>CALSBV010011200.1:9046955-9097447 GCA_943590825.1 Bovichtus diacanthus | reverse complement strand
TGCACAATCAGTACTTTTACTTTAAGTACTTTAACTACATTTTACTGGACAATCAATACTTTTATTTCAAGTACTTTAACAACATTTTGCTGCACAATCAGTACTTTTACTGTAAGTACTTTAACTACATTTAGCTGATAATACTAACATATTTTAACTTGTTAAGACTTTGAATGCAGGACTACTTCTAGTGGAGTATTTTTACAGTGTTGAATTAGAACTTTTACTTTAGTAAAGGATCTGAATACTTCTTCCATTTCACTGATAATAATTCTGGAGGAGGCATTACTTGCCAGAGTAAATTAAAGGTGAAAAACAAACAGAAATGACTTAGTCACCAGGGTCCGATAGCCTCTCCTCTAACTCCAGTCTGGAAGTTACAGCCTCCGCTTTGGGGGCATGAATGATGAGCATAACGGAGCCACAGCAACACAACACACAGCCAAGCTTTCCCAGGATATTTAAATGCTCCCTCAAGATCCAGGAAGCCAGCACAGCCCTGCACGGTCACACAAAAACAGCATCTTGTTGCAAGATATGCAAGACGACAGCAAAAAGATCAATGAGGTAAACAAAGCTGCCTGTAACTCTTATTACAAGTGTAGCTGCAGTATGATGCTGTACACGCACTCTATACACTGTATGAAAAAAAAGCCAATTCTCTCTTGGACTTACCCAAATAACACTCCAAGGGCTCCTAGCGGTGTCACTATCACAGCGGGGGCCACATTGTACGCCAGGAAATTCCCAATTTGACCAACAATCACTAATGAAAGTCATAAACAGATGTGTCAAAAACTTTTAGCCTTAAAAAGTTCCGACATGTTGACAGGTCATACATAAAACTAAAAACTAAAATCGCCCACTGAGAAAAGTATTTAACTTGCACTTTTTTAGACCGTTTGACCGACTTGAGCACGGGTCTGAAAAATGTTCCAGTTGTCTTCATTGTCAGTTTTGTAACATTTGACTTGTACAATCTTAACAACTAAAACAATCTTAAACTTGCACCTTTTTAGATAATATACGGACAAAACAATGGGCCTGTCTTTCTCCTGCTCAGGGCAGAATCAAAGAAGTTCAGTTACAGTGGGGAAGCAATGGTAAAATAATAATAATAATAAAAAATCCTTTTATTGGCCCAAAATTGTTTGCAATTTCAATAGTTAAATACAAAAAAAAGTAATTTAACTAATTGAATAAAGATGCAAATATGAATGTAGTTGAACGACCAGCAAGTTCCTGCAAAATGTAGTTTTAGCCAACTATTAAATGTAGTTCACGACTCCCCAACACTGCATAGTTGAAATGTTATTATTGACAAGGAAGAATGGAATTACAGACATCTGCAATATACAATATATCTTATAATGTTATATAATAAGATGTTTATATTCAGCTTGCTTGCTATGGCCTGCACAGCCGATAGATGGCGCTGTACTCACTGGCCAGTGTGCCCCCCCACCACACCGCATCTGCGAGGTACGACCCTCCTGGGAAACAGAGACAAGTGGAGTTGGTCTGTGTAGTTTATTACACTTTACCCATCTTAATAGTGTTAATTCAACTGCTTCTACACATATAGTTATTCCCACAGAAAGCTTATCAGCTGTTTCATTCTACCTCTGTCGCGCGAGCGTAATATTCCCTTCTTTTGAAGCACAAATGTCGACCCATTGATGAAACTTGATATTACCGCTATCGCTATTCCAGAAACAGGCAACGAAACACTGCTTTGTTCCGAGCCAACAGCCATCATTTACTCTTTATTTAGTTTACTGTAACGGTAACTGCACAGGGACTGAAGCTCCACTGTCCAGTTTCGTGGTTTGGACACGGAAGTGACACATTGCGCATGTGCAGATCCTCGAGCACCCGGCTGCACCACCCCACTGCACTTTAATAAATACATCATATACTTTCTACTGCAAAACCTATGAGATGCCCCACAGCTGCTTCCACAATGCAATGACATTCATTTAGATATATCAACATGTATAATGTTAAAACAAAAATGCAATATTATATAAAACTAAATATATCTTGAATCAGAACTTATTGTTCTCATACATTACCTACTGTGTGGAGGTAAACACAAACAAAACCAACACTAATACAATTTTTCATGCTACAGAAAAGAGCTATAGGAATATAAATCGATAGGATTATTACGAACCAACCATGCAGTATTTATAATCTACATGCTTTAAAGTTTTGTGATTTAGTTGATGTTGAAACTGCACAGATAGCAGATAATGTACAAAGCACTAAATAATTTGCTTTGTAATTGTATTCAGAGGTTTAGGGGAATAGGTATGTTAATGTTAAAAAATAATACATCTGTCAAAGGGGTTTACTTGTGGAATTAAAAATGTGTACTTCACTTTGCAAACAATAAAACAAGTTTAAAATAAGGTGGTGGATATATATAAAACTGAGGTATGATTATTATTGTGTTTGAAACGTTTGTTTTGTTTTTGTATATTCTTAACTGAGCAGTGACAGCCTTCTTTTTCAGTCAACATTATTTGGTTCCCCTTTAATTTAATGCCTTATTGTTATTTATGTGCATTCTTTTTGGAAAATTGTTAATAAGGTCCGGAATAAATTATTACTACTACGTATACATCATGTTCTCTTTGCCTATGAAATGTAGAATCTTCATAAATTATTACCACACCTAGAGGCTCTTTATAGAAAATCCTTTATCTATGGAGATGAACTATCATGTATCTCTGTACATTCGTCCCAATAAAGGAAATTACATCTGAAGCCCATTCTAATGGGACCACTGTTTGCTGTATTCAGTGCTCCATGGTACGTTTTAGAAAATACAGGAAAATACTGGAAAATTAATTTTAATCATTTTGATGATGGCATTTAAAGACTATTCTTCCTCTTACCCCAGGACACAAAAATATAATATAAAATAACAATATAATATAATAATATAATTAGATCTCTCACAGTGATATCTGCCTCACTGCTGGACAAATTCTCAATATTAGTCAAATGGTCAATTGTCAAGTCAATAAAATAAACATTTTTGCTGGACTATAAATCACATAAATAAAATAAAATAAAAATAAATGAAACACCGGGATTAAAATAATGTATTGATTAACGCTTAAACAAGAAGGTTCTAAATAAAACATGTTTTCCATAAATACACAACAATTAAATAAACATCTAAAATTAAATTAAATATGTCACTCTTTAGCTAAAAAACATATTTAAAATAAACACACTACAACTAAATAAACATCTAAAACTATATGAAATATGTCATTCTTTAGCAAAATAAAAAATCTGTAAAATATATACACCCTATAATTAAATAAACATCTGAAACCATATAAAATATGTCACTGTAGCAAAAATAAAACATCTGTAAAATATATACACCCTATAATTAAATAAAAATCTGAAACCATATCAAATATGTCACTCTGTAGCTAAATAAAACATATTTAAAATAAATTAACTATACCAAAATAAACATCTTAAATTACATGTAACTCTGCAGCTAAATAAAACATCAGTGAAATAAATACTAGATTCCTTGAGGCACACTGCACCTAGCGGACAGTTTGCCTTCATGTTCCAGGCCAACCCCGCCCCTCCTAAGTCCCGCCTCAAATCCAAAAGAAGCGCTCATTTTATAACCCCGTCTGATACGAGCGGGCGGAGTAGACTCAGGAGCCAACTGATCAGAAACCCGCCCACCCCAGCGGGCTGTTGTGGTAAACAGATCAATCGCACAGGAGCTCCGCGTTACCGACTACGTAATTTGTTTCCATGCCTCGTGCCCCGGTCCGCGACCTGTCAATCAAGTCCATTATGAACGTCTTGTTAATGCAGCAAAGCAGCTGAGGGGACGAGAATAGCTTGAGAAGACACCGCAGGTAATCTAGAAATTTGATGTCAAAATTGACATGTTACTTGTTGTGCTGCTAAAGTTGATCCCATTCCGTTCAGTGTCGTGTCTCAGAAGCTTATTCTTGGTTGCTTGGATGATGTTGTAGCGTTATTAGCTGTCTAGCAAGCTAAGTAGGTAGCCTTTAGCCGCCAAGCTAATGTGAACGTTACCTAGCATTATGTGTTGCGTTATTATGAGCGTACTGATGCTGTGTCAGTGTGTGTTATTACCAGCTGCACTACTGTCTGTTATCATATATGATAGCCATGTTATACCCGTGGTATCAAGGTTAACACAGTCTGTGCCCTTGCTAGCATTAAATGCTACGATATTCTCGTTTTCCTCCCAACGTCTCATGTTAACGTTATAGTTATGGATACATCTTTGGCCTTAAACTCTGAGCGTTAATTATGTAAATCAAGCTCGTGCATGTGACAGATTAAACGTCTCAGTATTTGTTTGTATTACAGAGATAGACGTAGTTGAGAAGGTTGATCCAGATAAGTATAACTGTACAGCTTTTTGTGTGACGTTACTTGAACTGAAACATTGATGATAGAAGCGACATGTAGATGTAAGCTAGCTGCAGTATGGAAGTTAGCTGGTGTATTAAAGACTGGAGTGATTCAGTCCTGTGTTTACAGTACTGGCGTTAGGTTTCCCTTTTGTTTACATGTGGTTGATGGTAGTATTGGCTGGTCATGCTCATTTCCCCAGACTGTTTGAATAACCAGTTAATCCTGGTGTAAGTTTTCATTTTGAAAGAGAAAGGATATTAACCCATGTCTGCCCAAATACTTATATTCAGTATGATAAGGACATTAGTCTTTAAATCTGGTATGGACATACATTGGACACATATCTAACAGTACAACGTTGACCTTTTTAGATCACATGAATACTCCTACCTTTAGCGATAGTCAAAGTCAGGATTTTGTTTATTAAATGTCTTCCATATGAAATATTTCTACACTGCATATGTGTGCATATCTTCGATACCAAACACTTCATTGTGCTCCTTGTAGTTTCTGAGATACAGACGTTGTCATCCTGCAACACAGCAAAATGCAGGTGTAGCCTCGGTCATGTATGCTACACAAGAAGAACATGAATAACAAAAACGGAACAAAACTGTAATGCATTCATGTAGGGAATATTTAGAATTTGCATCAGGATGAATGTAAACCACAGCAACAAAAACAATATAATGAAATAGGCCTTTTATAGAAGAAACAGTAATCCTATGTGCCCAAAGATTAAATACAGTATGATAATAAAATCTCACTTTTGACAGATTTTGAAAATGTCTTCAGATTTGTGCTTAATGTTCAACCTCACTTTATTATTATGTCATTGATTCACTTCATAATGTCAGTCATTATAAGCTGATCCTCATCTAAATGTAACTTTATACATTTTTTTCAAATTTTACAACACAGCCTTTCATCTCTTTATCTTGCAGGTTGGCTGCGTTTGCAGCCAGGAGAGGAGAGGGGAAGATGCCTTCTCCATCTTTTACCCTCGATGCTCAGCTGAGATTTCATGACAAATGGCTGAAGATAGACCTACAGGTATGTGAACATAAAGGAGTGGATCGTATTTAAGTAACTGCTTTTTCAGATGAAGAGGACAGCAGGATATTTTGAAGGCTGAGGCACATGTGACTGGGGAGAAGTGAACATCTGCACAATATTTTTCATCTTTGCTTCAGTTGAAATATAACATGTTTCATCTTTTCTTTTGTTATCAACTGTATTGCCTAGTTTCTTTTAGAAGCGTTCTGTCTAAATGGTTGTCAGTCTGTCTGTGTTGGATCTTATTGGGGACAGAGTATACTGTTAAATCACTAAACCTTGATATCTTACTGATAGTAAATGTGCATCTTTTTCCTCTTTTCCAAAGCATTTGTTCTACAATGCCAGAAGGTGAATGCATATTACACTAGTTGGCATAAACATCCTAAATTAAAAACTGAGTCTAACTGTAGGGGCTGGATTGTTGAAATAACCTGACACACCTGATCGCTTCAGACATATGTGCCTCCTCTGGCCTGCAAGCTGCATCAAGCCTCTTGCACAGATGATTATTGTTTTTCCTGTAACGTGAAAAAGATTCGACCTATAATATTACAGTAAGTTAGGGGAAAAGGTATTTACAAAAAGATCTAATGTTGTGAAAACAAACTCATGTTGGTTGTAATTATGAGGTCTTTTGTCAATATCGGGATTCAACGTTGTCTCATTCTGCAAAATAGGCAGTGCAACGAGCTGTCTGCTTTTACTTCCACAAATCGCAGCCTGTCTGCACTGAAAATTGGTTTTAAAATTGGGCAAGGGTGTCATGTTTTCCCATCCTTGGATCTTTCTCCAGTGCTGAAGGCAGCTTCAGTTTTATTTGTCTGGTCTGGTGTCATCTGTGAGCTAACATGTTTTTGACATTTTAAGACATTGGATCCTTAAAAGCAAGAGTTGGCTTTCCACTCGTGAGTATTTCTTAAGATCATGACTCATATTTTACTGAACAGCAGATGTATCCTTGAGTTAGTTGGAAAGCAGGGATAAAGCAGCTATTTTGCACTCTCTGTCCTCACTCATATTTGATATTAGTTTGTTGGTTTTAGTTTTATTAGCTGAGTTATGGAGACTGCACAACATCCTTCCTTCCACGGGTGAAAGATGTTTGAAGCTCTAAAGAGGAATGAAGTACGAGCAAATAAGACATGCGGAAAAGGTTATTTTAAAATGTGACAGTGAGATCTATTGAATCTATTTTAGCTGCGATTTCTAGTGCTCTGCATATGTGATTATAACCTGTCTGTGTATATATGCAGAACTTACAAAGAAAACATGAAGATGTGAACTCTCATTGAACAAGCTGATTTAATTATTGTGCTACCCTGCTGATTTTCTGTTTCTCTCTTGCTTTGTCAGCGGGCATTCTCTCCAGAGGGACTGAGTGAGATGTGGAATGAAATGGTAAAAGATGAGGAGATAACGTTCAACGGGGAAGAATCCGCTCACCCAGGTACGGCACAGAGAGATTACAACATTTACCCTCCAAGTTGTTTACACATTTACACATTGCTGCCGTCTCTGATGGCATGGTACACTTTTACACCCTGTCTAAGGATGATACATGAGTTAGTGACAGGGTTGGCATTCTAAAAGTGCAAAGTCTTTGCTACCTGCTCTAAATGAATAGGGGGCACAAAAAAAAAAAAGAGCCAGAAACTTAAAGCAGGGCAAGACTACGTAGAAGTTGTGAGAGCTTGTCAAAAATAACGCAGCTTTTTTTAAAAAATTTTTTATAAGATTATACAAATTTAGTGTTTGTGCCACTCACCGGGGGCTGTACGGTCCGTGTACAATTTATTAAAAAAAAAATAATAATAAAATTAGACTAAATCCAAAGCAGCAGAAACGAGGAAAATGACCGACATCCTCGTTTCGTCCTCCCCACCTCCGGGAAACGGACCTTCAGTTAGCGGCTACAGCAAGTCGAATTCAGTCGGCACAAGTTCCAGCGGCGGGAGTCAGAGCGGGCCGGTGGAGCCGGGTCTAACCTGTGTAAAGGCAGCAACAGAAAGTTGCTGGTCCGGCAGGGTTCAAAGCTGCCCCCCAGGTTCAGACTCCCGCAACTGGGGAGGACGATACGAAGACTTGTTTTCTCCACCACCCCAAATCCAATTTTAGTAAATATCTCTGCAACACAGTAAATGGACATCTTTGACATAACGTCGACACTGTAACATTCACACTCTGTTGACAATGTTAGCTCATTTTTTAAATGTTTTTAACTATAATTCTGGCCTTATCTTACACGTTGCACCTTAAACCTTGATGATGGAAATGAAGGTTAATGTCAGAATTTCTTTTCTATAATTTCAGAGGATTGCACTGACTGCTTTGGAACTCAGAAGAAAGATGAACCCAATGACAAAGAGAAGAAAGAGGAGGAGGAGACGTCCACGTCTGTACATCACTCCATCATTGAGACCTGGGACTGGGGCCGGCAGCCAGGTGAGGGGGCTACCTGAACCATGTTGAGCTGTGCCAGGTTACAAAATATCCCGTTTGTGTCCTCCTCCTACTACGATACTGCTGCCGCTCTCCTGTTGTGGCTCTGGATATTTTACGCCTTTCTGTTTCCAAGTAGGGTAACTAATACCAGGCTGAGGGCGGGCCGTTTCACAACACTTAAATGTCGACTCCATGCAATGATACTGACCACTTCAACACATGGCCTCACTCTATGTTTATCAATTTCACGTCTGTCCGGCCCTGCTGATGTGTACATGTTTTGCTGCCTCGTGAGATGTGGAAATTCTGAAATGACAACTTGCAGTCTGCAGGTCTGAGTGGTTATTTTTACCTCTCGGAGGGTAATCTCGGGAGGCGTTACAATGCGGTCAAGCGAAGGGTAGCGTCTCTCACCCGAGCTGTGTTAACTGGCGGAACTGGGTGGGACTGTGTCATGGTGGTGGGAGATAAGCTTTGGGTGGGGTTACGGGGGGAGGCACCGGCTTCGCGAGTGCAGGCCTTGCTAGTAGCCACTTGGCTGCTTCTCTGTTTTATATGGACTGAACCAGGGAATCACACTGGTCTCATTGTACAGAGTGTAACTGCATCGCTACACGGACGAGTGCTGAAAGTTCAAACAGTATACTTCTACTTTTCCATCGAGTGGTCCGATTTCTAGAACACGTTGATCTCAGAAGTTGCGGCCCAGACCCAACCTAGTGTTTTGAAATCAGGGTGATGGTGCAGGGACAGATTTGCTCTGATTCTTAGCTGTGGATGTGTTTTTCGGTCGTTATATATTAATGACGTCACCAACCTGAAGATAAAATAAAATCCTCCAAACAAATCCTCAATTTGAATAAAGTGAATCATTGGACAAAATAAGTTAGTCTTTTTTATTACATTTTTTTATTAAATCTGCTTTCTTTAATGGATATAACTCCCTTTGTGTGCAGCAAACAGCTTTTTGAGCTCAGTGAAAGTGTTGCTTTTGAAAGCCACCATTAGAATCTAACTCTACAAATAGTATAATACTAATAATATTAATGTGGTCTAATCTTTATCTGCAACTGCGGAAATGGCAGCTTTAAACACGATGAAAAAACATGCAAATAAAAAAGCTGCACCACATTCGAATGTGGATTTAGATTACGAGTGTCAATGTTATGAATGAAGCTTCAAACGTTTTTGTACAGCCCTATGTTTTACCTCTTTTTTCCCTGGTAGATCTTCTAAAGAGAATCCGTTACTTTTACCGTGGGTGGCGTACAATAAGTACTTGGACTTTGTCTGACTGGGATACACGTGTGTCCTGACAGCCGAGCACAGCTGACTGTAGTGTGGCTCACACAACCTCAGGCCGGCCTGGCTTATATGAAGCTTAAGTGGATTTCAGATCTGCTATTTTGTCTCATCTCGTCTTCCCTTCAGCGCTGCTGTATGGAAACATAATAAAGCACTTTCTCTTGAACCAGATCAGAACAAAGGAGCGATTGTGATAAAGATCAGTGCAGAAAATATTGAATGTGGTGAATCTTCTTTATTTTTTTATTATTAAGAAACAGTCAAGAAGTTGTCTAACAAGCTGAAAGAGTCATGGGACCTTTTATTGAAACCCCATGATGTAGTGATGTAGTGATGTTCTTTATCTGTGGTTTGTTTATTTTTGATGAACATATTCTTCTATACATATCATACATTTTAAAGCCCTGGTGCGTCATGTAAACTTAAGAGTTCAAAATAAAAGATTTAAGACCAGATTGCAGCTTAAATTATTAAAATGCAGCAGTGTGTTTACAGGATAACACAAATGTTTTTGCTTGTTCTGCATCATTTGCTGTTGTATTGTTGAATTGTTACTTTGCTTGACAAATCAAAATAGTAGTGAAATATATTTTTTATAGTTGGGATTTATTTAGATAAATCACATAAAATGCCCGTTCTTTTTTTTTCCTCCCAATATAATGGTCTTTTTCTGTCAACATTTACAATATATTGCACTTACATATTTAGATATATTTCAAGATGTATACATTTTAAGTCTTGCTACCAGAAATATGTTTCGAATTGCAGAAGAAAAAACTAAATTTATATTATTCAGCGTTGAAATAACACCGTTATTCTCACCATAAGTGGACATGCTTACATTACACATTTAGACAAAGTGTTAACCGCTTAAGAATAGATTTAAAACTCATACACTACAGCTGTCTCTCGACTTTGTGCTTCACCTGCTCGGTAAGTGTGTCTGGTCATAAAATAATATTTAAGTATTTTGCTCTTTTTGCACTCAAAATTAAGTTTAACGATCATGTTTCTTTTCTGCGAGAACTCATTGGTGTCAAATAAGTTCTGCTATGTTTGGGAGGATTTCGTTTTCATTGCCCTTGTGTGTGTGTGTGTGTGTAGATGAGACTGAGTTGAAGGACTGTCTGCTGGTTCTGGTTGACGACCAGCAGAAGCTCTCGGCTCAGATGGCCAAAAGCACTCTGTCTGCCCAACGCCTGCGCCAGCGCCTGGTCATCCTGGAGCGCTACCTCATCTCTCTCAGCCACAGCATGATGGAGGAGAAGTATAAGGTCCGCTGGAAGGGACCACCCAGCCCACCACTGCCTGCTGCTGACAATAAAAGGTAAAAATAACGAAGCTGGAGATGGCTCGGTGGTCAGCAGGCGGAGGTCCGGGGTCGGGTGAAGCAGAGATTTTAAATGACCTGCTGGTCGGACTGTGAATGTGCTTAATCTTGTGATGGCTGGTGTTCTGCGCAGGGTGAACCCAGCATCTCCGCCAATGTCTCCCAAAATAACGAATGTGCTGGTGCTTCCAAACTACATTGTCGTGAAAGTCAAAGCTTCCATTGACGTTTTTGAACGAAGCTTTAAATGTCTGTCTTACTATTTTTTGATGGCATCAACCGAAAGCAAAAAAAAGAAGGGATTTTCTAAAAATCATTTATTTATGTTAGTTCATACAGGCAGGGGTCTACTTTTTGTGAGCACAGGGAAAATTCAGTTTTTGAAAGGCTAAACACAAATGAATATTGATTGAAGCGGAATATAACTTCTTTTTAAAATTGGAAATGGTTATTGGAAATGTTTGGATCACAGAGTCTGAAACAATCCTCTGCAGCACCTCTGGAGTATAACTACTAATAGTATAATACTGTTATGAATGAAGCTTCAAACTACTCTGTACAGCCCTACAAACTCTGTCGGAAACACCACTATTTTGTAGAACTTCAGATTGATCCAGTACAGTCACAGTGTAGAAAACACAGAACTGGTCCTTCCTGGTACTTGTATGTGCCTGACTAACGGATTGTTCGTGCTTGTTTGACTTGAACCCTACAGCTCGGCGTATGACTGCACACTTTTCCTTATGGAGGCCTCTTAAACATCCTCTGGTGTTAATCTCTGTGTAATTTGGTTTGTTTTTTCAGCCCTCGTCCGGCCAGTAAAGGCGTGGAGGGTTTGGCCAGAGTCGGCTCCAGGGCAGCTCTCTCTTTTGCCTTTGCTTTCCTGCGTCGGGCCTGGAGGTCAGGTAAGAATTGCCCCGGGACACTGACAGTGAAGATGTGCTGTGTGCTCCTATTGGTGATGATCGCTGCTGTCATAGTAATGGAGCTGTGCTTCACAGCTGGCAATTTATGTCCTGCACCATGTTACACGCTGCTCATAGTAAACAACCCAACACATTTCTCAATGCTATGTTTTTAGCCTTAGCTTGAGATGTCAGTGAGATGAACTGCAATTTATTGTGTTTTTAAAAAATTAATGTTTTTTATATTTTTTAGACCAATATTAAGATTGCAATTCAGTATTAGATTTAAAAAAAAATAAATTAAAAAAAATTCCATATCTTCTTTATTCTTCATTGTACTCGAGCAATAACTAATTTTATAGTATGACCAACACAACATGGGTTACTTACATCAGGCCAGGCCGATGTGTTATGATGAAATTAGATAAATTGTTGCATGAATTGATATTAATAACATATCTTTATTTAGATATTCCCAGTTAGAATATAACTTCTTGTAACCTCAAGCCTGCCTAACATGTAATATAATCATCATGACTTAACCTTTTTAATATAATCTGAAAATAAGAACAACAGGCAGCCCTGCTGGCTACGCTACTTTCACAACAATGTAATATGTAATCATGTGGGTTACATTTAAACCGTCACTGTTTTCACTCGGCGAGCATCAAAGTGTGCTCGTGGCCTTTTTTGCGTTTGTTGCGTTCGTCCACATCGTGATGTTGATTTGAATGCGATTAATCGTTCAGCCTTAGTTTATGGACGGGGGGAATTGTGTGTCACAGTCCTGCTGCTTTTGGATGAGATTGTATCTAACATGACAAACGGCCATTTTGTTACATGCAGATCTGAATCTTCATGCATTAACAGAACCTCTAAAATAGAAAAGTGTCACAGAGGAGTTAATATATTTCTGTTAGATCAAACTGATTTTAACATCACGTCCCCTTCATGTATGTAAAGGGAGGTGGACATATTTTAATATGATTCAGTCCAACTATGACCTCAAAAAGACCAGAGTTGAATTTGATTGTAATTGTACAAGTAATTATAAAATGAATAAACCTGTATCTCAACCTATATCAATCAGTCTGATTTATATATAAAGTGGCTGCGTTTGTTTAAAAAGTCTTTATTGTTACTTCGGTAAGTAAAGATGCTTGAATGTGTTTCGTGGAGCTGCGGGTCCACAGGGACAGGGTGGGAACAAAAGAGCCGGGCTCCTCTCTGAAGCCTTCCTGTAACATGAGACACACACACACACACACACACACACCGCTAATCCTCAGTATAGCTGTATTCCTGGAATACGCTGTCAGAACGGTGTAACAGCGTTTTCTTTAACCCGCCACCTGCTAAAATTATAACATTTACAAATTCAGGATATTTAGATTTTGCAGGTCCTTTAGGGGTCAGGAAGATGAGGACCATTTCATCTGATTGGTTACCAGTTGCTTGAAGGTTATTGTCTTTTAAATGCATGCAAGGATGAGCCCATAAATAGGTCATAACATTACATTTTCACTCTAAAATAAAAACAAACAAACAAAACCCTCAGTTTGAACAAGGTGATCCATCAGATTAAATAAATATAAATATAATTTATAGTGCTGCTAGTCGGTACTGCCATAGCAATAATTACATATTGTATTTAGAAACAAATGAGAACATATAGAACATATTAACTAAACCCTGCTTTTTGCCCTCGTGCTCGGCTTGGCAGGATATTAAATTTCCCCCTTTTTTGGGTGTAATCCAGCCACTGTGTTGCCTGTAAGACAAGAGGTTTTTGTATTTTGCAGGAGATGATGCAGACCTTTGCAGTGAGCTTCTCCAGGAGTCTCTGGATGCCTTGCGTGCCCTGCCAGAGGCCACGCTGTTCGACGAGGGGACTGTATCATCAGTGTGGCTCGAAGTTGTTGAGAGGGCCACCAAGTTCCTCAGGTTCGTTCTTCACTTATTCTCCATATTCTAAGACGTGTTGGAGGATCTTATGTGATTCTCATGCCTTGTGATTCTCAGTGATGTGCATGGAAGTGCCAGCACCAAAGGCAACATTCCTCTCCAGGACCAGCACCTCGCCCTGGCCATCCTGCTGGAGCTGGCTGTGCAGAGGGGCACTCTCAGGTAACCGGACACCTTTTTAATACCTGCTCATTTGCCTCTGCTGATATCCTGCTGCAGTTGAAATGCACGGCCACCTCGCTGCTCACTTTGTCTTTTTGTCTTTGTGTGTTTCCAGTCAGCTGCTGTCTGCTGTCCTGCTGCTGCTGCGCCTGTGGGAAAGTGGCACCAGAGAGATGGACAACGAGCGCTCCACCCAGGGAACCAGTGCCCCTCTGCTGCCCCTCCTGCAGCGCTTTCAGAACATACACAGCAGCAAGGAGGAGCCCATTCCTGAAGAGGAAGCTGAGGTGAAAATCTCCTCTCTGGACCCGGCGTTCTGTGTATCTCAGTACCAGTACACTGGGACACCAGATCAATGTTAGAAATGGAAGAAAAGTTATTTTTATATTGCTCGAAGACAGGACAATGACAGAACAAGAAACCTCTCAAATAAAAAGTCTTGCGCCTTGTGTGTTGCTGGGGAACGCCTGTCTTAAAGGGACAGTTCAAATGTTTTAAAGTGTGTTTGTATGAGCTTCTTTTCCACAGTCAGTGTGTCACCTGCAGTAGATGCAGTTTGTAGAGACAGACAGGAAGCAGGAAGCTAAACAATGTTCTGCTGTGGATGTACTTTAAACACCTAAAAAAATCAATATCAGTTTAAGTGTACGCTATATTAAGAACATTTTCACTGCTTTACCCTGCTGTCACTCAGCCTTTCTGATGGGATCTGAAGCCGTTATCTATGCAGCGCTTCAAACACACCAGACTCCATTGACAAAAACAGTAATTTTACCTCTCAGAACGCAGGAGTTGCTGCTCTACTTCTGCCTCGATCTGTTAGTTAGTTTGTTTGTGACATTGTGTGAATTCGCTTAAGTCACACAATGTTTCTCCAAACTGCATCTACTGTCTGCAGTACACTGACCATGGATAAGAACATCATACAACCACACTTTAAACAATCCAAACTATCCCTTTAAAGTACCCCTGTGGTGCTCAGACAGCTTTAGAATCAAGCTAATGAGTACTTTGTGGTTGTTTGCTGTGATTTCCAGATCCTCACAGCCCAAATGAGTCCAAATGAGAGCTTCCTGCGCTACCTGACGTTGCCTCAGGATAATGACCTTGCTATTGACCTTCGGCAAACCGCTGTGGTGATCATGGCTCACCTGGACCGCCTGGCTTCTCCCTGCAGCCCTCCACACTGCAACTCCCCCACATCACACAAGGTACAACTCTTTTTAATTTTTTATCAACTGGCAGTGATTTGCCATCTTGTTTTGTAGGTCAATGATGCTACTCCTTCCCTCAACGATTGCCTGAGTTATGTGCCTGTTTTATCTTCTTGGGCCTAAATGTATCTGGGATATGCACGCAAAAAAAGACCCACCATGTGACTGACTTTGTTCTCCGCTCTCTGTGTTTGTTCCAGGGAACCCTGCAGGAGGTGATTGCCTGGGGCCTGTTGGGCTGGAAGCTTTACGCCAACGTCAATGGGCCCATTCAGTGTAAAGCCCTGTCGAGCCTCGGAGTCGCACAAATCGTCTGTTCAGAAAAGGGCTTTCTCATCCTGTCCAGTAGTGGTGCTGTTTACACCCAGAACTACAAGAGCACAACCCTGGTCAGTTCTGTGTCACAGGTGGTTTCTGTTTATTAACGTACGCTCTCTCATGAACTAGCTTTATTCAGGATGAAAACACACAAGCAGCTGATCCTTCCATCTCCGTGTCGGCTGCAGATTGAGTCTCTGAATGATTTCGTTGCAGGCTCCTATGCTGATCCATGGTCTGAGCTCCAGAAAGATTGTGAAGCTGGCAGCTCATCCGGATGGGCAGCACTACTTAGCTCTGTCCTCCAATGGGGAGGTGTTCTCATGGGGCTGCGGGGACGGAGGCCGCCTTGGACACGGAGACACCACGTGAGTAGGGATTCCACAGTGAGGAACATTTCCCTCCGGTTAATAAACTTGTGTTACCGATTAACCTGGACATTGCTCAGAGCGCTTACTTTGATCTTAAACGCTGCGTGGCTGTGTAGCCAGCCGCTCCGGTCGAGCTTTTGCGCTCTACTGTAGTTTGTTGTACATGTTAGCTGCATTTGGGATCAAAAGAACCCATGTAGATCTAAAGCTGTCGTATAAATGTAGTGCAGTAAAAAGTACTATATTTCCTTCAGATGTAGTGGAGTAGAAGTATAAAGTAACATAAAATGGAAATACTCAAGTAAAGTACAAGTACCTCAAAATTGTACTTGAGTAAATGTACTCCATTATAAAATATGAACCTGACTTAACATAACAGTGTAGTTGTAGATAGTTTTAGAATTTAGAAGAATTAAATTATTGATCAAACAGATGCTAAAATGATACATTACATCATATCCCAAATCTAGGACATTGTATTAATGTTTCATGTTATTACACCAAAGAAGAGCTTCCACAGCTGCCACTGACTGCATTTTAAGCAAAACTGAAAACATCCAGCACGAAAAGTACCTTTTTAAAAAAAAAAAAAAAAAAAAAAAAAAAAAGAAATAATAATAAAAAAATCCTAAATCAAAGCTTGAGACATAAATTATCACTTTTAGTTTTATTCGAAAGATGAAGCATTTCAGTCTGCTACATGATCGCCCTTCCTTTTATTTCAGGTACCTAGAAGAGCCCACAATGGTTGCAGCCTTCAATGGGAAACAGACAGGGAAGCATGTGGTGCACATTGCTTGTGGGAGCACATACAGCGCAGTGATTACCGCCGATGGCGAGCTCTTCACGTGGGGCCGGGGGAACTACGGCCGGCTGGGCCACGGTAAGCTCTGTCTGCATGGAACCGCCGGATAATAACATCTTTGTCTGTTTGATCACTGAAGAGTTGTGTTCTGGTTTCCAGGCTCCAGTGAGGACCAGACCACGCCCATGCTGGTGACGGCACTGAAGGGACTGAAGGTGATGGATGTGGCATGTGGAAGTGGTGATGCACAAACACTTGCTGTGACAGAGAATGGTAAGAACGAGTCTGTTCAGCCATAGAAACCTCACAGTTGTATTCCAGATCAAGTCTGGGTGAAATATTGTGTATTTAAGTGTCAGTAATGTTATCAAACTCGAGGAGCTCATGGCGAGTGTTTGGCTGGAAGAGTCTGAGTAGATACTTTATCACTCGGGCAGTTGTGGCTTCCTGTACAGAGTTAGTGACTTCATTTGGGACAAAGATTACTTTTAATTGGGACAAACTCCTTTTTACGCTTCTACATTCAACATCCACAAATATTACATTTTGGAAAAGTGTAAAATGGATATTTCCCCCAACACACCCTTCTTTTGTTTAAATGTGTTTATTAAATCTCAAATGGAAAAACTCTGTGTTCTATTACTTGCATTGTAACAATGTGAAAACAGGAATCATTCTGTAAAAGTTTCTAACTAAAGACGCCTGATGAACTGCTGCGTCTGTGTGTTTCTGCAGGTCAGGTTTGGTCCTGGGGGGACGGAGACTACGGTAAACTGGGCCGAGGAGGCAGTGATGGCTGCAAGACCCCCAAACTTGTGGAAAAACTGCAGGACCTGGACATCGTGAAGGTGTGCTGCGGCAGCCAGTTCTCAGTGGCCCTCACCAAAGATGGCCAGGTGTACACCTGGGGGAAGGGAGACAATCAGCGCCTCGGTCACGGCACCGATGAGCACGTTCGATACCCAAAGTTTCTCGACAGTCTACAGGGTGAGTTGACTCGTATGAAAATAAGTAACGTGTCTAGAATGCATTATAAACATACTTATAATGCGGTAGAATCTGCCTATAGCGCTGGATAATTATAGTTAAATGCACTCATAAATATTCATAATGCTTTAAAACAATAATCATAACGCATTATAAAACATTTTGTAATGTGTAATAGGCTCAAGTATCATAATGCATAAACACATACTTTTTTTTGGACAGTTTATTATAATTCCCATAGTCGAAATACATTAGAATCTTTTTATAATGCATTATAATCACGTAGTAACGCATTTACATTTTGATCTTACTTTAAGTGGTGTTTAATACTTTAAGTGAAGTAATAAAGTTCTTGAGTTATAGGCAGATATAATGCATTACAAGCTAGTTATAGGTCTAGAAATGCACGTTGTTTGCTTCAAGTTAAGTGAAAGAAATATCGTTAAATTCTTGCAAGAACGACACACAAAACGTTAAAATATTTTATTTTATATTAATGTAATGTTTCCTCAAAAAAAACCTCACTCTAAACACTCAATTGACTCAAATTATAGATAATACCTGAAACAATTCTTACTTGATCTGTAGCTGTGTATTTTACTTTTATGTAACGGTTTCAACAACAAAAGTTGACAAAACCGATGCCAACCGTACACTGTTATTACCACTAGGAACTATAAGAAGTATTATCACACCTGACCTTTTCTAAGTCATTATAAAATGCTTCATAATTTATGTCTATTGTTATAAAGCATTATGGATATTTACGAGTGCTTCTAACTATAATTTACTGCGCTAGAAGCATATTACAATGCATTATAAGTATGTTCATAATGCATTAGAAAGAGCTTGTAGACAACAAAGACTGATCTCTGTCTGTTATGTTTGCGAGCAGGAAAGAAGGTTGTGGATGTAGCAGTGGGATCCACACACTGCCTCGCCCTCACTGACGACGGAGAGGTGCACAGCTGGGGCAGCAATGATAAGCTACAACACTTCGACACACTCTTTTCTAACAAGAAGCAGCCCAAGGCACTGCCAGGGCTCAACTCCAAACACATCGTGGGAATCTCCTGTGGCCCAGGACAGGTGACGCATAACCGGCACTGATGGTTTTAATATGCTTCCAATGACAGACCCACAGCGGATAACACTCAGTGTTTGTGTGTCTTCAGAGCTTCGCCTGGTCCTCGTGCTCCGAGTGGTCCGTTGGGCAGCGTGTGCCCTTCGTGGTGGATGTTTGCCCCATGACTTTTGAGCAGCTGGACCTGCTCCTGCGACAGGTCAGCGATGGGATGGACGGCAGCGCGGACTGGCCCCCCCCACAGGAGAAGGAGTGCATGGTAGTCTCCACTCTCAACCTGCTCAGACTCCAGGTCGGCATTTCTTTATTTTTTATTTGCAGCTTGAAACTTTCTCAACAATAAAGTTTTGCATGTCCACACCTTCTCTCATGTGTACCACACACAATGGGCCTCATGCAAGAACACTTTCACATTGTTATCTCAACTTTCTCGTATGTAAACGCTCCTCACTTCAGATAACTGGGATTCGTGCATTTCTACTGCATCAGCAGTGGCATTAAGGGACCTGCTAAAGCCAAGGAATGGGGGGAAATAAACCGTGAATTAGTGCATCATTTAAGTTGTTTTGCAGTTTGGGATGTTCATAGTGTAGTTTTTAAATAAGTTATGAAATCCTTAGGCTATATGAATACATGTAGAATTATATTATAACTGGATTTGCAGAGTCAAACAGGAAAATGTCAACACATTATGAATTGTCATTTACAAATGTTTTTCAAGTTGAAGTAATTAAATGTACAAAGCATGAGTGAAGAACGTTGGGTAAGACTAATTGCACATGACTCCTATGACAGGTCTGGTCCACATTGTAAATTTTGTTCTAAGAGGAAATTGAAAATACAAATTGAAAAATTGGTGAATGCGGCAAGTTCTCCACTCGCACAAGCCACTGAGGAACGACTCCGTTCAAACCAGTGTTTCTTGCATGAAGTCCAATGAAATGTGCCGGATAATTTCTAACATCTAACATAGACTATTAATAAGAATAAGCATTTATCTGTCAAACCTCCCTCTTCAGCTCCACGCAGCCATAAGTAACCAGGTGGATCCAGAGGAGCTGGGACTGGGGCTCGGCAGCGTGCTGCTCAACAACCTCAAACAAACGGTGGTAGTGCTAGCTAGCAATGCTGGGGTGCTCAACTCTGTGCAAGCAGCTGCCCAAGCGGTGCTCCAAAGTGGCTGGTCAGTGCTGCTGCCCACTGCGGAGGAGAGGGCGAGGGCCTTGTCCTCACTTCTGCCTAATGCTGGTGAGTGCACATCCGAACCTCTTCTATCGCTGATTAAACACAAACGTGGACTCTTAACAGTCCATTAGCTCTGTTCATTTTGCTATGAAGTGTTTAAATGTTTGAGGATTTAATAATTGTTCCCCAGCATCCGGAAATGAGATGAGCGTGAGCCCGGGGCGTCGCTTCATGATCGACCTGCTGGTCAGCAGCTTGATGGCTGACGGAGGGTTGGAGTCAGCACTGAACGCAGCCATCACCGCTGAGATACAGGTCAGTGTGTTTATCACGTCACTCTTCTCTTCTTCTTCCCACATAATGTTCATGGCAAACATGCTTCTTCTATTTGTACAACAACATGTAGATTCTGAGTCCAGTGTCATTCAATGTCTTCCCTTGGGAAAATATATTTGTTAAATCCTTGTAAATGCCAAAGTCTGGGCTAAATGTTAAGACTTTTTGATTGAAATTGATGTGACAATTTGACATTTTAGATTTAAGAATCCTGCAACGAATGCAGAATGTTAGAATTTCTAACATTCTGCATTCGTTGCAGGATTCTAACTTAGAAATTAAATCTTAAAATATCTTGCATCCATATCCCTGAACTCTTTAAATAAAATAAAAAATAAAAATAATAACCCCTTTTTTAATTATTTTTTTTTAACCATGCCAGGATATTGAAGCCAAGAAGGAGGCTCAGAAAGAGAAGGAGATTGACGAGCAGGAGGCCAACGCTTCCACCATGCACCGGTGTCGCGCCATGCTGGACAAAGACCTGATCAACACGGGCATCTACGAGTCAGCGGGGAAGCAAAGCCTGCCTCTGGTGCAGCTGGTGCAGCAGCTGTTGAGGTACCTTCAGTTTACTACACAGAGTAACGCCTGCTGCCTGTTAGCAGAGTCACACTGTTCATTTTGTGCAGGGAGAGTTAATTAAATTGACTTGACTGTTGCAGGAACATCGCCTCTCAAACCATTGCGAGGCTGAAGGATGTTGCTCGGCGTATCTCCAACTATTTAGAGGCAGAGCAGGTCAGCAAGGAGCGCTCTGCGTCTCTGGACCTGCTGCTGCGCTTCCAGAGGCTGCTGGTCAGCAAGCTCTACCTGGGCGTCAACGGCACGGAGAATGTCAATGGATACAGTAAGTCATGTGTTTCAACCCAAATGTTTCCCAGATAAGAGCAGTAGAGAAAGAAGTATTCAGATACTTTACTTCAGTAAAAGTACTAATGCTACACTGTTAAAGTCCTGCATTTAAAAACATTGCATATTAGTAAAGTATGTATGTATGTATGATTGTGCAGTAAAATGTTTTATTACATCTGATGTTCCTGCTGCATTAATGTGTGTTACATGTTCCTGCTGCATTGATGTGTGTGTTACATGTTCCTGCTGCATTAATGTGTGTGTTACATGTTCCTGCTGCATTAATGTGTGTGTTACATGTTCCTGCTGCATTAATGTGTGTGTTACATGTTCCTGCTGCAGTAATGTGTGTGTTACATGTTCCTGCTGCAGATGTTTTGACCTTTAATCTACACAATGCATCATATTCTATAAGATCATCATATGTTTGTATGTTTGTATCTAAAAAGTCAACTTTTCATGAGTTCCTCAGAAAAACAGCCAGTTTTCAGCTTTGTGACGATGCCTAACACTAACCCAATATTTTTCACATGCAGTATTTTACTAATAATTTTCATACGTTTTTTTTGACATTTTCACTATTTATTTCACAAACACATTTATGATATTTTTTGGACATTTTCCACATACTTTTCGGACATTTTTCACTTCTTTCCCCCATATATTTTACTAATATTTTCGGATTTTCATTTCGTATAGATAGGTTATTGATCTTAAGTAGGAGAATTTTCTCAACCCATATAGTAAGTCTTCAGTACTCCACACAGATGTACTGGAGTAGAAGTATAAAGTAGTAAATAATACTCTAGTTTAAGTACAGTACTCGAGTTATTGTAATCCACTATTGGATAACAGTAACTAGCTATAAAGTTTGAGAATGAGCTCTAAATGGGTAGTTTTAGATCTCTCTCTTTTGTTGTTTTTTTTGCAGATCCTGAGCTTCTCGGTGTTGGTTCCCTGTTAAAAAAGTACATCGCCCTGCTGTGCACTCACATCGGAGACATCCTCCCAGTGGCAACAAGTATCGCCTCGACTGGTCGCCGCCACTTTGCTGAGGTGTCCCGAGTGATTGAAGGAGATCTAACTGGTAATCGCTCTCAGAAAGTGCTGAATCTACCTGTGCAGACCTTTTTTAAGAAACGCTGTGACCGTTATGGATGCTGGTTCTTCTTTTAAAGGAGTGCTGCTGCCTGAGTTGGTGGTGTCCATCGTCCTGCTCCTCACCATCGATGCAGGTCTAATGCAGGAGACTGGCTCCATCCCTCTCCTGGCTGGACTCCTGGAGCACGTCGACCGTTTCAACCACCTCGCCCCGGGACATGAGAGGGACGACAACGAGGATCTGGCTTGGCCCGGCATTATGGGTATAATACCAATTGTGTTTTACAAAAGTCACTGCTGTGAAATTATAAGAATCCTGGATTTTCTAAATCTGAGATGAAGATGGTGTAGAATGTAACTAGCTCTTTTTCTGCTGTGGCAGGGTCCTTCTTCACAGGACAAAGTTCCAAAAACAACGAGGAGGTTTCCCTCATTCGCAAGGCTGACCTGGAGAACCACAACAAAGATGGGGGTTTCTGGACCGTCATTGACGGAAAGGTCTATGACATCAAGGACTTCCAGGCCCAGTCCCAGTCGCTAGCAGGAAACAGTATCCTGGGTACGGTTTGAGTTTTGAGTCTGATTTTAAATAGTTTTCTCTCCTCTGTACTTAAGAACAGCTGAGATAATAAAAAAAGGGTTAGCCAGGATAGTGCTTAAAAAAAAAAATAAATAAATAAAATTTTCATCTCTGAAACGGGTGCAGGAAAAAAGTTTTTGCAGCTGAAATTAAATCTTGTTTGTCGAAGTGAGTTTTACAACAACAAACACTTGATCCTGACAAAAAAACAAACATTTTCACCTGTTTTTTCCTGATGGCAAAAAACTATTATCCTGGAAAAACTTTTTTACCCACCTGTTTCATGGATGTGTTTAAAAAAAAAAAAAGAAACTTAGCAAGATTATCCTGGCAAAACCTTTTATCTGTTCTTGGGTCATAAACACAGGAGAGAAAACAATTTAGATAAGAAAAGAAAATCTGACTTTGCTCTCAGGGCTTCTGTAGATGTGATATATTTTAGTCGGAAATAATTCAAACTAGGTTACTGACTAATGCCAGACCTCATCACTTACAGCCCAGTTTGCAGGAGAGGACCCAGTGGTGGCTTTGGAAGCTGCTCTGCAGTTTGAGGACACCAGGGAGTCCATGCAGGCCTTCTGTGTCGGCCAGTACATGGAGGTACCAACTATCCCAATCCACATTCTCTAAATGCATTTTACTCTTCATAATGATTGGTTCCAGTCCTTGATATGTTGATGCTTTATCATCTGCAGCCTAACCAGGAGACGGTCACCACTCCAGACCTCAGCAGTCTCTCCTCCCCGCTCATTGACACGGAGAGGAACCTGGGCCTGCTGCTCGGTCTCCACGCCTCCTACCTGGCCAAGAGCACCCCCCTGTCCCCCATGGAGATCGAGTGTGCCAGTGGGTCCAATCATTTTAAAGTCACGATCCTGGGCTCTGCATTTTAAGTGGTTTCACAATTTTAACATCAACTTTTCTCTCTTTGCTCAGAATGGCTCCAGTCCTCCATATTCTCTGGGGGCCTGCAGACCAGCCAGATCCACTATAACTACAATGAAGAGAAGGATGAAGACCACTGCAGCTCCCTGGGGACAACCACTCCAGACAAGGCCAAACTCTACTCCCGAAGAATAACCCTCAGTGACCACGCACAGCCTTTCCTGCAGGCTATTGCTGACAACAACACTCAGGACCACACTGTGAAGGTACAGCAGCAACACCACTCGCTGTGTTTACATGCTCACTAATACTCCACTATTGTTCCCAATATGACAATATTCTGCTTTTGACAGGGGTCATGTAAACGCCACATTCTGTTTGGATATTCAGAATTAGGCCTTATTCTGAGTGTAGCATTTTTGGATTAAGAAATGTGGAATATGCAGATATTACTCAGCTTTTAGGAGCATTCTTTGGACATGTACTATACAGCGCATTCAGAATAGGCGTCTTAATTGTTTTATTTTTTACGTCACACACCAACCAGCCAACAGTTTGCAAGGCTGGGGGAGAGATGCAAGAAGTACCGCAGGAAAAACACGCCGACTTTCTTTCCATATTTGACGTGATAAAAGACTCTTCCGTTAATCGGAGTAAGCACTGCTGCATGTAAACGAGAATATGAGTGCAATGTACATTTTCATCAGTTGTGTAAACACCTTAGTAGGAATATTGTCTTATTAAAAGAAATAAAAAAGAGCAGAATATTTTGTGCATGTAAACGTAAAAGAGCATTGCTCTCAGTGAAACTCCCCCTGAATAAATAAAGTAAAAAATAATAATAATAAATTGTTTTGTTGTTACTTTGTAGGACTTCCTATGCCAAATAGAGCGTTGCTGTAAGCAGTATCATCTCATCACACCCATCACCTTCCCCCTGGAGCATCCTGTGGAGGAAGTCGGCCGCCTGCTGCTCTGCTGCCTGCTCAAACATCAAGACCTCGGTAACCAAGCAACCGCTCTCTGAAATCTCTAGAAATTGGGATTGTTAAAACTAAACGTTTTCACATGTACAGCAGTTTAATGTAAAACCTCTTCCTGTCGCAGGTCACATTGCTCTCTCACTTGTCAGTCAATGTGCCTTGGGGGTGGACCAAGGGAAACAGAGGTCCCTCCCTAAATCTGTGATTGACGTGTGCCGCATGGTCTACCAGGCGAAGTGTTCTCTAATCAAGGTGAGATTACTGCCTGTAGCTTTTCTACTATAACACTATTCCACTACAACCACTTCTATACTCGCGTTGTGACTCAACAGGAAAGAGTCTCGGGGGGCTGTTAATGATGTGCTTGCACTTATTTTAGACCCATCAGGAACAAGGTCGCTCTTACAAGGAGGTGTGCGCTCCTGTCATTGAGCGTCTGCGCTTCCTGTTTAATGAGCTGCGTCCGGCTGTGAGCAACGACCTGTCCATAGTGTCCAAACTGAAGCTGCTGAGCTCTCAGCCCCGCTGGAGGAGGATCACCCAGAAACTCATCAGGGACCGTAGGAAAAAAAGAGGCGAGTTATAAAAAAAAAAAAACAATTAAAAAAAATAAAAAAAAACGATTACTTCACTGTGATGGGGTTTCATTTTTAATTGTGTACAACCTATTTTTATTTACTTTTGATAACCTTTAAGGCCCGCTCTGGCCTCGCTCCTCAGTACATTTTGTAAGTGTGCTTTCAGAGGGTTTGCGTCCTGAATTCACTTATTAAATAATATACAAAGGCATTATTTTATTGATTCTTTTATTTTACTTTTTCCTCATATGTAGCTGTTTTTGCTCAATATTGTATAAAATTGTTTTTCTTATTGTTTGTCTACTGTTTTTTTTTTTGTCCTGTAAAGCACTTTGTAACTTTGTTTTGAAAAGTGCTATATAAATAAAGTTTATTATTACATTTTTAACTATTATTTCTAAATTGAAATGTATTCTGTTTTTTTAGTGCCTAAGAAGTCAGAGTCTGCTGACATAGAAGAGCCAAAGCTGGAGAATGAAGGGACCAACGAAGAAGGACTTAACGTCCACATCAGCCCCGCACCTGCCGACAGGAAACCCCCCACGAGCAAGACGTCCAAGGTGCTTTAATGGGCCTTAATTATCGGAACATTTCACAAGATTAAACATGGCTGAGTTCCCTAAAGGCATTTTTAATTCATTTTGTTTCATGATCTTAAAACTAATGGATGGAAACAAGCATTTATTAGCATTTTCTCTTGACAATTTTCTCAAAATGAAGTTACATTTGACATTTCTGTATTGTTTTACTACTTTACAGCAGGACAAGTGGCATCCGCTTCTTAGCACCGTAGCCAACGTCCAGAAGTACCGGTGGCTGAAACACAGCGTTCAGGGCGTCTTCTCCCAGTCCAGCCTCATGGCCACCATCGTGGAGTTTGCCCTGAAAGAGGAGCCGCTGGATGTGGAGAAGATGAGGAAGTGTCTTCTCAAACAGGTGATTGTGGAACGACGGGTCATTACAGCAGTCGTTGCAGATGAAGTAGAAAACAAAATAAAGGAGCAGCAAGACGTGTAAAGACTGATGACTTTGTTTGGCTGCAGCTGGAGAGGGCGGAGGTGAGACTGGAGGGCATCGACACCATGCTGAAGTTGGCCTCCAAAAACTTCCTGCTGCCATCCGTGCAGTATGCAATGTTTTGTGGCTGGCAAAGGGTCATACCAGAAGGGACCAACATTGGGTAAGATGACTTATGTTACTTATGTTTTGGACCTATGGTCAAAGACTGATATTAAGAACTTTCCCTGAATCTTGTCGAGTGAATTAATTCCTTGGTTTGTCTATTAAAATATGATCATTCAATCAACTTCATACAGGGCGAGGGAGGAGTCGGAATTAATTAATTAATTTACCTTCAACTCTCTTTGTCTGTCTGTCTCTCTCCCTCTCTCTCTCTCTCTCTCTCTCTGTCTCTGTCTCTGTCTCTGTCTCTGTCTCTGTCTCTGTCTCTGTCTCTCTCTCTCTCTCTGTCTCTGTATCTCTCTCTCTGTCTCTGTCTCTGTATCTCTCTCTCTGTCTCTCTCTCTCGCTCTCTCTCTCTCGTTTCATCTCGTCTTCTCAGAGAGCCCCTGTCCGACTGCCTGAAGGACGTGGATCTGATCCCTCCCTTCAACCGCATGCTTTTGGAGGTGACCTTCGGCAAGTTGTATTCCTGGGCCATCCACAATGTTCGCAACATCCTGCTCGAGGCCAGCGCACGCTTCAAAGAGCTCGGTGAGTGGCGGGACCATCCAGCGCTCTAATTTGCTTCACAAGAACAGCATTTACTTTGTATTAATTGTATTTCCGGGTTGTTTTGGGAAGTTCGAGCCCTGCGGTTCATCTCAGAAAACTAAACTTGTATGATATAATGTTTAGGGCTGTCCTACATGAACACTAACCTATTGATCGCCTGTTCTTGTAACAGGTGTGCAGCCTGTTCCCTTGCAGACCATCACCAACGAGAACCCGGCAGGACCAAGCCTCGGCACCATTCCACAAGCCCGCTTCCTTCTGGCCATGATACACATGCTGTCCCTGAAACATGGCTCCAACAGCCTCAGTCTCTTACTCAATTCTGGCATATTGGCCCTCACACAGAGCATACTCAGGCTCATAGGTGAGTACTGCCCAGTCAAACACGTACAGTATGCATTGTATATGTATAGTATACATTTATAGATGGAGGTTGTGTTTCCAGGGCCCAGCACAGACAGCAGTGAGGAGGATCTGAGTTTATGTGCACACGGAGGCTCAGCCACAGTACTGGAGGAGTCCAGAAAGGAGGCTGCCCCCACCCCCCTACCTGCCTCCGGCCCTGAGCTGGCTGCCATGATGAAGATAGGCACCAGGGTTATGAGGGGAGTCGACTGGAAATGGGGGGATCAGGTAGCTGAATCCATTTGACACTTTATCTCTTCGGTAGTTTATACTGCTTTGTAATTACCAGCTAAAGCTGTGAAGAAAAGCCTTCACATAAAACCTCTTAGGCTAATGTTTCCCTTAGGAAAAAACTTTTTTTATAAAGTAAAACATTTTTACCCTTCATTATTTCCTTATGTGTTGATAGAAGGTTCTTAGGAAACATTTTCATCATACCAGTCTCTCGAACGTGAAATAATTCATGAAACATAAGACGACTGCTGAATTTCACCACTGTTCTAGTTATTATATATATTAACAATTTTATTAGCTATATCGTTTTATTGAAACTGACCATGTTTGGCGGTTTTCATATTTCATCTTTTCTTGCTTGGATTTTGTCCTCTTACTTCTTGCCACATCTTCTGCTTGTGTGTATTTGTTATGGGTGAAACTAACTTTAAGTTATGTGCTAGCACTTTGAATATTCCTCGAGGGGGAAAAACATTCTCATCTTCTTTTTGTATTTTCCTTGTTATTAATTTTGGAGAAGTTAGCTAACTCTGACAATAATGCAGTCAAGTAACTTGATGATGTGATCGAAGTGTAACCATGGGAACTGAAGGGCACATGTGCCGTATTACGAGTCTAAACAAGTCTATTATGTTACGAGTCTAAACACTGAGGCAGGGAGACAACCTGAACCCTTGAGCTGAGGGATATTTCACATAAACTGCTCCTGGTGTTGAGTATTTGACCCTGTGCTCGCTCTGTCCAGGACGGCCCAGCACCAGGTCTCGGTCGGGTCATCGGGGAGCTGGGCGAGGATGGCTGGATCAGGGTCCAGTGGGATACGAGCAGCACCAACTCCTACAGGATGGGCAAAGAGGGCAAGTATGACCTCAAGCTGGCAGAGCCCCCAGCAGCTGCCCAGCCCCCGACTGAAGACTCGGACACAGAGGACGACACAGGTGAGCTCGCCAGACGGCCTCAGTACAAATCACCACAGCGACAAGCAAAGTGTGGGGTTCAAATAATGACAATGATCATTACAGAAGGCGAGCTGATGGAGAAGAGCAGCCACCCGACAGCCATGATGCTAAACAGCACAGTCAACCTGCTGAAGACGCTGTCTCTAACAGCTGGGATCTACGCAGAGGTGCTGCAGACGGACGCCACTCGGACCCTCTGTGGGCTGCTGAGGATGCTTGTGGAGAGCGGAGCGAATGACAAGTCAGGTAGCTGAACCGCACTGTCGATAAAGAGCATCTTCTCTTTTTACATGACTTATCTTCTTCTAAATGGAGCCATCTCTGCTGTCAGGCTGTCACTCCCACAGGCTGGTCTCTCGGGAGCAGCACAGGAGCTGGTCTACGCTGGGCTTCATACGCAGCATCGCTCTCATGCCCCAAATGTGCAGCACGCTCAGCACCTCTGCATGGATCGGCCTGCTCATCCGAATTGTTGAGGGACACCAGTCCTTCAATGCCATTACTCTGCAGAGACAGGTGGGATAATTAACATGAGTCAGATATGCTGATCGGAGTTTTTTTTCTTAAATTTCTTCTTGATAAAGGTCCTCAGAAAAGTGTCTGTCAGAATCATGACGCGTTCTTAAACAGCAAAAATCTTCGTACCTGTGTTCTTATAATGATGAATATCATTGTTCTCGTAAGTGGAAAGCGTGCTGCCTGTGGTCATAAAGGTTCATGAGCCTGCAGGACTCTGTGCACACACAGAACATGAAAAGAAAAGTTGAGAGAATTTAAGTCTAAAGCGGGAGGAGCACCGGAAGCAAACGTAAGAAAGCTTCAATAGTGAAGTGAAGGTTCTTGTGCAGGAAGTGAACAAGCTTCATATTTAGTGTCATCCATAATCGATATAAAATAACACAACAAAACAAAATGTGCATGGGATGCTGGTACTCAGTCAGTGAACGCTGTATCCGAAGAAGAGCGCACAATTTATAAAGTTAAAAAAAAAAAAAAGATTTGATTTGTAAAATTGGTTTAAAATTGGTCACATAAATTATGTGAATTGAAGTGTTAGTCTGGTGTTATGAAAATACCATTTATATATAAAATTATATAAATGGTAAAAATAGTATTGTAATTTAAATCCTATATTCTTGTGTAACTTAAACACCAGTTAAGGAATTATTTTTGCACAAACATGTCCTCACTTAAAGGCGAAGTATTCCTGCGTTAATTGTTATTTGCCAAACATGTCAGGATGGAAACCGTCTCTGTGAAGTAACCCTCGCCTTGTGTGTTTCCAGATCCTGGCGCTACGTCTCCTGCAGGCGGTCTTGCCCTCATGGGACAAGACGGAGCGCACTCATGACATGAAATTCCTGGTGGAGAAATTGTTCAACTTCTTGGGAAGCCTGCTGAGCACCTGCTCCTCCGACCTGCCGCTTCTCAGAGGTACGTTCATAAATCATGCTCGCTGAAAAGCTGAGGTTTTACTTTTTAAAACATTTTTTTATGCATTTTTAAACTGCTACTCCCTTTGCACAGAGGGTTCCCTGCGAAGGAGGAAGTCCCGCCCCCAGGCGTCTCTCACAGCCACTCACAGCAGCACCCTGGCTGAGGAGATAGTTTCTGTCCTGCGCACGCTGCACTATCTGGGCCAGTGGAACAGCATGATAAATGATTACATCAACGCTCAGCTGAGCTCCATCGGAGACGTTATCGCCGGCTGCCAGTCTGAAGCAGTAAGAGTTATTACAGTATTATGGACTCAATTATTGTGTGTGTTTTAAAATGTTAACTCGCATTGTTTAAAATGAGTTTAACAAAATGCTGATGATAAAAGTCTCCCGTCCATTTCAGTGTTTCCTGGAGGAGTTTTTCCCCGACTCTGACGGCCCTCGAGTGGGCTGTCTGATGGCAGTGATGGCAGTCATTGGAGGAATTGATGGGCGCCTCAGACTCGGAGGCCAAGTTATTCATGAGGAATATGGAGAGGGAACAGTCACTCGCATCACCCCGAAAGGACGCATCACCGTCCAATTCTACGAGATGAGGACCTGCAGGGTTTGCTTGCTCAGCCATCTCAAACCGGTATGGAAGCGTTCAGATGCTCATGTCAGCTGTACTTTGACTTTAAGTTCCTTAGACCAATAAAATACTGATTCTTCTCTTTTTTTCTGTCATTTGTTTTTGCGCAGCTGCCTGCAGTGTCCTTCAGTGTGCAGAACCTGCCCTTCACTGAGCCCATGCTGGCAGTTTGGGCCCAGCTGGTCAGCCTGGCTGGAAGCAAACTGGAGAAACAACGCTTGAAGAAATCCCTTAGTCGAGGGCTTACAGGTACAGAAACCACAGAGAGACTTAAAGATGTCACACGTGACTCAAAAACATAATGTCTGCTAAAGTCCCATGTATTGTGCCGATCGATGCAGATTGAAGGGATGATCCACTATTGGATTTTTATGCACGATATTAAGGATGTAAAGATATTGAACTAACTTCCTATCAGAAAAGAAATCCTTCATTACAAACGTTATAAAGTTGAATCTCTTTTCAATGATCTGACACCACACTTCTCCATATGCCTGCTCAGCAAGAGCAGTTTACATTAACGATTATTAAAGATAATAATGTTTAACGGATTATAGTGCTGTGGTATTGTCCCACCAAGCACACACACACTTTTAAAAACTTTTTTTATGTTTAAATATTTTAAATAATCTTCACACTCTTTCACAAATGTTTATTCACTCAACTTTAACTTTATTGCTTGAGGAAAACTTAAAGGTTTAATTATTTCAAAGCACAGTGAGATGCTGAGGCGCTCAAGATGATTATTCAAAATCTTTTATCCAAATTAGATTCTAACATCAATAATAATTAAAAAGAGATTAAATTATTTAATAAAAATGAATACATCAACTACTACTACTACTACTCAGAATGTTATATTATTAAGGTAATACATTTTTCACCTTTTTAAAGAGTTCACAATGATCAAATTCAGATAACGGGCAACTTCAAAATCCCAAATATACTTTTGATAGACGTTTTGATTTGGTGTTCGGAGCCTCCGGTGTCGTCCGGCGGATGTAATCGGACTCATTGTGTTCCCAGCTGACCAGGTGGACATCCACCTGCTGCGCTGCCAGCAGCTGAGGCTGTACATCTTAAAGGCAGGACGCGCGCTGCTCTCTCACCAGGACAAACTCAGGCAGATCCTCTCACAGGCGGCCGTTCTGGACATGGGACCCAGCCCCAGTGGTGAGAGTGAAAACTATTGCTGTTTAGTCCCGTTGTAGAAATGCTGTTTATGTTTTCTATGTGGAGGTCACAGCACCTATCCCGTTGTCGTCAACCGTATTTCTTGTTTCATTTTGTTTTCTGTAAACGTAGATTCACTGCCATGACAAAGAAAGTATTGCATTAAATGAAAATGTGTCTTAACTTTGCATATGTTAGAGCACTTTTATGAGATGGAAATGATTATTTAAAGCAATCCAGGCTCCAAATACAAACTATAGACTACACTAAGGACAAGTAACAACGAGAAAGGAAATATTAAAAGCCTTTGTTTGGCTGAATTGAAACATTTAGCCACTACAATGAAGATTATTAAAATGTTCCTTCCTCGTTGTTACGTGTTCTTTTAGTGCCTGGATTGCCTTCCAGTTTATTCCCACTTTTTCCAAGAGCGCCCAACACATTTCTGATCTTCGGTCACGTGTACAGCGAGCAGTCATCTCTCTTTCCTCTTGTTATTTGGCCGAGTGAAGTGCAGTGACCCTCAAAACTTTCTGCTGCTTTGCGGCAACATCAGGCACCCAGTGGGGGGACCGGGGGACATTTGCAGCAGTGTCTGCTTAGCTTGCACACTTTCCCTGAGACCATATGTGGGTAGATGTAAACTGAGTCTCGACATTTCTGAACAGACCTTTGAAGGTCCATTTTGTAGTCATCTATGTGTTCGGTTTGTTTCCATGACGCCTCTCCTTTTGTTGTTTGCAGAGGACCCCGTGGTGTCGTCTCCTGATGTGGGAGACTTGTCCCCTGAGGGCCCCCTGCCTCCACTGATCCTCCTGCAGCAGCTGCTGTCCGCTGCAACCCAGCCCTCGCCCATCAAAGCCATTTTTGACAGGCAAGAGATGGAGGTGAGTCCCCGGGGCGTCTGTGTCAGCGTCGTGATGTTGCTGTTTACGGTTTGACCTCAGTGATATTTGTGTATCGCTAATTAGAAGACGCATTTTTATTAACTATATTTCATTACAGTTACAGAAAAAAATACTTACCGGTAATCATATTGTCGTTATAATAAGGGAAAGAAATTTGGTTTAAAATTTAAAAAATTTAATTTCAAAATTAAAATCCCCTTTTTTTGGGAAGAAAACTTGGTTAATTAGCAGGATTCAAATTTTAAAATTGAAATCCTGATCAGGTAAATTAATCCAATTTTTGGGTGAATTTTTTTTGTTAATTAGCAGGATTTTAATAAAAAAATTTTTTAATCCTGCTAATTAACCCAATTTTGGGGGCATTTGCCCATTTTTTTTCTAAATACAACAACAATATGTTTAAATATTTAAATTTATTTAAAAATGATAAACTACCATGCACATGTGCACACTTCACGACACGAGTCTCACACAGTGGCCTCTGACGTTAGTGAAAAAACTGCTTTCACTACATGGAAATTTCACAATTATTTAGTATGTAAAGCAGAAAACGCAGAGAGGCATTCCAGGGTGAAAAGACAGTTTGTAGAAAATAGAAAATTGCTTCTAATTTCTGTTCCAGCAAACGTAATATAGGACAAACTGGGTTCATTTAATTTACATGGGTTCTGCTGCTGCTCCAAGTGAAAATCCGGCGACACCAATGATCCAAATGATTTTTAGTCTTTTGATGACGACAGCATTTTAACTGTGTTCTGTAATTTTTCTATTTGCATATTTGGTATTGAGGTAATCCAAAAGTAACACAAAGTTCCGTTACTTTAATATTGCGATACTTGGATTAGGTTACTGAGTACATGTTGAACTCTGATGGCTGTACATGCAGGCTGCAGCCCTGGCCGTGTGTCAGTACCTGGCTGTGGAGTCCGCCCACCCGTCCTCGCCGCTGTTTGAGGAGAGCAGCTCCAGCGAGGCCACCACGCCCGTCACCATACAACATGTCCGACCTCCCAAACAGAAGAAGCAGAAGGTCTCCCCCGTCCCGCCCTTACCCATAGTCCTCCAGCTCATGGAGATGGGGTTCGCACGGAAAAACATCGAGTTTGCCTTGAAGTCTCTGTCTGGAACTACAGGCAGCGCCTCTGGTGTCCCAGGTATAAGTTCACGTGAGACAAACATTTATAATGTTTGTATTTCAAATTCGAAATCAATTGATAAAAAATTTTTTTCCATGTCTATTCATTGTGTTAAAGGCTGGTATTTGTGCACAGTGTCAGGTAAAGATGAGGCTGCACTAATATTATTAGTATTATATTATTAGTAGCATTAGATTCTGGTGGTGTTGCGTAGGATTGTTTGACATTTCCAATAACTCCAGAGTGTTTAAAGTCCAGAAGTCAACATTTAGTGAAACAAGAAGTCTCAACATGTTTTTATTTGACCAAATAATCTGCTTCAATCCTCATATGTCGGCGTTTAGCCTCAAAGACAACATTTTCACTCTGCTCAAGCACCATAAATAACATTTGTATTACATTATTATTTTATATTTTATTTAGGGTGATTACGTCATGAAATAGGACGACATATATTTAAAGCTTCTTTCAAGAACTTCAATAGAAGCTTCAAATTTGAAGAAAAAAAAGCCATTTGGTACAGCCCTAATAGAAACCAGCATGTGTGAATACATTGTGAAACTTTCCCCCTCTGTCACTTTAACTCAAACTAAAACTCAGTAGCTGTCACTGCTGCGATGCGTCGTCTCTGTTTGTGTCAGTATTGATATTTGTGAAGCCCTTGTGGGGAGTAACTGAGCCTTTACATCAGGTGTCGAGGCTCTGGTGGGCTGGCTGCTGGACCATCCAGACGTTCACGTCACCGAGCTGTCGGACGCAGACACTGTGTCGGATGAATACTCTGATGAGGAGGTGCTGGAGGAGCTGGAGGAGCCCGAGCCGACGTTCCCCGCGGTACATTTCTTTCTCTTTCATTTCTGCCACAGCCCACTCAATAATGGGCCGAGCCGCTTGTCACGCCGCCTGTCAAATTCTCCCCTTGACATGATTATATTTCATCCCTTTTAACTCTGAACTCACATAATCTTGGAACTCGCTCGCAGAATTTGTTATTGCTCAACGTTGCAATTGATCCGAACTGATATAGGAAAAATGTCTTTCTCTTATAGTGCACATGGAATAATCTGCAAAAAGACTCAGATTTAGAATAAAGTCTTATTTCAGATCTTGTTTTAGATGATTGTAAATGCTTTCAACTGTATACATTTTTTTATTTTCATACTTTTTTTCCTTTTTTTTGTTATTTACTCCATAGCATGTTTATTATCCTGTATTTTGACTTTTCTTTATCATTCATAGTTGTTTTTATTCTTGGTTATTTAGTTTTGTTTACGTCTCGACACCATTGTAAATGAAGATACCTCCTCAGTACTCTTTCAAGTTTAAATAAATAAATGTATCAATAATAGCTTTATATGTAATATTATCTGTATGTTACATTAGCCTCCAGGTGCAGTGGTGACTGAAAGCCAAACATTTAAGAAGAGATCAGATTTCCAAAGCAACGATGATTATGCCGTGTACGTGAGAGAGAACATTCAGGTAAGAGCGGCGGCCGTATCGACGACGAGCTAATAATGAAATGTGACACGAGCCTGACGGGACCGACTCCTCTGCAGGTGGGGATGATGGTGAAGTGCTGCAGAACGTACGAGGAAGTGTACGATGGAGATGTCGGGAAGGTGATTAAGCTGGACAGAGACGGGCTGCATGACTTGAACGTGCAGTGTGACTGGCAGCAAAAAGGAGGAACGTACTGGGTTCGCTACATCCACATCGAGCTCCTTGGTGGGAAGATTTTAATGTGACATGATGCTTGTGATAATAACGAGATGCAATATCTGATTCCTTTTTCTCATTATAATTGAGCAATATGGATAAACTTGTAATTTATTTTAATATATGTATATGGTGCTCATAGTGTCATCCAATCTTATCTCGCAGCTTATTGACATTTTATCTTATTTTATCTTTATATAACTTGTGCTGTGATTGCGACTAGTTTTTTTTATTACTGAGTATTGCTTATGATTAATATAGTGAAACTGAAGTGAGTAATTCAGCTTGTTTTCTCTTCACCCACTGACTTTCATTTGCTTTTTTTTGCTTTTTTTTCTTTCTTTTCTCTCCAGGATTCCCACCTCAAAGTTCTCCCTCCCATATAAAGATTGGTGACAAAGTGAGGGTGAAGCCCACCGTCACCACGCCAAAGTACAAATGGGGCTCCGTCACTCACAGGAGTGTTGGGGTTGTGAAAGGTAATCTGAACAAACACCATGAAAGACGATGTGAGTCCACTGTTTTCTGCACTCACACAGCAAAATGCTCTGTTTCAGCTTTCAGTGCCAATGGAAAGGATGTGATCGTAGACTTCCCTCAGCAGTCGCACTGGACTGGCCTGCTGGCTGAAATGGAACTGGTGCCCAGTGTCCACCCTGGAGTGAGGTATGGATATATTTCATTGTTCCAGATTGGCAGTAAATCCACCTGTCAGACACTCGTCGATGTTGTCATATTGCTCATTACTTATGCATTAGACGTTGGATTTAGTGGCGCTATGCTGCCGGCAGACTCGGCACAGGGTGCTGATGTAAGCTACTTTTTTAATCTGTAAACGTGTCGTAATGACAAATGTCCGCACACTGTACCATACCAGCCTCTATATCTCTATATGTGGTTTGAATGCATCTTGTGTTGTCTGCAGGTGTGATGGCTGCCAGATGTTCCCGATAAACGGCCCCCGGTTCAAATGCAGGAACTGTGACGACTTCGACTTCTGTGAAAACTGCTTCAAGACCCGCAAACACAACGCCAGGCACTCCTTCGGCAGAATCAACGAGCCTGGTTAGTCACACATTCACCCAGATGTGTAGCATCTGTGATGTTTCCTTCATATACATATACAAGTATATATACAAACTGTAAGACTTTAGGAAAGAGACATTGTGCAGGAGAGGTTAGAAGCCAAACATGTCTTATGAAGTTACTTCCTCTATTAGATATCAATAATCAGACTTAATAACAAGAGAGAAAAACATCAAAATAAAGATTGCATAATTCATCAAAATTTTCGAGACGAAGCAGTAATACAGAAAATAATAGAAATGTACAATTTATATAGAAGTTGAGATGCATTACAATGAAAGTTCAATATGATATTTCCATGTACATTTTCGTCAACTATGACTTAATATAATGAACCCGAGCTTTATTTCAGCTTTGTCTATGAATATTTAGACTTTTTCTTTTGTACATCTTTTAGTTTTGATACGAAATATTCTAAAATTTGTTTAAAAAAAATTAATAAATAAATAAAAATAAAATATTGAGTGAGAGTTAGTTCACCTTTTTAAACTATTTAGAAATAGATGATTGTTTTTACGAGTGTACCTGTTGTGCGTCTCCCCGACAACCAGGCCAGTCTCCAGCGTTCTGCGGCCGCTCGGGAAAGCAGCTCAAGAAGCATCACAGCAGCCAGCGCGGGATGCTGATTGACGATTGGTCCCGTGCTGTCAAGAGCCTCAACGTCTCATCCTCCGTGAACCAGGCCGCTCGCCTCATCGACTGCAGTGATCAGTGTTGGCAGTCCTCCGGCTCGCAGGGAAAGGCAGGAGATTGAATCGCTCACTCTAATGAAGATAAACTAAATCGACTGTCATGCAGCTTTATTAAAGTGTAGCGCATCTTCTGACGGGAGGTGTCATTCTTTCCTCTACAGCACTGGATTCGTATCGAGCTCTTCCCAGACGTTCTCGTGCACAGGCTGAAGATGGTTGTGGATCCAGCGGACAGCAGCTACATGCCCTCACTGGTGGTGGTGTCAGGCGAGTTACATTTACCGTATTTTCCGCACTATAGGGCGCACTGGATTATAAGGCGCACTGTCAATGAATAGTCTATTTTCGATCTTTTTTCATATATAAGGCGCACCGGACTATAAGGCGCATTAAGCGAAACAAAACAGTCAGATAAGTCAAACTTTATTAAACGTGTTCACAAAAACTCTCAACATTGTTCAAACGTTAATGAGCGTATTCACAATAACTCCCAACCTTGTTCAGTTGTAACACGTAAAATACAACACAATACACTCACTTGCAGCTGCTCTATTCCCATGTTCTACTGCGTGACTGATAGCCTTGAGTTTGAAGTCCGCGTCGTAAGCGCGTCTCTTGACAGGCGCCATTTTGGGGTCCTTATACACACACACGCTGTAATATTATGGTGAAGCACAGTATGTATCACTCCGCGACGCTCCTGACCACGGTAGCCGTAATGCTGCAAGCGGTGCAGCTTTGTAGTTTACCAAAGTCGTACTAAAACATTTTGACAGAGCGCCGTGAGCGCCGTGTACCACACAAAATCGCTTCGAGGTCAGTAAGCACAACCAGAATTAATCCATATATAAGGCGCTCCGGATTATAAGGCGCACTGTCGTTTTTTGAGAAAATTAAAGGCTTTTAAGTGCGCCTTATAGTCCGGAAAATACGGTAACAGTTTACACACATCCTGTTGCTCCTTCGCTTGGACAGATGCTATTTTTTTTGCCATTTAACAATTCTATTCTGCATTTGTCATCTACTGTTTGATAGTTCTTGTACAAACAACATGATGCTCTGAACACTTTGCTTTTGTTTCTTAACGTGCAGGTGGAAGCTCTTTGAACAACTTAATTGAGCTGAAGACGATTAACATCAATCCCACAGACACCAGCGTCCTCCTCCTGAGTGACTGCACCGAGGTGACTTAAAAAGACTTCAATGGAGCGTCTAATCATTGTTTATTTCCTGATCCCTTGTGCCTCACTCTAAACAAGTGGCTCTCATGTCCTTTTTAAGGACAAAAATCACCAAAAATAATTATTTTCCTTATAGTAAATGCTAGGGGGAGTTTTTATTTTAATTTTTTCCCAGTCTGGGATATGACAGTGATTAGCAACAACATTGATTTTGATGCAATTACATTTTTGTCCAGTGTCAGATTAAAAAAAAAACACAACTCCCTCTTGTTACTTTAGAGCAGGGGTCCCCAACCACCGGGCCGTGGATCATTTGGTACTGGGCCGCACAGAAAGAATAAAACGTTAGATTTTTTTTTTTGTGTGTTGGTAATATTTATTGTAAACATTTTTATGTATTATATTATATATATATATATATTACAATATAATACTAATAATAATATAAATAAAGTGCATTATATGAAATGGAATAATTACATTTACATTATATATGTAATAATTAAATTATATGTTTTGCACTTTATTTTGTGTTTTGTTTCCCCCCCCCCCTCCCGGTCCTTACAAAAATTGTCCGTGGTGCAAAAAGGTTGGAGGCCGCTGCTTTAGAGGACAATATTTCCAAAAGCAGTGTTGACCTTGAATGATGTCTCTCCCCCAGTATCACAGATACATCGAGGTGGCCATCAAGCAGTGCCGCAGCTCTGGTATAGACTGCAAGATTCACGGGCTCGCCATTGTTGGACGCATCAGAGCAGAGGACGAAGACCTGGCCACTGTCCCTTTCCTGGCATCGGACAATGAAGAAGAGGATGATGACAAAACTGCCAATGGGAGGTAAGACGGGCTGAGGAAGAAAAGGTTTCAGTGCTGGATTGTGGACTTTTGTACTGATGCAGGACAAACTGTTTGATATTCAGATCCTTTACACTGTGCAAATACTGTGTTAAAGTCCTGCATTGAAAATGTTACTTTAGCAAAAGTATATAAGTTTAATCAGGAAAGTAAACTTAAAGTACTAAAAGTATTAAATGCAGAAAAATGTCCCCTGTAACTGTTCTATTTTATATTATTATTACTCCATTTTGTCCAACCAATAGTAAAAATTCAAAAGGATTAGAAACAGATGAAAGTTATTAATTGTCTAATGAAATGAATAAAATAATTAAAAGGAAAAGCAGCAGCCATGAAATGTTTTCACATGAAAAATCACTAAAAAGATTATCAAAATAGTTTCCAATTAACTTTCTGTCAACCAACTAATGATTAATCTAACTAATCGTTTCAGCTGCACTTGAATATAATGTTGGGTAGTTTCATTTATAATGTTTCATTTATTCATGTTTTATAGGCGTCGTATGTTTTGTGTGTAAAAATCTTAATTTGTAGAGAAACTAACGTAGTTGGATAAATGTAGTGAAGTAAAAAGAACAATATTTCCCCCTGAGATGTCGTGGAGTAAAGTTATAAAGTGGCATGAAAGGAAAATACTCAAGGAAAGTACAAGTACCTCAAAATTGTACTTAAGTACAGTACTTGAAAGTACTTCGTTACGATCCACTGCTCTCATGTGCATGGCTTCATGCTGTTATTAAAGATGACCCTGATTGAGTATCTTTAAGCTTCATTAAGAGTGTGTTTATCTATACAGCTACGTTTAAAATGAAGATGCTGCGTGTTTTTGTTCTGTCCTCTAGTCTCGCTCGGAAGAAGTCCTCAGGGTTGGAGTCTGCAGCCACCATCAGGACCAAAGTGTTCGTGTGGGGGCTGAATGACAAGGACCAGCTGGGAGGACTGAAGGGATCCAAGGTGCAGCTTGTGTCTACTTGTGTAGACTATAAACTAGCCCATGGCTAAACTCAGCCTGTGGTTTTACGTGCCTCAAATCCTCTCCATAGAAGTGTGTCGCTACAATTCACCTAGTGACGAGTTAAAAGTACAATATTTCCCTTTTTTTAAATGCAGTATGAAGTAGTGTAGGCTGGATATACTAAAGTAAAATACAGTAGTACATTACTATACTATACTTTGGTACTTTCCACTATTGCACCAGATCTGCACACAGGCCGATGCCCCGTCTTGTGATTCTGTAACGACACTGTTTCACCAGCTGATTTGAGGCGAACACTAGAGAATGTCCAGCTGAGCCTGTGGGACAAGCTGCTGCGTCTCTAATCCCTTTTGTTTGTGTCCTCCACAGATCAAGGTGCCCTCCTTCTCCGAAACTCTCTCTTCACTCAATGTGGTACAAGTGGCCGGTGGATCTAAAAGCCTCTTTGCAGGTGTGAGATGAATGTTTTTTGGAGTTGTTGCGTAGCATGTTGGTTGTATGGTGAAGGTAACTGCTGTGTCACTGTCGCAGTGACGGTCGAGGGGAAGATCTACGCGTGTGGAGAGGCCACTAACGGGCGGCTAGGCCTGGGCCTGTCCAGTGGGACCATCCCAATCCCCCGTCAGATCACTGCACTCAGTAACTACGTGGTGAAGAAGGTCGCTGTGCATTCTGGGGGACGCCACGCCATGGCCCTGACTGTGGACGGGAAGGTGTTCTCCTGGGGAGAGGGCGACGACGGCAAACTGGGACACTTCAGCAGAATGTACGTTCTCCTGCACAGACGCTGCTCTCATCTTTAGAGAGAAACATTCGGGTGTATCATCACTTTGCCTTTTCTCAGATATTTAAATGGTGCAATAAGTCATGACTTCCATTTTATTTATTGTCCAGGATGTAAATCAGAAGGCGTTTCTCTTTGACATCTCCAGGACGTAATGTTACGGACAAACTTTCCAATGATGCGATTTAAAGAAAGGTTTGTTTTTCCACTTTAGGAACTGTGACAAGCCTCGGTTGATTGAGGCACTGAAGACAAAGCGGATCCGCGACATCGCCTGTGGCAGCTCTCACAGTGCAGCCATCACCTCCAGTGGGGAGCTGTACAGCTGGGGTTTGGGGGAATATGGCCGCCTTGGACATGGAGACAACACGACTCAGCTGAGGCCTAAACTGGTACGTCTGTGTCTGCTACTTCACAGGGACACTGATGGTCTTAAGGCCTAATTAAAGTCACACATTAATGAGAAAAAACGTGGATATTCTCTGAGATTATAAAGTCATACATATGCGAGAAAATAACTCAGTAAATCCAAGATTAAAGTCACACATTTACTAGTAAAAAAACTGGGAAGAATTGGGGGTTTTTTTGGTCGAAGAACCACATGGCTTGACTTCATCACACCCCAGACGCCCTCGCTCGCTCAAATTATAGTTTGTAATCCCATTACATTACTGAAAGCCCAAATTCACTATATTATCATAAGCATCTGGACTTTGAAGATGCATTAAAACAACGTAGTGATTTCGATGAGGTGATAATGGACGGGTGAAAGATCTCCATGTTCCTGTTGTTTGAACATTCCCTGTTCCCCGGCGCTGCTGAGAGGAGGTTCATCCAACCTGGAGAAGTGAAGCCATGTGAAAAAAATCACAAAATATAAAAATATGTTTTCCTTGTAAATTTGTGGCTTTAATGCCGGAAATTCAGAGTTTTCTTCTTGGAATATAATATCCTCCGGTTTCATTTTCTTTCATTCTTCACCTACAATGTCCCTAATATGCCAACATGCAGAGATGTACGACACAGAGATGTTATTTCTTATCAGGTGCCCTAACAAAAAGAGACGTTTTTACAGCCACTATCTTAGTGTGGAGCTTGATTTAGTTTATAATGTTTTGCTGCTAACAATCCATCTCTACTATGAAGTGTGTAAATTGAGCATGCATTCCTTCTTGCTGTGTCCTCCAGGTGAAAGTGCTTCTGGGACACCGTGTTATCCAGGTGGCTTGTGGGAGCAGGGATGCTCAAACTCTAGCCCTCACCGATGAAGGTATTTCTGTTACTGCACTTATGTGTGTTGAGCGAGTCCCAGGTCGGAAACCTTTTTAAATGTAAACAAAGATGAAGACTCCACAAATACCTTTTTATAGCTCGTGAGAAGTGTTCTTTTGGATTAGATAGATGTATTTCTCTTTTCTCCAGTTGATCATGTTTGTTTTCATTTCTCTCAGGGTTGGTGTTCTCCTGGGGCGACGGGGACTTTGGGAAGCTGGGTCGTGGAGGCAGTGAGGGCTGCAACATCCCCCAGAACATAGAGAGGCTCAACGGGCAGGCGGTCTGCCAGATTGAATGCGGAGCACAGTTCTCCTTGGCTCTTACTAAATCTGGAGTCGTGTGGACCTGGTAAGATGGACGAATGACACGATGCCTGTATGTGATAATACATCATTTGTCCTTTTTGGTTTTCCAATGAATGTTCACGGTTTGTGTTTCGCAACAGGGGCAAGGGCGACTATTTCAGACTGGGCCACGGCACCGATGTCCATGTGCGGAAGCCCCAGATGGTGGAGGGACTGAGGGGCAAAAAGATCGTCCATGTTGCTGTTGGAGCGCTGCACTGTTTGGCTGTTACAGAAACGGGACAGGTTTGTTCTGAGCTCCTCCGTCAGAGCACTCTGCTCCTTCACTGCCGTGGCTCTGTTCCAGATGTGTGAAGTTCTCCTCCTTTAGTGGGACTTAATTTATCGACTCACTCTACTTTTCCAGGCACCTCTGACCTTTGCTGTTACACAGCCAATTTCACCCTATAAAATACCTTCCCTCTGAATGGATTTAATAATGTTAGCACATCACTTCCTATTATGAGAGGCAGCTACTCAATATTTGACCACTTTATCAGGTTGTTAAGATGGAGTGCTTGGAGCGATGCCTTCACTTTTTCTTGTGTAGCTTTTCTCACCAGATACCTACAGTTTTATAGAAGCTTTGAGAGTCAAGTGAGGAAAAAGAATCTGGTGATCATTTTTTTTAAGTCTGATCTAAATAGTTTTCTCTCCTGGGATTGAGTCCCTTTTTAAAAAAAAATTAAAAAAAATAATAAAAAAAAAATCAGTGAAACCGATGTCATTGAAAAATAGTTGCGAGTATCATTTTCCTAGGAATTGTTTTTTTTTATCTGTGAAAATGGGTGGAAAAAAAAAAGTTTTGTTTTGTTTTTAGTTTTCTTTTTTGTCAATGTTTGTTGTAATACTCACTTCGGCCACAAGAGGCTGAAGTGCACCACTACCCATGTTTTTAAATAAGACTTGCAGCATTCAATTATTATTTATTAATAATTATTTAAAAATGATCCTCGCACAACTTTTTTTTAACCAGTTTCACAGATGAAAATTATTGTCCTGACAACCTTTTTTTCGCCTGTATTTAAGTCACATGCCTCTCAGGGCTTCCACACATTTAATTACATGAAAGTATGGAAAGTAGATGATTTTCTGTTTTAGACTCAAAGACACTTTGAAGCTTTTGTTCAGCTCTAAGACTTGTGTGTTTATAGGAGTCTGTATACTGACCAAAGTGATCTGATGGTGGCGCTGTGTTTCTCTGTCAGGTGTATGCGTGGGGCGACAACGATCACGGGCAGCAGGGGAACGGCACCACCACAGTTAACAGGAAGCCCACCCTGGTGCAGGGTCTGGAGGGACAGAAGATTACCAGAGTGGCCTGTGGCTCCTCCCACAGCGTGGCCTGGACCACCGTGGATGTGACCACGCCCTCGGTTCACGAGCCGGTACTTTTCCAGACGGCCCGGGACTCCCTCGGAGCATCCTACTTAGGTAATCCTCCCTTCCCCTGCAGCCTATGCACACAGCCACTCCTTGCTGATGATTGGGATTGTGCTGTGTTTTGTTTTAGATGTGAAGTAGCTCTTGAAACTGAGTTTTTCATGAGCTCACACTTACTATGTATGTTTAGCAGATTGTCCACAAGGGGGCGCTGCTCTGTCATTGTCATACCCGGTATGACAAACTATACTTATCAAACTGCTGAAAGAGACATTTTGGATTTAAGATAAAAGTAAAAAAGCCTTTTTTCTTATTTGTTTTTGATAACATCTCCTTTTTCTTTATGTATAAATTACTAATGTAGTAGATGGTTGTAATATCAATAATAATAAGAATCATAATAATTAGAAGAATCATAATAATAAGAATCATAATAAGAATCATAAGAAGAAGAAGAATCATAATAATAATAACAAGAATCACAATAATAATAATAAGAAGAAGAATCATAATAATAGAAAGTATAATAACAATATTCTTTATTTGTATAGCATCTTTCATACAAGAAAAGCAGCACAAAGTGCTTTATATTAAGGGAAAATGTACAAAGAATGAACATAAAAACAGCGGTAGAATGCTATAGCTAATGGAAAATAAGATGAAAAATATAACAAATATGTTTATTTTTTATCTTATTGTTACTATTATCATCATAAGATTAAAAAAAAAAGAAATAGAATGCGTAACAAACCATATTTGCAGCATGTATCAATAAACAGATCAGACCGGCTCGGCTACAGAAAAAGAAAAAGCTCATTGCAGAAGCAGAAGCGTTTCCTTTCCTTGCCTGTAGATGGGACACATTGGCTGTTGCAGTTACTTTACTTATGGAGAAGTGGCACATGCTGGACTGATAAAGGGTGTGTGTGTCTGTCATTGTGTTTGCATTGCACACTGCAGGCGTCCAGTCAGACAGTGACTCATCAGCAGTGAACAACAAGTTGAGCGGGCAGAGCAGCGTGAAGCCTCATCGACCCTCGCTGGCCAAGATTCTCCTCAGTCTGGATGGCAACTTGGCCAAACAGCACGCTCTGTCTCACGTGCTGTCAGCCCTCCAAATCATGTATGCGAGGTAAGTCCGAAGTATCCTCTGCTGCTGGGGCAGAAGACGCCATCTCACTGCGACGCCACCAGTTCAAGTCTGGCTGAGGACCTTTGTCCCATGTCGTCCCTTTTTCAGTTCTTCATGTGACGTAAACACGAAGATGTCTGAAAATAGTCAACAAAATGTTTGGGAAAAGGCCTCAAAAAATGGACAAGAAAGAGGAATTTTTAAAATATGTGGTTACAAATGGATACATTTAACAAGAAGCATTGCAACATTTTAAAGGGTCATGTCGATATTTTTCACCCTGGAACCTGTTTTGCCATGTTGTTGTTACTAATGGGGAAAACAGTTTTTTGAGTGGTCCAGGCTGTAATCCTAACGTCCACTGGAAGTTTTAGTTTTTGCCTCTGACGCCCTCAGACTGTTATTATAAGTGTCCGACACCAAGGAGCCAGCCTTCCCAGGATCCCTTCTGTTCGTTATTAGAGCAGCAACGACTCGTCGATAGGCAGAAAAATAATATAACCAACTATTGATAATCGATTTTAAATCCGTAAAGTCATTTTTTCAGCCTCTCAAATATGGAGATTTCCTGCTTTTCTTTGCTTTATTTCACATTAAAGTGAATATCTAGGGTTTTGGATTGAAAAACAAGACTTTTAAAGACATCACCTCAGACTTTGAGACATTTTTTTCACACTTATTTTATCTTCCAAAAGAAAATAATGTAAATGTTGTTCTTGTGTCTAAAGCCTCTGATAAGGAGACGTCTCGTTCTGAAATCTCACATCGCTTCCCCATTATTCAGCCATGACATGTAAACTCCTTTATAACACTGAGCGACACTTTCTGTTGTCCAACACAACTAACTGCTCTCGCTCAATACGAGACCAATTAAAAAAAAAAAAAATAAATAAAATAGTTGTCCCTGTTAATCACAGACACAAAAACACAGTAAAATGGGGTCGAGGTTGAAGATTATCGAAGTTCCCCTTTACAGTAGGCACAATCAGGTCAGTTAAAGTGTGTGTGATTTAGGTGCTTTGGGATGTTAAACTCCTCATTGCTGCGTTTACAACGTCGACTTGAGTGAGGCCCTGCTGAGGCATGACTCCTGAAAGTGCGTATGACCTCTAAATACCTGAATCAGCTGACTGGCGTCAGTCGGTATCACCGTTGACGGACGTGCTGCGTGTTTCCACAGGGACGCAGTGGTCGGTGCTCTGATGCCAGCCAGCATGATCTTGCCTGCAGAGTGTCCTTCCAGCTCGCCTGTTCCCCCATCAGACTCCTCATCCTCATCCAGCGTGAGCGATGAAGAGGGTCCTCCTGTGCTGCCTGAAACGGAGGAGCGAGTCAGCCCTAATCCCTGGCAAGACAAGAAGGGAGAGGTGAGGATCCCAATATATTTAGTATGACTCGGCTTTTTTTATTTTTTGTTTTTTTTTTGCGCTGCCTCAACTGCATTTCGCGCTGACTTATTGTAAAACAGTAACCATGCAAATTCTTTTGACCAGGTGTGCAGATGCAACTATCAGCAAACTATATTTGGGTCCAACATCAGAAACTCTCACAGCGCTTTGATCATAACGGCTGAGTTTTCGACCACAACTTTCTCCATTTTCTTTCTGGGTGTTAAATGTTACAGACGTGTGCTGCATGATGGTTTTTACGACAGTGACTTCACAGCCACGCACACGTCATGTCGTCTGTGTGGAAGTTCTTCTGCATGAGTGAAGAAGATGTAAAGCTTGCAATTTGTTACACCTGCAAGTCCAAAATAAGCCGTGGAGGAACAACGTAAAAACTGTTATAAAGATACTGTATGTTGCACCTGAATTCCTCTGCGAAAGTTAAATATGTTACATAAAGTTGAATGTACTGCAATTTATTTTAGCTTGGATTTTTTTTTGAATAACCTGGAGCACTTTTTTATTTTGAGATTTGTTTCAGTGAGAGACACAAGGTCCTGTAACCTGGTGCAGTTTTGGAGACAATTTAAAAGTTATTTATTATAATCATACAATTTATTAAAAAAAAAAGTCATGATAGAAAAATTACTAAAAATGTTTGTGTGCTGTCAATTATATATATATATCAATATATTATATTCTCTGTAGTGCATCTCTAGATTTCGTTCCTGGTTGATTTTGTAAATAATTGGTATTCTAGCTGTTGTGAATGAATAGAGGTAATAATATCTTATAGTTTAAACAAAAGCTGGAATAAGCTTATACAAAAATATTTATTTGATTCTTACACTGTATGTTTTTTAATGTCATTTATTTCAAAATGTAGGAAAGGATTGAATTGTGTGAACATGGCCCTAATGTGTGTTTTTGTGTGTGTGTAGGCTACCTCACCAGAAGATGCCGTCACCCCGTCATCAGCTGTGACTCCCTCTGCCTCTGGTTCCTCGTCGCGTCCTTTCATCCCCGTCACTGACGACCCCGGAGCAGCCAGCATCATAGCTGAAACCATGACCAAGACAAAAGAGGTTATTCTTGTCTGGCGCTGCACATCGTGTGTCTGGTGCTGCGCATCGCGTGTCTGATGCTGCACACCGCGTGTCTGACGCGTTCCTAACTCGCACCGTTTTCTTGTTTTGTGTTCCTCTTCAGGACTCTGAGAGCCAGAGTAAAGTGGTGGGTCCAGAGCCTCAGTACCTCGATGAGTTCACGAGTCTGCTCGTGCCGGATGATACACGTGTCATGGTGGACCTGCTCAAACTGGCAGTGTCCTGTCGCTCCGGGGAGAAGGGCAAGGAGGTGCTGTCCGCTGTGCTGTCTGGCATGGGCACAGCTTACCCGCAGGTAATTCACTGTATTTGACTTTACATTCCATGTAGACCTTGTAGGAATGTGACGATGCATCAGGAGACGGTGAATTCACGATGCAAATATAAGTAAAAAGTAGATAAATACTACGTCCTACGTCACTTGCGTCATTAGCTGTATCAAGCAAACTTCCAGGAAGGGCCTCGGGCTTGGAGGCCAATTTGACATATTGGCCAAACTGTGTAATAACAACGTCAGGGTCACGTGACACTTCTCCCCATATACGTCTATAAATCAGTGGGAAATGTTTTTCAACTTCCCAGTAAGTTGAGACCTTATTTAAATGATTAGGTCCTAAAAGTTGTAAAATGCACTAATAGCAGAATCCAGAGTTATTTCCTCGGCAACGCTGTTTTCACTTCTCTTTGTACATCAAAGACATGTCGGCCGCAGGAGAGGGTTTTGAAAACAACACCATAGTGAGAAGCTCGGGTCAGATTTTTGTCCGAGAAATAAAGGAATCTATTTCACTCGGATCACGTATCATGAAATGTATCTGTTGTAAGGTGAGGTGCAGGGTAGCGAGACCAAACGTGACAAAGAGGAAACATTACGCTGGCAGAGAGGTTCGCTTGAGAAATAAGGAGTTTTATTTTTCAGTCTTTCAAAAACATTTCAGAAAATAGCCACACTTCACCCTCCTTCCAGTCACATATACATCCATAGAGCCCGCCTTCTCAGTTCAAACTGGCCAATCAGGTCGGTCCTCTAGAATGGAGAGTTTACAAGGTTCAACAAAAATACATCGTTTTACTCGCCTTAATTATAACAACAAGGCCTCAGTTCATTCTTTAACATGTTAACTTGAATACTGTACCTTCAAAACAACAAATTATTAATACGTCATTCAGTATTTTACTTTAATTAGCTGCCAATACCTCACCCATCATTGAGAGCCCGCCTCCTCACACGCCACATGTACTGACTGCAGCTGAGGCGCTTCCTCTTTAAGCTCCGGCACACGATGGCTTCTACAAATAAAGCTCACGTCCTCCGGGTCTCTGCTGTTGCAGGTTGCCGATATGCTGCTGGAGTTGTGTGTCACCGAGTTGGAGGACGTTGCCACAGACTCGCAGAGCGGCCGTCTCTCCTCCCAGCCAGTCGTTGTGGAGAGCAGCCATCCGTACACCGATGACACCTCGACCAGTGGCACTGTGAAGATCCCAGGTGAGGAGGGATTCTTTATTTTAGACTTTGGTTTGACGTTGTGTTAGTGCTGCGCCGACTAGTTTGAAGCTTCATTCATAATGTTGACTTTAAATCAACGTTTCAATGCTGTGCAGCCCTCATTTGAGTTTCTTTGCACGTCTATTGATTGTGTTTAAAGCTGGTGTTTGCGCACAGCGTCAGATAAAGAGGCTGCACTCATATCATCAGTATTATATTATTAGTAGAGTTATATTCCAGTGGTGCTGCAGAGGATTGTTTCAGACTCTGTGATCCAAAAATGTCCAATAACTGCAAAACGTTTAAAGTGCAGAAGTCGACATTTAGTGAAAAAATAATTCACATGTTTTCATCCAATGAAATATTCAGCTTCAATACATATCTGTTGGTGTTTAGTCTTAAAAATGTACATTTTCACTGCAGTAAATAAACAGTTTCCTCTCAAGTTATAGTCATTAATAAAAATAATAAAAAACAAACTTATTTAATTCATGAATCAATTTATTCAAATTGAGGATTTTGTTTTGAGGATTTTTTTGTTTTCTTTGAGGGTGATGACGTCATAAAATAATAATTACAGACACTCCAAGCTTTGAGTGTTTGGTTCAGCCCTGCGCTGGTTCATGTGTTTACAGAGAGCAAGATCATTTTCAGGATGTGGCTGAGATCTTTATGTCTCCGCTCTTTGTTTCGTAGGTGCCGAGGGTCTGAGGATAGAGTTTGACAGACAGTGTTCAACTGAGCGACGGCACGACCCGCTGACCATCATGGACGGAGCCAATAGGATTGTTTCTGTCAGATCAGGTGACCAGAGGAAGACCGTAAAACTGAAAAGTCGTTGAATGAATGAAAAATGGATGAAGAAAGTGCTGACGTGCTGTGTGTTTCAGGACGGGAGTGGTCCGACTGGTCCAGCGAGTTAAGGATCCCAGGAGATGAACTCAAATGGAAGTTCACCAGCGACGGCTCCGTCAACGGGTGGGGCTGGCGCTTCACCGTCTACCCCATCATGCCTGCTGCTGGTGAGCCGCTTCATGCACCACGACGCGGACGCTCTGTCCCCAGATGTTGAACCACACATTAGCATAAATACACCTCAGAATCAGAAAACCTTTATTCGTCCCACAGCGCTACAACAGCAAAGGGACAGTGCAGATAAAAGGGCAAATATAAAATAAGTACAAAATAGAATTAAAAAAAAAAACAACAACCGTGGTAAGTAAGTAGCAGGTTAACATAATACAGTAAGTGAACATGTGAGAGTAATATACTAGCAGCCAGTAATAACAATAATACAGAGTAAAAACGATGTATTGCACAGTAATAAATAATAACGGGGACCATTTACTTCTAAGTCATGTGACAGCACTGTTCACATTTTGAATCACTTTTAAAATGCAGTTTCATTTAGTTTTTTTGTCATCTGAATTGTTTGTCTATTTTCAGTTGACTAAATATCTGCTGCTGTTGAGCCGCATTACACAACAACATGCTGACGCTACTCTGTCGCCGGTTTAGAGTTTTTTTTCCTAGAATTTCCCAAGGCATTATATACTCCTGGAGGAAACCTCTATTAACC
>CALSBV010011200.1:9033502-9046945 GCA_943590825.1 Bovichtus diacanthus | reverse complement strand
CTCACACACCCACACTGAGCCTCCCTCGTGTCCCTCCTCAGGTCCCAAAGACTTGCTGTCTGATCGCTGCATCTTGTCCTGCCCCTCCATGGACTTGGTCACCTGTCTGCTGGACTTCAGGCTGAACTTCGCCTCCAACAGGAGCATTGTGCCTCGCCTCGCCGCTTCCCTCGCTGCTTGTGCCCAGCTTAGCGCACTAGGTACAGTGTGATTGATCCGCCATGTAATTGCTTTACCACAGACGTAAAAATGTTAGAATTAAAAATGGATTCATGTTGCCTTTTTAATCGACTTGTATCCAGCTGCTGGACACAGGATGTGGGCTCTGCAGAGACTCCGGAAGCTTCTGACCACAGAGTACGGTCAGTCCATCAACATCAACAGGCTGCTGGGTGACAGTGAGGGCGAGGCTCGCTCGATGGTGAGTCCAGTGGGATCCCACACATGAAAGATATGTGCTTATCAGCTTAACTGAAATATTTATACTCGGGGTGACCCGATTATTCTACGATTAGACCGACAATCTCACAGTCGAATCGTCGCAGTGCCGGGAAAATGTGGTTATAAAGCAAAGGATCATTCCATTCGGGCCATAAAGGGGTTTCTGAAGGTCTGATTAATATTATTTATTTTAACATTAAATAACTATACTACTGACGTCCTCAACGGCCTTGGTGCAAACAAGAAAAAAAAGTTTCTTTTTAATAAACTTTGTTTTTGCGTGATCTCAAATTAATTATGTCATTAAAAGAAAATTTTGTTATCTTGAGAAAACTACATTTGTTATTTCGAGAAAAAAATAACTTGTTATAAAGGTGAAACAAAATGTTTGAACCCTGGCCTCTTAGGGCTCCCGTAAGTTATAACTCATAATAATGTGCCATCAATCAATCTCCTCGCGGTGCGTGAGTCACAATGTGGACTAAGTTGCACTTTTCCAAATGTGCGGGATCATCGCAGCAGCATCTTTACGAAACCTCATAAAGGCTGAGAAACCACAACATTTAGTTTTCATTCATTTTCAATCAATACATTTATTAACTTATTTACCTGATGATCTATTTTCCTCCAGAGCTTCACAGGCAGTGCGCTGGCCGCTCTAGTGAAGGGGCTACCAGAGGCTCTGCAGCGGCAGTACGAGTACGAGGACCCGATTGTCCGCGGAGGAAAGCAGCTGCTTCATAGCCCATTTTTCAAGGTACGTTCACAAGTGTTTCCTATGGGTTGAGAGTGTATAACATTTTTACAGATCATAAACAATAAGGCTAATTGTAACTTTTTGTCCAGGTCTTGGTTGCGCTTGCCTGCGACCTTGAGCTCGATACCTTACCCTGCTGTGCTGAGACCCATAAATGGGCCTGGTTCCGCCGATACTGCACCGCCTCCAGAGTGGCTGTGGCTCTGGACAAGAGAACCTCTCTGCCGAGACCCTTCCTGGATGAGGTGAGTGTGCCAGGCTGTGTCGGCCTCCACTTGTCTACATCACACTTTGACATTGGAATGTTCTTAATCCGTTTCCCTCCGTTATTCCTCTGCCTTTGAAGGTCACAAAGAAAATTCGCGAGCTTATGGCCGATCACGAGAGCATGAACGGCCTCCACGAGAGTCACGACTTGTTCAAGCGTGAGCACGACGAGCAGCTGGTGCAGTGGATGAACCGCCGACCGGACGATTGGACCCTCTCCGCCGGGGGGAGCGGCACCATCTACGGCTGGGGCCACAACCACAGAGGTCAGCTGGGGGGCATCGAGGGGGCCAAGGTCAAAGTGCCCACTCCCACTGAAGCCCTCGCCACACTGCGGCCGGTGCAGCTCATCGGCGGGGAGCAGACTCTGTTTGCTGTCACTGCTGATGGAAAGGTCTGATCGCACGCTGCACTGTTTAACACGACCTGTGTGACTGGCTGTAACATGTTCTAGAGATCCATCGAGCTGCAACGATGAGTCCACTCATTAGAATAACTACAATCGTTGAAGTCATTTCTCATGCAGAAGTTTCAGAAATTGCTTCTTTTTTTTTTAGCCTCTCAAATATGAAGATTTTCTGCTTTTCTCTGTTTTAAATAATATTAAATTGAATATCTTTGGGTTTTAGATTTGAAGACACCACCTTGAAAATGTTTCTATTTTCTGATTTTATAGATAATTAATCTAAAAAATGATTGGCAGATTAATCGATAATGAAAAGAATCGTTAGTTGCAGCCCTATTGATCAACAGTGGCTGCGTGTATATGCACAAAATATTCAGGGTTTTGCTGGAGGTGTAAGAAAGTATCGATACACTTTGAATATCGCAATGTTATGTTTTGTGATACTATAAAGATTCTCAAAAACTAGATTTTTACTGTAGTTAATAGTGACAGACAGCTGAGCCAGATTCTTGCCAATACACATCCCTAGTTTTTGCCTTTTTTATTTTGGAAAACACAATATTCCTACTAAGCTGTTTACATGGCTAATAAAAATGTATGTTTCACTCATATTCCCGTTAACATGCAGCCGTCAAAATAGGATTTTTAAAAACTTTTTCCAGCGGGGGCGGACTTGCTGGCCCGTGTGAACTCGGCCTCTCTTTCATTCCTTCAACTGCCTTCTTGAAAAGGTTGTGTTGCGATATTTGCGCTTTTCCAAAAAACCTGTTGATCTCCAAGTCTTTGAATATATTTTTAAAAGCAGGAGTTTTTCTCCATCCGACCCGGAATAAGCGATTTTCATTGTGCATGCATCTCTAGTTGGTGTGTGTTCATCGCACAGGCTGAACGTAAACAGAGGTTGAGAGAGAGTGTGCTGCATCAGCTCCAAAAACAAAGCTCCTAAAAGCAGAATAATATCTGCATATCCCACATGTCTTAATCAGAAATACGACTTTCGGAATGAAGCATAATCCTGAACATCCTAATGGAATATGCTGTTTGCATGACCCGTATCAAATTCACAATATTGTCATAAATAATAGTGGAATATAAATGTGCATGTAAACATAGTCAGCGTCAATCTGATGACTTCCAGGAACATGTGACGTATGTTGTTATACTAATGTGTATTCATCTTGATCCTCAGCTGTATGCAACAGGATATGGAGCTGGGGGCCGGTTGGGTATTGGAGGCACAGAGTCCGTGTCCACCCCCACTCTGCTGGAGTCCATCCAACACGTGTTCATCAGGAAAGTGGCTGTAAACTCTGGAGGGAAGCACTGCCTGGCGCTGTCCTCGGAGGGAGAGGTGTACTCATGGGGAGAGGCTGAGGATGGAAAACTCGGCCATGGGAACAGAAGGTCGGCACTGAATGAAATATGTCACTTTAAGTTTCACTTCACAACACACAATGTGACTATAAATAACTGCCAGTGTAGCGTCAATGGGAAGGCTTGAGTTTCTTCCAGGGGTCTGAAGTGTAGTTCTAATTCATCCATGAAATATCTATTTATATAAAATAGATAGTTTTGACCAGTTTTGTTACCAATAGGTTCAAGGCCATGTTTAAAGATATAGAATTCTGCCGCACCAAAGGTGTCCTATAAAATATCTCGCTTTACACGGGAAGACATACTTCTACCAGTATATACCAGCAAAATACAAATGGGTATTAAATTTGATTCTATGTGGTCTGAAAAAAGGTCTTAAGAAATCTTAAATTTGAGCCTGGTAGAGCGGGCCGAGTCCGCACCGCAGGTTCTCTCCAGCTCCACTATATAATAAAGGGAAAGAAGCCTCAAAAAAACCAAGAAAAGTCTTAACTTGAACCTGCTGAAACCTTGTTATAGTAACAACGACTGCTCCTGACTTTAGCCCCTGTGACCGTCCTCGTGTAATTGAGTCCCTGAGGGGAGTGGAGGTGGTGGATATCGCGGCCGGGGGGGCGCACAGCGCCTGCATCACTGCCAGTGGGGAGCTCTTCACCTGGGGCAAGGGTCGCTACGGACGACTGGGCCACGGCGACAGCGAGGACCAGCTCAAACCAAAGCTGGTCAGTAATCCTTTCGCTCTTTCTCCTCACACAACTCAAAATACTGAGACAACGTTACCGCTGATTTCTTCTCAGCGCGTCCTCTCTCTCTCTCTGTCGACGATCCACACGCTCACTATGAACACATCACGCTACTTTTATCACCAACAACCTTATATGTCAACATGTGGATTGCACCGAAAGCCGTCCGTGTCCATTTTCACTGGGTGGTCTAGGCCTCAGTGAGCATCAAAGTGTGCATGACGGGGCTGTTTTCTTCATCATCTGCAGTTTGCTATGAGGGTCAGAGGCATCTTTGACCCCCGCCTGGATGAAATCTTATGCTACTTTGTGAACAACAAATCTGTGTTGAAACCATAGAAATACACAAAAGAAACCTCGCTGTCAAAAGCAACAAATCAACCGACTGATCACCGATTTCTTAGCGTCTGAGCGTAGTCGCCGTCATCATGGGGGGAATAAATGCACACAGCTCTTTAATACCGTCTCAGTCCAGTTTCACGTTTGTGCTAGAAGTTCCATTTCTGACTTGATTCATCTTCTTATTATGTCACATTTGTCTTGTAATGTTTGGTAAGTAAAGTTTTCAGATTTGGGATTTTATCATTTCAGGTACATTTTCAACATACGTAACCATTATTATAACCACATGACGTCAAATACAATTTGTCAAAAAACACAAATCTTATTGAGGACCCTCTCAAATGGCCCCCAGTAGGTCCCGGGGGACTTGCGACATTGAAAACCTGTCAACATCACATATAATTCTCTCAAGGTTTTGTCCCCGCACTGAAAAGGTGTTTCAGCGACATGCCTGCCTGTCGGCGTTCGGACAGGAATCAAACTCCGATGAGATTTCTCTGGAGCTGATGTTTGTGTGGTTTATCCAGGTGGATGCACTGCAGGGTCACAGGGTCATCGATGTGGCCTGCGGCAGCGGGGACGCCCAGACACTGTGTCTAACAGATGATGACATGGTCTGGTCCTGGGGAGACGGAGACTATGGCAAATTGGGCCGGGGAGGCAGCGATGGCTGCAAAATCCCCATGAAGGTAAGGCAATTTAGCCAGCAGTGTGCACTGAAGGTCGGCACAAGCATCACTTTCCACTCGTCTTCTTTCCCTCGTTATTTCATGCAGGAAGGGACCAGAGTGTGTTAACACTGCAAGCTGAGCAAAAGAGTGTCAAAAGTTTTCAGTTTCTTGGAAAAAAAAAAAAAACTATTACTTCCAATTTTACATCAGTTAGGAAGTTGGGCCTGCTGGTAGATCCTGTGGGGATTAAAGGGATAGTTCCACAATTTGGGAAATCCTCTTCACGAGAAAATCGGCGTCTTTCTTTAGATGCATTTGAAGCTACAACCAGGAGATGGTTATCTTATATATAAGTATATTTTCATGCTAATACTTTTAAGTAAAATGTTGAATGCAGGACTTTTTGCACTGTGGTATTACTACTTTTACCTAAGTAAAATATCCGCGTACTTCGTCCCCCTCTGGATGAAAGACCCAGTCTCAGAGATCTGAAGTGTTTTTTTATCATAGTCCATCGGATGATTGTTGAACTCACTTCTTGTTTTCAGATCGACTCTCTCACCGGCCTCGGCGTGGTCAAAGTGGAGTGTGGCTCTCAGTTTTCTGTGGCTCTTACCAAGTCTGGGGCAGTGTACACGTGGTGCGTTTATTTATTTAAAGGATCTTTAGCTGATCACCTCACATGCAATACAAAACACATTACATGATGAACATTAACCGTATTAATATTCATACAATTCAAAGCCGGTCAATACTGTACATATAATTAGGTGTAATTAGAAATACATATAATTAAAATAAAAGAATGAACATTTTATATATAGACGATGTGAATGAGAATTATACAACTCGTATGAAGCGAAACACGAGTATTGTATATATTTATAAAATTCTTTTTTGATACAGTTAGATTTTTAACGTGCAGCACAGTACCGAGGAGAAAAGATGTGTCATGGCCTTTGGTGTCACTGCTGTTGACGTGACTCAGTTGTGTGTAATCGTCTCGTTCACAGGGGGAAAGGCGACTATCACCGGCTCGGCCATGGCTCCGACGACCACGTCCGACGACCCCGACAGGTTCAGGGGCTGCAGGGGAAGAAGGTCATCGCCATCGCCACGGGGTCACTGCACTGCGTGTGCTGCACAGAGGATGGTAGGGTGTTAACTTTAGTAATTATTACTTCATTTGTATTGCACCTTTCATGCAAAGAAATGCAGCTCAAAGTTAATTACAGTATTGCATTAGATCGAACAGTCGTCTGTTCGAGGTCACCCATAATATATTTGTCGGTTTATTTCAGATCCTTTTGTTGTGCAAGTTCTCTTTGCCATTTCGCCAGTTGGTATCCCAACCATGCAGCTAAGTCGTGTTGGATTGCAGCTTCACAGAAAGGCTTTGTTGTTGTGTTTGGCTCAGGAGAAGTGTACACATGGGGGGACAACGATGAGGGCCAACTTGGAGACGGGACCACCAATGCCATCCAGAGGCCACGGCTGGTGGCTGCGCTGCAGGGCAAGAAGATCAACAGGGTGGCCTGTGGCTCTGCTCACACCCTCGCCTGGTCCACCAGCAAGCCCACCAACGCTGGGAAGCTGCCTGCACAGGTACTGAGAGGACCTGTCGCGTGTTCCAGTAGATGGCAGTAAAGCGTTGCATCAATAAAACAAAGTCACTTGCAGACGAGCCTGTCAATCTGTCAGTGTCTGAATGTGTGCGCTGTGTTAAAGGTTCCCATGGAGTACAACCACCTGCAGGAGATCCCCATCATGGCCCTGAGGAACAGGCTGCTGCTGCTGCATCACATCTCGGAGCTCTTCTGCCCGTGCATACCCATGTTTGACCTGGAGGGTCGACTCGGGCAGACGGGACACGGACCCTCAGTGGGCTTCGACACACTCAGGGGCATCCTCATCTCCCAGGGCAAGGTGAGATCCAAGAGCCGTTATTGTCACTCTGCAACACAGGGCTGCACAAATGGCAGATAATATGGCCTGCACATTTAACATAAAAAATCTGGCATCAGGGAAACTTTGTCCATCAATTTGACGTTTGAGCACCGAGCATCACATAAACAAAGAGTCTCCGATCTCCCGTTGCTGGGTTACACCAGCAGGAGCAGGCTGGGTAGTGGAACAGTCTCAGGTGCTAGCCGAGTTAGCCTAGCTCCCATCGCAGCTCTCCTGCTGAGGTGGTTGGGTTTGGTCCAGCAGGTCCGGCTGGGTGGTCTTCTCAAGGTCCGCTGCACTTTATCTAAGTCCTGCACTTCCTTCTCCCAGGTTGAGGAGCGTATCTCTTGTGCCATACGTGCTCCAGTAATAAAGGCAAAAACATAAACAATTCAAACAAAAATGTAGCGCCGCTGCACCTCAGTCATAGCATGAATTTTAATCCCAGAGAAATATTTCTAGCATTGAATATGCTCGGCACAGAAACGTATATCTTATTTGACTGATTTGAACCTTTTTTTTTGTCTGTGTACAGGAAGCAGCTTTCAGGAAAGTTGTTCAGGCCACGATGGTGAGGGACCGACAGCACGGCCCGGTGGTGGAGCTCAACAGGATCCAGGTACCGTCAGAAACACTTATATCTGTCTTCAAGTCTCCTGCTCACCCTTACTGTAGCCCCCCCCCCCTCCCCCCTCTCACTGTGAGGCTATGTTCCAGACAGGCTCCTGAGTATTACATGTGATTTCTTTTATAAAGGGATTTGCTTTGTTTTTTTTGTGTTCTTAATCACTTCCTGCTAGATAGAGAGGAAGTGATTAAGCACAGAACAGAAACAAATCAAACCATAATCTCTCTTTTTTCCTCCTCCTCCTCCTCGCAGGTGAAGCGTTCCCGTAGCAAAGGAGGCCTGGCAGGTCCAGACGGGACCAAGTCTGTGTTTGGTCAAATGTGTGCCAAAATGAGTTCGTTCAGCCCCGACAGCCTGCTGCTGCCTCATCGAGTGTGGAAGGTCAAATTTGTGGGTAGGTGTCACACTGACGTATTATTCTTTAAAAGTAAACGACTTGATCCATGTATTATTTATTTATTTATTTATTTATTTATTTATTTATTTATTACATCTTGGTGCTTTTTAACTCTATATTTGAAGCGGATGATGGACTTTAGTCCTCGGACGTCTGGATCTTAAGTTCTCAGAGAAACGACACCAAACTCCGTCTTTTGTTGTTGTTTTGATTGAGAACTCGAGTGGCAGAAAAGTGTGTTTTAATTATCAGCAAAACATGTCTGTTTTGCATTTCCTGCATATTTTAAAATCTCTCGTTTGTCTGTCTCAGGGGAGTCTGTGGACGATTGTGGCGGAGGATACAGCGAGTCCATCGCTGAAATGTGCGAGGAGCTGCAGAACGCCCTGACTCCGCTGCTCATCGTCACCCCCAACGGCCGCGACGAGTCGGGCGCCAACAGGGACTGTTTCCTGCTCAACCCCGCAGCCAAGTCCCCCCTTCACATGAGCATGTTCCGCTTCCTAGGTACAATCCCGTTAATCTCCCAGTCAGGTCTTCTGGGGAGTTAATCCGAGATAAACAAAAACTGAAAATGGCATTGTATAATTTTAAAATGTACAAATGTTTCATGTGCATTTTCGCTGATAAAACACCTGAGCCGAGCATGCTTCACTTATTATAGATATTTGTGCTGCGGACAGTTTGCACGGCACCGTGTCGGACGACTGTTGGTGTTTGATGTGTGTGTAAAGCCTTGCTGTGTCTGCAGGAGTGCTGCTGGGCATTGCAATCCGGACCGGAAGCCCTCTGAGTCTGAATCTGGCAGAGCCGGTATGGAAACAGCTGGCAGGGATGAACCTGACCATTGCTGACCTCAGTGAGGTACGTGCACCGCCCTCTGAACACATCGGGCTCTCCGTGTGAATGCACTGTGGGAAACCGCTCGTAACTTTACTAAACTTAAAGGAATACTTCACCCCCCCCCCCCCTGTAAAACATGGTGAGTAATGGATATACAAAGGATCATTTTGGAGGTGAAGTATTCCTTTCAGGGATTTAAATAATAAACTGATTAGTCAACAACTTTCATTTGGCATAAGTTACCGAGTGCAGACTCTTCAGTTTGTTTTATGCATCTGTTTTTCATTTGCATGACAGTTCATAGAAGAGAATATAGTGCGCATCTTTTCATTCAAGTTTCATTATGATGAAATACTAAGATAAACTTAATGCAATTACTGAGAGGTTTGGCAAAACATTTAGATTTTATTGGCATATTTTGGCATAGCGGTATTTAAGTATTTCCTCAGTAAAGTTTATGCTCTCTGTGCAGGGAAACAATTTATCTTATTATGTGGATGATATGCAACTATATGTACTGATAAGTCCTGGTACCATCGATGTGTTGTTTTACGTGAATTAAGAGTTGGATATCTGAAATGTTCCTGCATCTTAATTATTCCAAATTGGAGCACTTTTAGTGTTATTACCAATTCCTCATCTCGTCTAGGTGCCTTGTATCATAATATCATTCGTGTAATCTAGGTGTCATTTTTTATGCTGAAATGGTTTTGTCTTGTTGCTAAACTGAGACATGTAACCGTCTTTGCTATCGGCTTCAGCAAGATGTTTTTTAGCGGCGAACTTCCTGTCAAACGTCTGTATTCTTGTCACCATCGGCGCTGCTCTGATGACGCGTCATCAGTGTCGGGGTCTCCTGTATGGCTACTTACACTCCTTCATTTTTCTACATCTCGACTCCTGGTGGAGGAGAACAGACCTCATGTAGCACTCACGCGATGTAACGACCTAATCTCACAAACATGCACAGGAACATAAACCAGGTCAAAACTACACATTTGCATCAAGTTTGTGCAGTTAAGAGTTTTGTAAATCTGACATTTGTACAAACAATAAACCGATTTTTTTTTTATGACTCATTGTTTGGTGAAGAGCATCTTTAGTGTTCTACATTATTTTAATTGCACTCTCTTAACTACCATCTGGAATGTAAAGCGTCTCCTTATGTCAGACATTATATAACATTTCAAACCCCCATGATCTGCATTATAACAAGAACACATTGCTATACATTCCTGCTCAGATTAAACCTTAAGCCTATCAGCTCTCTGCAGTGAGAACCGGTACCACACACTGTACCTGCTCCTCAACAGAGCTTCAAATCTAAACACATTTCTAGTCAAAGAGCCACAATCTCCACTTTTGTTTGAGAGTATGCGTGAGTACACTCCTGCCTCACGCTGAGATCATGAGCCCCTGGACCGTCGCTCAGAGAATACTGCAGCGGGGGGAAAGGCCCTTTCCCTTCACAATGCTGCTCTTGTGTCCTGGTTTTGCCCCCGAGATATTATAAAGGTTGTGTTGGGAAAGGAATTCAGCATAAGACTCGAGGAGGAGAGCATCTCTGTGACGTGAGCGTGAGGGCACGAGTGCACTCAGGCATGATGAACACACAGAAACGGATGAATGCAAACTGCAGGTTAAATTATGGTTATTAAGAGACAAATGGATGAAATATAAAGCGCTGACTTGCTCTGTAACTCGCAGGTTGATAAGGATTTCATTCCCGGCTTGATGTACATCCGGGACAACGAGGCCACGGCGGAGGAGTTTGAGGCCATGACCCTGCCCTTCACCGTGCCCAATGCCAGCGGGCAGGACATCCAGCTCAGCTCCAAGTACTCCCACATCACCCTGGAGAACCGCGCAGAATATGTCCGCCTGGCAATTAACTACCGGTGAGAGAATCCCGCTGAGCGAACAAAATGTGCACCTTCCAATCCGTGCTCGCGTTTAACCTTCTGTTTGTGTTTTTCCCATCATCCTTCAGGCTCCACGAGTTTGACGAGCAGGTGTCTGCTGTGCGGGAGGGGATGGCTCGAGTAGTTCCCGTTCCCTTGCTGTCACTTTTCACCGGATATGAACTGGAAACTATGGTTAGTGAGAGCAGTTTGAAGGTTGTGATGTCGCCTCTGTGCTCCGGCTGTGTGCCGGCGTGACGCTAAACGTCTTCCCTCTCCTCAGGTGTGTGGAAGCCCCGACATCCCTCTGCACCTGCTGAAGTCCGTGGCCACTTATAAAGGAGTGGAGCCGACGTCGTCGCTCATCCAGTGGTTTTGGGAAGTGATGGAGTCCTTCTCCAACACGGAGAGGTCTCTCTTCCTGAGGTTTGTCTGGGGTCGCACGCGCCTGCCGCGCACCATCGCTGACTTCCGTGGCCGGGATTTTGTCGTGCAGGTAAGAAGAAAAGCACCGAATTCAGTTCCTTTTTAAATATTAAAACAATAAATAAAAAGCCTTAAATGATTTCTGCTGTAACGTCCGGCTGGCTTTACTTCACTTGGCTGGTTACATTAGCAGTGGAGTTGCATGGAACCTTCTGCAAGTCGCACACTTTTCTGAAACTCGGCCACAACAGTTGCAAGACTCAATGAAACGCAGATAAAGTTTCAGAGGACGTCAAACTACTGTTGATGCTCTATGAACTCGACAACTTATCAGCAAAATGAATAAGAAACAGAATATCTGATACCGCTTGATGCATTGAATAGCAGCCAGTCCTCCACCCACAGACCTTCAGCCTTATTACTTTGTGTTTATTCCTCCAGAATATCAATAAGCTTTAATGCACCGACGGCGCTCTTCCTGTTCTCACAGCCATTATGTAACAAAGAAGCCAACACAACACGTCTGATTCGGGTTTATCCAGCGTGGACACGATACCAAATAAGATGCAACACCACGACCCGAACTACACCCACCAACGAGTAGATGCAACGCTTCCTTTTGCACTGATACGGTTGGAGGGTGTAGTTCGGCAGAAAGAAAATAGTTCCTCCATGAAAGTGCTCCACAACAAGCTCTGTGGCTCCTGAGTAACCGGGTCAGGACTTCTGTACAGAGACATTACTGTTGAGTTTCAAACATAAATAGAACGACAGGTAAAGAGGAAAAACCTGCATTTGACAACAACTCCCATGATCCCACATTACTTTACTTGTTTCGATTGAGACTTCTCGCTGCAGAAATGACGTTCTTTGCGTTTAAATGTACTTCTTGTGTAGACATTGGACCACGAAGCTGGATTTATACTTCTGCGTTAAGGGGCTCCGCTGCACCCACGCTGGCTATAAATCCAGCGTTGTCTCGCCTGCTTTGCAGACCTAAGAATGTCGCCTTGTCTGTCTCTAGGTGCTGGATAAATACAACCCCCCTGACCACTTCCTGCCGGAGTCCTACACCTGTTTCTTCCTGCTGAAGCTGCCCAGGTACTCGTGCAAACAGGTGCTGGAGGAGAAACTGAAATACGCCATTCACTTCTGCAAGTCCATCGACACCGACGACTACGCCCGCATCGCCCTGTCCGGGGAGCCCGCCGCTGACGACAGCAGCGAAGACTCCGACAACGAGGACGCCGACTCCTTCGCTTCGGACTCCACCCAGGACTACCTGACGGGACACTGAACTGCGAGCTGCCACAGAGAGACTGCATTAACCTCACCATTAATACACATTCATGCAGGCTTTCTACTAAGACACAAACGTCTGTGGGGGGGAAATGTGCAATGAGCTTTCAAAGCATTATAAGCTAAAGAGAGGAACACACGCAGGTTTACTCTCATTTAGTTTCTTCAAAAATAAAGTGGGGCGATCGGCTGCACATGTAATTGTTGTGTTACATGAGAATTATGTATATTGTTACACTTAAAATAAAGAAGAAAAAAGGCTCCAGCCTTGCACTGTGGTAGATTTCTCCCTCTGGTTTGTGTGAATTACCTGTCCCTAGTTTGTATATAGAAATTGATGTACGACAAAACGGTAGTATTACTTTTTGTTTCTCTTGGTAACAGCCATGTTTCTTTATAAAAAAAACAACATTTTTAACTTTAAAAAAAAAAAAGACAATGTTTCTCACTCACTGAAGGGTCATTTTAAGATATTTACCCCTCCCTCCACCATGTCTGTGCACTGTCTCCTTAAAGAATGTATATAATATGATTGTGCCATGTATTCACAGAAGGTGCATTCCTGCATATTAAATGTTAATACATTTCTGTTAATAAATTCAAATGAAAAAAGACTGAAGCCTTCTGCGTGATGATTTTTGTTAAAATGATCAATCTGCTGATTATTTTCTAGATTAAGGGTTTGGTCCAAAAAAAAAAGTCAGAAAATGGTAAAGTCCATCTCAGTTTCTCAAAGTCCCAGATGTCAGTCCATAACCAAAGATATTCACTTTATGATATGAAACAGACGTGCGTGCGTTTTCATTTTCTCCTGTAATATTCTGCAGAGCAGACGAGCAAACAACCAGATCTGAAATCAAAAATACAACCAACAAGTTTGTAATCATTTCAAAATGGATTTTTATTTTTTTTTTTTGTGTGTGCTTCATAACACTTTATCCGACGTTGTAGTCGGGAGCAAACATTGTTAGAATATCGCGTGTTTGGAAAGAGTTGACATG
>CALSBV010011200.1:8996759-9020837 GCA_943590825.1 Bovichtus diacanthus | reverse complement strand
GTCTCTTTGTTGTGATTTTGAGTCTCTTTTTAGTCATTTTGTGTCTCCTTGTAGTCATTTTGTGTCTCTTTGTGGTCATTTTGTGTCTCTTTGTTGTCATTTTGTGTCTCTTTGTAGTCATTTTGAGTCTCTTTTTACTCATTTTGTGTCTCTTTGTTGTGATTTTGTGCCTCTTTGTTGTAATTTTGTGTCTCTTTGAAGTCATGTTGTGTCTCTATTTACTTGTTTTTTTTCCTTTTATAGTTTTCTGTTTTCTGTGGTTGTTTTACCCCTTTTCATAATTGTTTTATGTCTCTGTGGTCATTTTGAGCCTCTACCTGGTGCTACGTGTCTCTTCAGTTGACATCTTGTAGGTGAAGGCCAGGGGGACCCAGACACTTTGTAGCCCATCCCTGACCACACAAACGCACATTCAACACCTACACGTTTTTCTCTTGACTGTCCGCGTCCCACAGCAATGAACCTGACAGATTTCCGAGACAACGCTCTGCTGAAGCTCCAGGTGGGGGGGCCTTTCACGGGAGGCAAGGTGGACCTCACCAACCAGGAGTACATCCTGATCCAGGTGGAGCAGACAGAGCAGGCGGGACAGCGGAGAAGGAGGTCGCAGCAGGTGAAACTCTGCGTGAAACATCATCATCAGTGAAGAGTTGATCGGTGAACTCATTTCTCTTCTGCTCTTTGTGAACAGGTGATCCATAATTGGACTATTCCTCTGCATGGTGAACGAAGTGACCAGATACTGCTGACGAAAACATTCGAGATGCTCAGCAGGTATTTAGAAACGCTGCACGCCGCTGTGCTGATTCGAACATGCACCTCAGGGACGGTATGGATATTATTAGAGGGTCAGAAAAGGGCGAAAGTTAAATTGTTCTTGTTTTTGATGGATGAGAGTAATCTGATTTCACTTTAGAGAACAGAGGAAAGCCTTTCTTTTTCATTCCAGATTTATATTTTATTTTAGCTTTTCCTTCTAAGATCGGTCTACAGCCACATACACATAAATACATATATTAATAATAATTATAATAATAATAGTAATAATAAAAATAATACATAATAAAAACAATTATAGTTATAATAATTAATGAATTAATTAGAAAACCTAACATAATAATAATAATAGTCAAGTCAAGTCATAAAAAGTAATAATAATAATAATAGTTATAATACATAAATAAAGGAAACAATAATACTTAAAATAATTACTTAATTAATTAATTAAAAAACATAATAATAATAATACTAAAAATACTACAAATACGACTACTTCTAGCATGCATAACAAAGCAGTAGCCCAAATACTGTCAAGTATTTAAATCGCTTCATTACGCCACAAAATGTCCCACATTGTCCCACATTGTCCCTACAGAGTATGTGCTATTGTTGTCTTGGACAGGTTTACATCGCTGTGTAAGATGTATTAACGTATGTATATGTATGTATTAACATAATAAACCTGCACCTCCTTCTCACCGCTGTGCTTCCCTTCCTGCACAGCGACCCCATCGTCATCACAGTACAGGCCTTCCTGCAGGATAACGAGGTGGTGCCGCTCTCCATGACGCACCAGTCGCTCTACGTCAATGTGGAGACGCAGGTGGCCATCGCTGGAATCATCCTGACTGGGGTCTACGTCCTCATCATCTTCGAGGTAAAAGGCCTGTGATGCTCTTCTGTGGATGATGAACCAGCTTGTTTTCAACAGGGAACGTGTGACACGCACAACAGGAAGCAACACCTGCAATTATAAAGACGCTTTAAAAGACGTGGCTCTGATGTCCTCAGAGGACAAAAAACTGACATAAAAAATAATATTTATATTATTTTTCACTTCCACTCAGTTAAATCTTTGAACTAACTTCAGTCCTGATCATAACAACAAATCCACGATTAGTTTCTTCTTCTCTTCGGTCAGAGATGATGTCCTCTATGTTTTGAGAGATTGTGTCATTAAAGAAGCACTATTGGTGTGTGGATCGCAGCTCAGACTGTCAACCCTCCTGAACGTCTTGATGCTGCTCTTAGAGGCTTTGTGATTTCCCTGTAACACCAGTACTGGTGGAAAATCACACGTTTATTTGTTTAATTTGACTTAAAAGTCCCTCCGGCTCACTGCTGCTGAACTTCTTCTTCTTACAGATGTTTTTCTGGTATCATCTCTCCAATTCTTGAGCACGGCACGCCCTTATATAGAGTTCCGGGGGCGTTACCTTTGATGATAATAAACAGAGTTAGATGGTAAAGAAGGTTTGGTGCATCTGGACGTGACTTCTCTTATTTCATTTAGAGAAAAAATAGGAAAAAGTGTCAGAGATTTTTGCTGCATGAGCTCCATTGTTCTTTTACAACGCACAAAAGAGTTAACGTACCAGAATAAACCTGCAGGTAAAAGTGCCTTACGTAATGCAAACTAAATATAAAACTTTATTTTTTTTATTAACCAGTCTTCCATTCAGGTCAAGACAAAAGCCTCCTGTAAAGCTGAAGTCTTTTGAGAATATTTGGGTTTCTGGAGAATGTTTATTTAAATGACAGCTTATTTAATGACAGATACAAACAAGTGAAAATAAAAAAAACACCATGAGATGCCACATAAAATGAAACACCACACAAAGATAATATAATATAAATATGAATGAATGAATTGATAAAACCAGCTGTAGCTTTGCAACAAAGATTATAAAATCCTTCCACTCATGTGATTCCACATTAGGCGTAAAAGCCTAATATTTGACTCAATGTGGTTTAAAATATTGTTCATATACATGTTTAACTGTGTGTTTAAATACTGGAGCCTTATTATATTTCAGAGACATGAAATGAAGTGTTTATGTTGAATCTTTCTTTCATTTTCAGATCGTGCACCGTACTCTGGCGGCCATGTTGGGATCTTTGGCTGCATTAGCGGCTCTGGCTGTCATCGGTGACGTAAGTCTATTTTACTTTATGGCGAGCTGCAAGATGAAAAAGAAGGACTTAGCGTATCCAAAGACTTTATTCATTCATTAGTTTGTCTGTTCTGCTTGTTTTATATCACTTTATATGTTTAATTGTTCTGTTAGGTCAGTTACTTCTTCGGCGTTTATTTCTCTCTGTCTAGTTTGATGATTTCTGTATTTGTATAGTGGCGTCTTGTATTCAGACACCCCTGTGCTTCTAATGTGGATCCTTAAATAAACAATACACTGTCAAAAGATGAGTTGGCAACTGAAATGAGTGGGACGTGAGTTTGCTGCAGTAGCTTGGCGTAGCATACACCAACATCCCTCCTCAGGCTGGACTCTGATGAGCTTCTGATCCTCCTCGTGCTCAATGATGATCAGCGCGTGCGTGTGGCCTACTTCTTCCTGGAAGAGTTTCCCAAGCAAGCGATTACAAATGGCTGCCATCTCAATGTGGCCGGCCGGACTTTATTCATTTACAGTTTTGGGGTTTTCTCACAGTTTGTAAGTAAGGCTGTAACGCTGATAGAAGCTTGGCCTTCTTGGAAAATGTAACTTTAACAACATTCATAATCCATTGCAACAACTTATCCTGGAAGAGTAAAATAGCACAACTTGAAAAATGGTTTACAAAGTTTCCACTCATGCAGGAAAAGCAAAAGTGTAATTAATAACGTAATTTATGGGTGCGCCGGGACACTTCAGGGGAGCAGAGCCATTGTTAGATTTATAAGTTCCACCTGTGCTTCCCTTTAACCGCAGGCAGGATCTGGGCCAGCGAGGAGTTATAGCAGCGCTCAGATACATTTGTTAAACTGGCCACAGAGTTCAGCGCTGTAAGGGGAAGAAGAAGTTTGCCTGATCTCCACCAGAGAGTCACGTGACTCGTCTATTGACTCTTTCTCTTTAGCTTTTTCTTCACAGAACTGATAATTGTTAATAAATCCCTTTCCGTCTCTCCCACAGCGGCCCAGTCTGGTGACTGTGGTGGAGTGGATCGACTATGAGACGCTGGCTCTTCTCTTTGGCATGGTGAGACTCTTACATTAAAGATCTTTTTTATTCTGTTAATCTCCTCAACAAATCTTCCTTTTTACAGAAGCCCTGGGAGGCAAGGAAGATATTTTTTTCTATTTTCTAAGTGTGATCTAAATTATTTTCTCTCCCGTGTTTATGACTTGAAAAAAAAAGGTTTTAACAGGATAATCTTTCTAAATTCATGAAATGTCTTTGTGTTGTGTGTGTTGTTGTACCGTAATACTCAGTCCGGCCACTAGAGGCTGAAGTGCAGCACTGATCCGTGTTCCAAACACTAAAGTATAAGTATACAAACATATAAGTATTCGTAAAAATAAAAATTCACCTGCTTGAAATGCATTTGTCCACAGATGAAAAATATACAATATATATAGAATACAATGGAAGCTTTCCTAATGAGGGTTAAAAACAGACTGAGTTTAATGAGACACAGTAAAACTTTTTAGAAAGTCTCACATCTAAAACTAAATATTCAACTTGTTGTTTACATAAAAGATAAATCTGCCAGATCAGTGATATCTAGATTTCATGTTGATGCCTGACCACAGATGGACGGCAGCTTCCTTTGGACGACTTCCACCGTCAACAGCTGCCACTGAAAATTCATCTCATTCTGCGAAATACTGCAGAGAGAGTTTCTGAAAATATTCCAAACCGACAGGCAGGACGTTTCAAAGATATTGTGTATTCAAATGTGCTTTAATAACCTTCTTACATCCAGGTTTATATCACACATAAACAAGCTTACAGTCTTCTCCAAAATGCTTTTTTATTTTGCCTTAAGAGGAGAAGAATTCAGCGGACTAAAGAAAAAATAAAGAATTAGATCTCACACTAGGATTTTCTTTTTGCATTAATTGGGTCAAAATTAAAATTCAACAATGACAATGGACATGGACAATTTCTGACAATATTAGAGTGAAAATAGAAAAGCTATTTTATTTTCAAAGACTAACCTTGCTTGAGAATATTCAAACGTTAGTTCAAATAAAAAAAAATTGAAATGCAATATAATTATTGTAACTTGCCTTTTTAGATGCCTCATTTAAGTCACAATTCAAATTAAAATAGAATAAACCATTTCCATTTAAATGTTCATACACCTACCACCTACCATTTGACTTTTCATTTTCAAAGACTAACCCTGCGTTATGGTTGACACTATCCAAATATTAATTTAAATGTGAAAATAAAAGCATTGCGCACAATTGCAATTACATTTCAACGCTTCACGCTGTTTTCCTGACAAAAAGCAAAGTGCATTTTCATCCTGTCAGTTATGCCTATGATAATAAAGTATCAGTAAAAAAAAGAATATCCTAAAATCCATATCTTTCTTACTGACCACCTTCTCTTACTTCTTGTTGTGCCTGACGGCTGTTTTTGAAGCATCAGTGTGACATATAATCTTGTTACATGAGGGGAAATGTTTAAACAAATGTGTCCTGTGTCTTCCAGATGGTGCTGGTGGCCATCTTTTCGGAGACGGGCTTCTTCGATTACTGTGCTGTGAAGGTGAGTTGTCGCGCGGAAAATGCATGAGAAGTATCGATCAATGGAGAATGTGGCGACGTTTTGAACATGAAGGTATTCAGTAATATGTCAGGTATTATGTATCCTTCAGTAATACACTGTTTGCATGTGGGATACTGAGTGACAAGTCTATGAAAATAGCTGCCCGCTGTCTGCAAGGCGACAGGCTTTGAGTTATTTCAAGCCCTGCAGTTTTATGTTGACTTATCTGACATGAGCAAGATTTGGGACGACCTTTGTAAATGTAAGAATATCAAGAAGTTTTGATGCCTATCTTTACATCCGGCCTCAAAGGTACCGCTCTATGTCCTGCTGACGAGAACGACGCGTGCTTTGTTTAGTGGGAAAGTTCAGAAAACTGGGTCATTTCTGCCTATTGAAATGTTTTTTTTTTTTATATTTCCTCTTTAGAAAAGAAGAATCCTTGATAGACGTTGCCTCTGAACTGCTTGTTTCCTAACTTAGATCTGCATGTTTCCTACTAATAATAAATGACACGTTCTCAAACGAGTCTTTTACAGTAGACGATGCAATGTCATGGTTTGCTACCATCAGGAGAACGGCTCAGTTTTAATCCTGAGTATTCTGTGTGGATGGTGACGGAGGGCCTTGTCCTTCAGGTCCAGTCGCACTCAGCCCTGGAGAACAAAGGGATCACGCAGGCTCATGAATTTTAAGTGTGAGTTGGACAAGGGCACGCTCTCCAAATTAAAATACCTTTTCTGAGATCAGCTTAGCGGAGCTGACAAGTCGTTACATAGAAAAGATGGCCACCCTGAACCGCTCCCGTGGGGATAAGATTAGCATTAAAGGAAATTATTATTTGTATATCAATCACTCAACCCTGTGTTACCTTGAATTCTTAGGGAAAAATGGGTTTTTCTCGCACGCTTCCACTTTTAACAAAGAATTTTTTTAAAAACGAGAAAATTCCTGATGAATTGAAGTTTTAACGACAGCGAAACTATCTGAAAACATCCGTTTACAAACTCTCACACGACTCGGTAGTATAATAAAGTCTCATTTATTCAGACGTATGCTCACTACTTCACCAACACGAGACTTTTCACTAAAACCTTAATATTTAAAACTCTTCCAGCATAAAGAGTCTCACGCCTGCGCAGGTGCGCTACTCGTCCCTGCGACAACAAAGTGTTTTAAATAATAAGATTTCAGTTTAACAATGTGTTGTGAAGTAGTGAGCATATGGATTATGACACGATGGCCCCCTGGGCACAGACACGACGGAGGCACCACCACCTCTCCTACATAACAACAAGAGCCACAGATTCAAAGAAACATCTTTTTGCTCATTTTGCATCTTTTTGTTGACGTCTGACATCCCTTCCTGCTCTTTTCCTGTCTGTTGCTGGTTGTTTTGTGTCTCTTTTTTGATAGTTTTGCATCTCTTCTTCTTCTTCTTCTAATTATTATGCATTTCCATGTGGCCACATTCTGTCTCTTTGTGGTCATGTTGTCTTTTTGTGACTTCCCAACTCGATGCGGTGAAAGGCTGAAAGACATCTCAGAAGTGTCAGAACTGCACTCGTACTGGGAGTCGATCCATCCACTTAATGTTTTGCTAATCTCCATTAACATTGACTCACTGCCATGTTCCCTCTCTGCAGGCTTACCAATTATCCAGAGGAAGAGTGTGGCCGATGATCATCATCCTCTGTCTCATCGCCGCCATTCTCTCGGCCTTTCTGGACAATGTGACCACGATGATGCTTTTCACCCCGGTCACCATCAGGTACAGTATAAACATTTGAAATGCCTGTAATCTAAGCCTTTCACATTCAAAGGACAATTTAGACACTGCCATAATCTTAACAGCCTAATTTACCTGCACGTTTTTTCAGTATGTGTTGTGTTACAGATAAAACATTTTTATTTTTTACTTGACTTTATTGTATTATTTATTTATTGATTTATTTATTTTTTTTAATTTTATTTTATTTTATTTTTTTTTATTTTGAAATTGGCTTTAAAAATTATTTATTTTTATTTTGTTTCCCATACAAGTTCAATGTGTCTGTTCAAAATATCCTACTTTGAACATTATTCATTTTGTTGACATGATATGTAAAGGTGCATTGTTTATTTTATTTGTTAGATGTAGGGGAAGTCTATAGGACGCAATTTAGACTTACATTTCTTTGAATTTTAGAAACTTGACTAACTCTTTTAATTTGAATTGAACACGCCTCAGATATAATGTGTTAATTAGTGTGTGTTTAAGGTGCTCGTACGCAGACTTTGGACAGAGCAAGTAAACCTTTAGTATTTCTTTAAATAGTCACGCTGATAGATCCCAACTTCCTCCCTAAAGCTGAATATATTCCCGGCCCAGAAAACACACATTATATTCCTAAAAACAAAAATACTACACAGAAGCTACAATGTCCTGTAGTGCAGATTTACAAATCAGCTGTTTGTGCGCCGCCCACCTCCAAACAGTGAACCATTATTAAGTTCCCAAAAAGGCTTTTGCTGCCAGAAGATCAAAATATAGACTGAAATTAGACCCCTGATACAACTAACTTGTTCCCAGACCATCAGACTGGATATCCTGCTTTTCATCTTCCAATATCCTTTTTTTTTTTTTAATATTCCTGTATTAATTTCTCCCCCCTCGTTGCAATCTAATCGGACTAAAGGGCTTTTCTGTCTCTATCTGTTTTCGCAGGTTGTGCGAGGTGCTTAATCTCGACCCCAGACACGTCCTGATTGCAGAAGTGATCTTCACCAACATTGGAGGGGCTGCCACAGCTGTCGGAGATCCACCCAATGTGATAATCGTATCAAATCAGGAACTGCGCAAAGAAGTAGGCACTTTCACAGCTCTCCGCCTAAAACGTGCTGTAATGCAGAGTTACGGATGAGCTGGGTGTAATCTGACACATGAACCAGACGCTTAGGAAAGCAAACGTAATGCTCTGCGTGACTCGTGTGTGACAGAATAATAATAATAATAATAGGATGAAGGGGAAATTGCTGTTTGAGCTGCACAGATGGCACAGTTGGACAGGTGGACGAGGAACACGTCATCGGAAATGGATTTAAGTCACTTAAAGCCTTAAACTTCCTTAATTAGATGAGTCATATTATTCCTATTCTCGGGTTCATACGTGTGAATGTACCTGTATTAACCCTCTGTCTCTTTAAACGATCGCTCCGCTGATGACGTATTTGGTCTTGCAAACTTGTTGAATATTTAATACGCAACATGAACATGGGCAGCTCTTCGCACCTCCATGTTGCTGAAAAGAATTAAAGACGTCATGGATGCATAAAGGGCCCTGAACGCAGCGTTGGAGGCGGGGCCCCGTCCGCTCCTATGGAAGTGGCGCGTGAAGTGAAAATGGCCCGACTTTTGAGTATAAAATGACCCGGGAAACGCACTTGGATTTTCCTTAAGCGGTGCCTGAACTTGACTCAAGTTAGATTCAGGGACTTTGGAGTTTAACTACATTTGAGTGTTTAGTTGCTAAGATCCCTGCAATGCTCAACAGATGAGTTATAAAAACGTTCCCTTGTAGTGTGTGTGCGTTGATTAGCGTCGCCTGCAGGCAGTGAAGATTTCTGTCTCTCTCTGCAGTTAAGTGTTTCGATCAGAAGGTGTTTGGGTAATTATAAAAGGAGCATCCCTCCAGCGACAGCAATAAATGCAAACTGAGAAACAGTGACAGTTATTATTCCAAACAAAAACTCTTTTAAAGTACTGCTTTAAAACTTTAATGATCACTACTTTGATATGAAATCAAACACCCAACTCTGCAGCTTCAGACATGAGACTTGCATTCGACAGGTGGCAGCAAAGAAGGCAGATGCATGCTAATATTTTAGTAATATGAACTATATAAACCTACACAATATCAGCTTTATGCAGCTTTAAAGGGATAGTTCTGATGTTTTGACGTGAGGTTGCATGTGCGCAGTGTGTCACCTGCAGTAGATGCCGTTTGTAGAAACAGACAGGAAGCAGGAAGCTGCACAATGTTCTGCTGTGGACGTGTTTTACTCCTAAAGAAATGTCCAGCTCAGGCAGTGGACGTGCGCATTGCATCTACTGCAGCCAGGTCAAAAAATTACGTTTTTTGTCCACGAGCCAAATGGCTGGGGAACGTTCAAACGATAGAAACCACTTGATAGATTATCATTGTTTTTAGCTGGATACCATCCCACTTTTAACAGACAATATCAAATAAGAAATATCTGACTGTTGCCACACATATACAAGTCCAAATCTGCTGTTATTTTCCTTTGTATAAGTGTAATAACATATACATATAGTGATAATAATGTAGAATAGATTGTATTTATAGAGCGCTTTACTCAAAAAGTGAAATCAAATATATTAGAGATCTAAAAGTGTGTGATGGTACTTTTTCTACATGACGTGATATAGGCTCCACAGTTAGTTTGTTTGCACTGTGGGCAAATGTCCTCTTCTGTGTTTTCTCTCCATGTGTCCATACAGTCGTGAGCTGTGACCCTTATGGAGAAGTAGTGGCAGTGCAGCCAATTTCTGTTTTTGCTGCTGCCATCATAACTCAGGGGAATTAAAAATGTCAAAACAGCAGAGAGAGAAAGTAACCCCTTCCTCCGCAGTGTTACGGCTCATACCGTCGACCTGTAGCCAGACGTTTATGAGACTTTGAATTTGTCTCCCTGCAGGAATATTACTGTGTCATGCGGTTCAGTTCCCTTTTATCGCGCGCTGCAGCTCCTACACATATAACATTCATCCCGATACAAATTGAAGTTGTCTCAACTTTAAAGGAAAACTCCACCAACAAAAGCACAATTTGTAAATCATCAAGAGTTTTTTTTTTAAATTCTTCGTTCACCGTGGAGGCAAGAAAATCTAAGTTTTTTTTAAGACGGACCGAGATATAGCCTACAAATGATGGTTTGGGGTGAAGTATTCTTTAAGCTAGGAGCACTCGCTCTTAAAACAACTATTTTAAAGCCATTTCTTAAGCCAGTGTGTTGAAATCAATATCTCGACAGGTTATATAACATCGTAGGAAACAAGGATGTAAACGAAGAAAAAAAATGAGGAATAATGAGATGGATTAGGCTAATAAATGGGCCAAAAGAGAGTCGTACAGACAGACAGGTGAGAGGGGCCGAAGGGGGGGGGCTTAAAGAGACATGTGGTATATAGAGTGGTATATTCACACAGACAGTATGAGAAAAATGTAGTTTTTTGAACATTAAAGTATGCAAACATATTCTAGAAGAAACCCAAAATACACAAAGTGTGGACCTGAAAATGAGCCTCATGTGTCCCCTTTAAACGTCTCTCAGCCTAATCGGCACATGCGTGTTTTGGAGAAGCATTTAGACGCCAGTTGTCGTGTCGTCCGGAGTAAACAGCAGTACGAACATTTGACAGAGTTAAACTCAGCAGCCTGTTGCTGTGTGAAAAGGGCAGCGACTTGTAGGCTCTTTTTTTTTTTTTTTTTTTATAACCTTCACTCTTTTTATACTCGGAGGGGTATGATGCTACATCACTGGAAGACATGACATTTTCCCTGCTGCCTGTTGTGGCATCTGTTCGCCGCGTGTGACATTTGAAGGCTTTGCGGGTGCAGCAGTATGCGGTCTCCTCTGGTACATTACAGTAGCTTCCACCGCACCAGGCTGTCCGGTTTGTCTTGGCTCCGTCTCCCTGGTGACAGAGCCGCGGGGACGCAGCGGCGGCGCTCATTCACTCATGTCTGGCCTCTGATAAGGACAGCTGGTGTGTGCACGCTTGCCTGTGTGTTTGTTTGTTCGCTGGCTTGCCTGCTTGTTTGTGTGAAGGGGATTTCCGGGAGAATTGTAGAGATAGAAAGAATGGCACAGCTGTGAGGTGTGTGTGTGTGTGTGTGTGTGTGGGAGTGTGGGAGTGTCCTTGTATTTGGTTTGTTACAGAGCAAGGTAGCACTGCGCGGACACAGATCTCCACCTCCTTTTATCATTTCATTGAGGGACATTAGTGGCTCTCCCTGCCAAATGGATCCCCTCCAGCCAGTCAGCAGAGGCGTTGACTTTGGCTCTGAAAGGCGGACGCAGCGGGGTCACAGTTTACTGCTGCAAACAGAGACACAACTAGATTGCCACTAAAGTCAGAAAGATTACAGAGCTTTACTGGACTGAGACACAGATATAGGACTTTCAGATTCTAAGCTCTGGATGGTTCTTCTGTCTTTAATGTTAGAGTCGCTAAAGACAGGATGCTCTGGATTATGGCTGTGTAAAGTTGGACCGTGCCTAACTTTGTGTTTTTTCTTTTTTAGTTGTCTCTATTTGGGTTTTTGGCATTTGTTGGCATTGATGGCCCATTTCAGGTCATTGCTGATGTGTGTAGGAAGGAACTTTCCCTTCAAGTGCCCTGCAAGAGTTTTCATTTACAGCGTGGGGGAGCGGCTCTCCTCCACCACGAGGAGCCCTGGGAGGGGTCATTCCAGAGGCCTGGAAAAAAGGAGTCGTCAGAGTTGTTCTGTGTGAGTGAGGCAATCAGGCGATGTGGTTTTCAAATCTCATGTTTGGGTTAGTTGATAAGGTGCTAAAGATGTCTTGCACGCCTCCCACAGCTGAGATTTTACTTCAGGTCGGACATTCGAACTTTCTACTTGACTGAAGGCTTGACAGATGTTTTCTATCCGTGTGAGAATATCTTAATTCAAACGTAATATTCTTCCTCTCCCCTCAGCTCACACTTTGTTGCAGTTTAAAAGTGTGAACCCTGGAGAGGTCACTGTGAACCACTTTTCCCACAACATCTGCACCTCTATATATATATATATATATATATATGTGTATATATATATATATATATATATTACTGTGCAGGTACATGAAATATAGAGCGTATGAATCACTCGCAGCATCTCAACGGCTTTTAATGGGAGGCTTTAGAAACGGTACTTTGCGTAGGTGATGTCATACAAGGGCACTCTTCCAAGGGTGAATCTGATAAAATGCTGTTCTTTGTGAACAGTTTTGTGGACGACCTCAGCCGAGGGACGCTGGTTGTTACTCATGCAGGGAAGTAAGAAGCGCCTCCTGCCGCACGAGAGCTCGGTGGACATGAGGGAAGCTGAAGGGTGTAATTCACGTCCTCAGGTCGCTCTCCAATATGAAATATTGCTTCTAATGCCTCTTAATATCAACCTACAGAACTGTACATGTGTGTCTGACGTACAGATTAGCGCCATCGTCTTTTTGCAGAGTTTTTCTTTTCCTTCGTCAATGAGCAGTTCAGCTGAGGCGTTTGAACTTCCTGATCTTCGTGTCAGCGGCGCGCAGATCTTTGTGTTGTCTCGACACTAATGCTTCTATCACAATGAAATGTGGGAGCAGTCTTTATCTCAAAAGACTGTGTTGTCTAACACATTATTATTCTTTTCTCTTGCAGGGGATTGATTTTGCCAGTTTCACAGGCTACATGTTCCTCGGAATTTGCCTCGTCCTCTTGACTTCATTTCCTTTCCTGCGGCTGCTCTACTGGAACAAAAAACTCTACAACAAAGAGTCCATTGAAATAGTGGGTGAGTTCAGACGACGGGTGCGGAGGAGTCATCATGTTGTCACGCGGCTGAAATGTAAAGTGTAGGATTGCTCTGGATGTGGCACAATCTGAAATCAGTTGTCTTTTGATTATTAGTATGAAGTGTCTTCAAGTGTCCCCCTCCCCCTCACCCCCCTCCCTCAGGGCGATGCAATGACCTCATAGAAACGTTATTAACTCCACATTATATCCTCGGCCCTTTAAAGTGAAGACTTTACCCTCCTCTGCTGCAGGTAATCACCGCGGTATCACAGTCACATTATCATCCGAAAACCCTCTCATGTCAGACTACACATTTCTGGATTGATAAATAAAATGAATAAAAGGAGAGATCTCTCTGGATTTTCAATCATTTTTAGGACTTTTAAGCCCAATTTTGTTCTCATTATTATACATGATCAGTAGAAGGATATTCCAGCGGCGCTGTGCTTGTTTCAGACTCGTGTGGTCCGAACATTTCCAGTAACGCCTCTGGTTGTTTGATAAGCGGATGAAGACTGATTGTGATTGGTGGTTGGCTGCGTGCAGAGCCTTAAATCAGAGTAAATGATCGACTCAAGCGACAAAACAACTGCTTCGTGACGTGTTCAATTCACCTTTCTTGACATTCCCCATCCTGCGATGTGGCTATTGCACATGTGACGGCGATGCTGAAACGATATGTTGTGCCGCCGTCTTATCTGCGTCGTCCATCCCAGAATCTTCTCGCTGCTGCTGTAGATTTGCATACGACACCCCGGGGATGCAGATAATGGGCAAAGTAATAAAACAGGGATATTTCTGTGAAATTGATTTGCAATTCCTCCAGAAATACAGCCACCTCTTAGCAGTGTTTACCCACAATAGTGCAGTGCCCCCCCTCAGAGAGAACGCGGCAGGCGATCATTAAAACGGAGACCACCAGGCTCCCCAGTCTTCACCACCGCGCTCACATTTAAGGAGTGCGGGAGAGCCCCAGGCAGACCGTTCAGTGCCGCCCTCATAGCCCATCTGTAAATCCCACCCTGTAGAGTTTCCGCTTCTCCCGCCAACCTGCTCTACCTCGGAGAGCGTGCAGCTAACTCAGCTCAGAGCCCCTGCTATGACTGGTAATTGTGCAGATTCGCTTACAGGAATGTCTTTAGATTCTATTAAGGTCACCTAGCAACCTTTCTGACAAAGGAAGGCGCCTACTGACGTCTACACAGGCGTTCAGCCCCTGCAGGCGGTAAATGTGCTCCATCATTGGCTGCTCCTGGGCTGGTCACTGTGCCCATCGCCTGGCTGCATTAGTCCCTCTATGGGGGCTCGCAGCATATTGACCGGAAACATCTTTATATCCTCTCTGAGCTGCAGGAGCCATTACCATCCAAATCCCCCACAACAAACACGCTCCGCACTGTACTGCTGCTAAGCTTCGCCGCTTTATAGTCCATGTGTTTTACATGCACTAAACAGGTGGCTTTCTCTCCTGCTCTGTTTGTCCTGTTCCTGCAGAACTCAAGCATGAGATCCTGGTTTGGAGGCAGACGGCTCAGCGCATTAACCCTGCGAGCCGGGAGGAGACAGCTGTGAAATGCCTCCTGATGCAAAAAGTCCTCAACCTGGAGAGCCTGCTCCGCAAGATGATGAAAACCTTCCAAAGGTTAAAACTGAAGAATATATCTGTTGTTTATTCTCACAGAAACACTTTTTCTGTGCTCTTACTGTGTTCTGCTTTCACACAACACGCTACAGTCTCACAGTCACGATGAAGACAAATAATTCAGTGTTCATCATAATATTGTTGAGGACTTTTGGGAAATCTAATTATTAATAAAGCATTATTTCAAATAATTTCATTGTTTAAAACACAACATTGTACGTAACAATTTTTATGGATTTATTTTTTGGTCAAAAACAATCGAGGAATGAAAAGCAAAGGAAGTATAAGAGTAGTTTCTTGTCCAAGATGTTTTCCAGACAGGCGTAGCAATTATAGCACAAATACAATTTCATACCCCTGGGAAATACAGGAATACCAACTCTCAATAAATACCTAAAAATACTAATAAACAGCTGGTAGAGGAACCATTTTCCACAATTTAATTCATTTTTTAAAAACTCTTAAGAGAGCCATTAAACTGCTTTTTTTTAATATTAGATTACCTCGTTTCTGTGTCTGACAGACAAATTTCTCAAGAGGACAAGAACTGGGAACAAAACATTCAGGAGTTGCAGAAGAAGGTAAGCGTTGACACTGGAGCTCAGACTCCTCCCACTGTGCTGCAGCGATGTTATCTCAGTAATGAAGCTGGCCCAGTCTCCACTTGAGACAAATACCATCAATTGCATGATAAAAACTTGAAAAGCTTTCCCCCCCCGTTCAGATAGAATACATTTTCTCCTCCACAGCACAGAATAACTGACAAGGTTTTGCTGGTGAAGTGTGTGTCCGTCCTCGGCGTGGTGATCTTCATGTTCTTTCTCAACTCCTTCGTCCCCAGCATCCATCTCGAGCTCGGTAAGTGCAGAACTACTTGCATTTGAAATGAGCCAAAGATAATAATCTCACTAGCAAATGCGAGCGACAAATGACGTGGCTACTGAGCTGCATTCAGACCGATCACTTCACATAAATGTGCAGTTACAAACCTGTGCACAGTTTACAATATGAGCAATAACACAAAGAATTGTGCATCACTTGCACATACATCTGCCCCGTCACAAAAGATATTGCACTGATGATATCACAGCACACACACGCCGCCATAAAGTTGTGCAGCTGAGTGCGATTATCCGCGTGGCAAAGAAGGGAAAGGAGGCTGAGAAAAAGTTCCGAGCTGCAGGTGCTGACTGACGAGCTGCAGGGCCGTAAAGTGCCCTCCAGGGCGACCTTTCTGCAGAGAAAGCGTGATAAACCTACTACGGCGTGCAGCTGTAGCCGCTGAGTCAGCAGATTGGACTGAAACGTACCCGCTTGCTTACCTGCGGGTGAGGTCGAGGGTTATAGCGGGTCTGTCTGACACTTACGTCCCTGACGTGTGCCTGACAGATGACCCTAACAGCATCTCATTACCACGACACTATCCCTAAATGAAGATGGCTGTGTTCATACCCACCCTGTCATCCCCCCCCGCACGCTGCCGAGGCCACTCAGCCACCAAACATGCTCGCTTAATTACAGGCGCTGCTCAGGTTACCTCTCTGTGACATTTATTAAATGGGAATGACCCCACAGCAGCGTGTTCTCTGTCCCTGTGGAGGGAGAGGCGCCTGTCCAAACACGACTCTCATTAAAGCACGCAGGTCACGGTCGGGGTCGACTGCTGCGGCGAGCCCACTCTATTCTTTCACACGTGTTTCAAACACTGAGCCTCATTAAACTCTCATTGACTTCACACGGTTAGATTTCATTTCAGTCGGATTATTGCCGCTCATTTGATCGTCTAACGTGCCTGTGGTTGTGTGAGTTACACCGGTGGTTTGGATGAAACTTTATTGATCCCCGCGCAGGAAGCAGGAGCAGCGAAAGTCGAGGAAAAGATTTTAACAACACCGTGGAGATTGTAAAGTGGGAAATTTGGCCAAGAAATCATTAAAGTCATTAAATCATTAAAGTTTTTTACAGATATTAATTATTATTTCACAGATTGGTCCTACAATAGAGACTTAGTCCTTTTTAGAAATTCATCCTTTGGTTAAATTCTAACACTTAAATGACTCTATGATGACTTATAGACTTAAATGAGTCTTTGGCGGGGCTGAAACATCACAGTTTCTTATCTAACCATTTGTCTACAAAGCACTCGAGCCGGAGCACAAATCTCTTTATCTCTTGGCCTTGTGTTCATTTGCTTTGTTCTCTGTACCTCATGGACAACTGCCGCCGCGAGACACTTTCTCGCAGACACTGTTGCTCGTGTGTGTGACAGACGAGTCCATCACAAACTGCTCAGACTAAAAGCTCCTTTCACGTGGACAGAGCTCCTCAGGCTCTATGAGGAAACATCAAGTGTGCAAATCAAAAGTGTCATACTTATGCTAGATATCGCATGCATATAATACACATTTTAATGTACGACACATGGTGTTTTACTGAGGTACCGCTTCTCTCCTGTCACGCCGTTGAGCATGCCTCACCGTTGTGCTTGTCGTGGCGGAAAATTGCGTTTTGTGCGTTGAAATGTAATATATTTTTATTACATAAACATACACGATGCACACTGAGCTCACTACCTGGACTCTGGAGCGTATATTAGCTATGAGTTGGCCTCGTGTGTAGGAATGAAACCATTTTTATTTTATCCACAAAGACCTGAGCAGGCATCCTCCACTGTTTGTGGGGAGAGTGCAGCAGAATAGTAGAAGGAGGTTTGCTAACCCTGTTGACCTGCTCTTTGTCGACACACTTCAGCTTTCTGCACAACCCACAGAGTCCCCTCTCAGAACTGTGAAACACAAACGGACTCCTGAGTGAAGGCCTCTCCCAACAAGCAGAACTATTCTGCCTTTTATAGCGACACTACTGTTGAAAAGTTTGTCATGAAAGGCGTGCGAGGAATTCTCTTTCATGCCGTCTGCTTGTAGAAAGGCCACTTTGCAAAGTGTGTTGTATGAAGGCTTTGTTCTGTACATGGAGAACAAAGAGACAAAGATCCCTCGGAGCAACAGTTCAATTAGAAGAGGAGAATAGAAGAAAGTGAAAGCTTGGAACAGGCAACTCCGACACGTCTCCCATGTGTCCTCCTGTCCTTCCCTTGCTCTTCTTTCTTCACTAATTCCCATCAGTTGTGAAATTATTATCCCCAAAGGCCTCGGCCGAGACAATTACTGCTGCTCACCTGTTTCAATCTAATTTTCTCCAAGTGGATGCACACTCTGAAAATATCAGCAGGCCGGAGCCTTTTGTCCTCTAACCTAGAATGTGTTGCAACGACACTTTTGTGATAACGAACGCGGGATAATATAGGACGAGATAGATTATAGCGAGGGAATGCATGTTGTTTGTTTTGGATATTTCTTGATCTTTAACTTATACAGGACATGAAGGACGACGGGAAGTGTAAAAGAAGAGCCAGATGTGAGAAACACAGTGACAGCATCTGTAAGGTTTAATAAAGGATGCTTCTCTTTTCTGAAGGACTCGTGATCAAAGATACATTTAAGTGAACGGCGAGCAGATGGAACCGCATTTCATTGACTTAATTAACACTTTTTTTTGTCATTTAAAAAAGTCTCCAAAGTAGCCCCCGTGTGTCGCGAGCGAGATGTCCTGTGCGATCCGTGGCCATGAAAGAGTTTTAATGTATTTTTATTTCATACGCATCGCCTGGTTCCCTCCCGCAGGCTGGATCGCTATCCTGGGTTCACTCTGGCTTTTGGTGCTGGCAGACATCCAGGACTTCGAGATCATCCTGCACCGGGTGGAGTGGGCCACGCTGCTGTTCTTTGCCGGCCTCTTCGTTTTGATGGAGGTATTGAAACATGCAGCCCATATTTCTAGCATTAACTGAAAACATTTTTTTGAAGAGATTTTCACCCAAAGTAGTGGAAACTAAAAACCGATGCCAAACAACAACTTCTGCTCAGAGCCTCCACGCGTCTCACGAGGTGATTAAATCAAAGTGAGCCAGAAGCGGGATGAATGTAGAGCTGGACTCTCCTCTGACAGGCGTCTTTACATGGTAGAAGAAAAGGATTGTTGCTCAGATCTATTGACAGGATACAGTGACAGTGAGTTTACAATCTGAAATGTAATTATCTATTTCTTTACCCACGAGCCTCGCAGGATGAAAACAAAGTTTAATGTGAACCGCTTCGTTGTTTCCCTCCTCTGAGGCTTCAGAATAGACACGTGTCCTGAAAAACTATGTGTTGAATGCATTTAAAGATATAATATGTAGCATTTTTACATTAAAATGTGTAAAAAACACTAGACCTATGTTCTATATGTAGAGTTGTGTTATATATGTAGAGAGTTGTGTTCTAAAAAACTAAATAATATACATACATAAAATACATAATACATTAAAAAAAACTAATTGCTTTTCTTCTCTTGGTTTAATCCCACCTGTCACTAATTCTCCTCAAATCTTTTTTTTGTTCCATATTAATCTTCTCCTTATTTTTTTAGGCTTTAGCCCAGCTGCAGCTTATCGACTATATTGGAGTACAGACAGCAATGCTTATAAAAGTGAGTTTTTCCTTTGATTATCGAACGTAACAATCATGTTTCAGGGCTCCATGCAACTGGCATAATTGATAATTGGGCACAGGTGACATGATATTGCATTTCATGCATATTGATCCTTTTGTTCTGCACAGCTCCGAATTCAATTATTTTGTTTGCATCTGATTCCTGTGAGGGATTTTTCAGCCATATTCTAACCTGTGTGCATCATGCAAGCGAGGTGTCTCTTAGCAGAGAATTGCCCCAGTAATAGGTACGTCAGCTTGTGTTTGGACAGTGGACCCCTATAAGTCCAGTAATCACACATGACAGGTGAGGCCAGTCGTGGTTTCTGACCTGCACAGCCGCCACAAACAATGGACCACATGCTGGGGGAGAAATGCACGGCCTACAAGCACGAGGCAGGTTAGAGGAGGAGGCGTGGCTTCCTTTAACCTGACCATGCATACCTAAGAGAAGTGCAAAGTGTGCAAAGAGATTTGGCCTCGCTGTGTGTGTAGCCACCTGCGCTCCTGTCACACACTGGAACTTTCCTTCCCCGAAGAGTGGTTCAGTGACAAAGAAGGAACTTAATTGGTGTGTTTGATTTGAATCAGTGATGGGTGTGAGGTGGGTGTGTGTGTGTGTGTGTGTGTGTGTGTGTGTGCATCTGAGTGTCAATGAAAGTAGCATTTATCTGTCGCTCTTATTAATCTCCCTGTCAGGCGGTGCCAGAAGACCAGCGCCTGGCTATAGCCATCATCTTGGTGATGTGGGTTTCGGCTCTGGCTTCTTCTCTCATTGACAACATTCCCTTCACTGCCGCTATGGTAAGAAGCCTAATTACACACTCACGAGCGCGATAACAAATGTTGTTTTCCCCCCGAGATAAGGGTACAACTTTCTCGAGATCTCAAGATCACGAAACTTTTCAGGTCACGAGAAAACAATGTGGCATAAATTAAACGAAAGGTCTCGTTCTATATCTCGAAAAAAAAACCCAAAAAAAACTAAAAACATTTGTTGTTTCCAGATAATGACATAAATACCCTGTGATCTCGGGAAAAGAAATAAAGTTACCGTATCACAGGAAAACAGGGCAAATAATAAAAATGTTTGAAGCCGTAAGTATGTTCAGGTACCTACAAAATAATAATGAAGGTATCTGACGCTCCATACAACAAGTTATACAATACTGCAGCGCAGAAATATTCTCTCAGACACTCCAGCATTATACAGCTACTTCAGCTGCGAGGACACATTTTTACAATTATTTCTGTTGCAAATATCAGTCCAACCTTTCACCACTTCTGCTGGCAGCTGTCTGTTTAGTGAAAATCAATAGATGGCACAGAGATCCCTGTTTCAGAGCGGCACCAGTGTGCTCAATTAAACTGACAGTGAGAAAAGGAAAATATGTTTTCCCCCTGACAGAATGAGATGTAGCTCGCAAGAATTAAACTGCCAGATCATTGACGGCTCAGCCAGCGTATCCAGAGGTTTTGAAGATGTCATTTTTCTCTTATTGTTTTTCATATTTTCAGGCCCATGTACGCGTTGTTCTGCCAATAAAAGACAAACAGCATTCATTTTCAATTCAGTGCACAGCTGATAACAAAGCATGTCGCAAAAGTCCGAAGCTTAGAAAAAACGTGTTTTCCCCCATTTAAACCAGAAAAATGTATTTATGAATGAATACACTTAGACTTTTAAATGTCATTTGTAAAGAATAACTTGATAGAGAAGCTTGATACCTCTTTCACGTTGGAACAGTAGATAGCGGTTAGCTTAGATTAGTAAGTATAATTGATTCATTGATTGATTTTATTTGATGTTTTATCAGAAAAAAAGAAACTAAACAATATCCAAAGTATTAACATGTTACAGTGAAACACGTAAGATGTTAGAAAACACAAAGCAGCGCAAGAAGACATTCAACATAACGAACGATCCTGAAATCCAAAAAACACATCGCCACAATTTAAGAAAAAATACAAAATAACAACAGAAACCCTGTTCCATAGAAAAGTCCTACCCTGAGTTGTATAATCTATAACAATGAAGTAAGAATAAAGGATCCACTCGAGGCACTTTATATGAACGCACGCCGGGCCTGAGCATGGAGGAGCAAACGCATGAATGTTGTTGTCCAACGCGAGTTTGAGGCGAAGCATTTAAGATAAGTTGACCTGCAGTTGGTGGCTGCAGCTAACTCTCGGCACGAAAGCAAAAAAAAAAACGGTGTTTCCCGAAAATGATCTTCAGGATGCAGTGTTTTTCTTTCTCTCACAGTTCCCGTTTGCTTTTCCGACCAGGGGAAGACATTTAGATTCTTAAGGCTGTACAGCGTGTGCAGGTTTGTGTGTATGATATTATGCACATCAGTATTCAGTTATGCAACATCTGGTTACACCAGCAGGAACAAGTGGAAACAGTCGCCGCTACACTGCACATGCACGCTTTGATGCTTCATTTGTAGACTTATATTCAGAGGAGGTGCACGAATTTAAATAAATTCTTCAGATAAAAATCCAACAATCTTCAGGAGATTCTGAAAGTACAGGACGCGGGTGAGAAGTCCCCGACGTGGCTCATCAGCTACTGTATGTAGCATGTAAAACCCCCTAGAATCACATTATCAATGGAGCTGTTTTCCCAAACACATAAACCCAAGAAGTTTTTCAAAGTTTGAGATTACTTACTGCGTTTTAGGGACGTTTCTTTTCATTTATTTATGTTAAGTTTCTTATTAAAATTATTTGGAAAAAACTAGAATGGTAATGGACCGAGCTAAAGGCGATGGTGCATTCAAGTGCTCCTCGGACGGTCCCATTTCCCGCTTTGGGAAGTCCTTCTGCTGATTTGTGTGTGTTCGTGAACTTTAAATCGTAACGTGGAAACAACATGGACGCTACAAAGAAGATGTGTTTTATTGTTGTTTTATTAAACAACACGTTCATATCTGTTTCAGACTTTCTTGTTTTTCTAAATACTCCGACACTACATGAATGCAGCAATGTAAACAAACGTGTAACATAGTTTGTGTTCCCGCCTCGGGATTAGGATCCACTCACTTCTTCCTCGGCCCATGCTGCACCCTTCCACCGAGCCTCGTGAAAATCGGGACATTTTTCTTCCGTAACCTCCTTGGCAGAGGTTATGATTTTTCTGCCAGGAGGGTTAAGACAATAAAAGCAGTGTACATTTTTCAACAATGTCCAATCTATCTCTGCACTCACAGATTCCAGTTCTCATCAACCTGAGTCACGATGCGGATGTGAACCTGCCAGTGAAGCCTCTCATCTTCGCCTTGGCCATGGGAGCCTGTCTTGGGGGTAAACCTCTATTTCATATAAAAAATTGTGAACGAGAGTTTTTTTTTTTTTGGGGGGGGCTAAACACCAACAAAAGTTCCTTACAGTCACCGGGGACTTTATATTCTATCCCTGTTTGAAAGCTGTGGATCTTTATTGATGGCCTCTGGCAGAAGGAGAAATCCTATGATCCAGGTGACAGCCACACTGTGTGCCGATGTGTCACTCCCCGGGGAGGTCAGGCTCTTTGTGAGCGAAGCCCACGGCCATCTCGCTTCCTTCAGGCGCTCCGGCACAGTGTGGCTCTGTTTGGGTGGGAAGGACGCGAGGAGCGAGAGAGTTAGAGAACTGTCATAGTGTTTCAGCTTAATCAACTGCACTGTGACAGGTCCGCATCGATCTGCAGTATAAAGTTGCCACCGCCCGGCTCCATCCCCACACTGACACCTTTTGAGACGTGAGCAGTATCGAGCGGCAGGATGGATACGCACCCCGACTGTCAAAACACTGCCCTCAGTAGATTAGAAATAGTCAAACTTTATAAGGCTGACAATGCTGAGTCAATGCTGTCTGATCGACGATGATTATTAAAATCATTTATATTGCTATAGCCGTGCATAAATGTGGAATAACTATACATGCTCTCAATGTGTTTTATGTGACGTTCCTAATAAAATAACCAAACTTTTTTTTTTTGGTTTTCCTTAGGAAATGGCACGCTGATAGGAGCATCAGCCAACGTTGTGTGTGCAGGGATCGCTGAACAACACGGCTACGGCTTTTCCTTCATTGAGTTCTTCAAGTAAGCCCCCTCTTGCCATAACAGCACTAAACATAACACGTTAGAGTCATAAACTCCATGTTTGAAAAGCTTGCTCCCTTGGTTTGTCTCTTGGAGTCAGACTTGTGCGTCACTGTGACTCCTGTACCACAGGCGATGCTGCCTAAAGGGGTACTTGCATGTTAATGTCCATCATATGCTACAAGAGGAGATGCCAACAGTGTGTGTGGACTTGCTTCAGAACATTTAGTGAAAGCCAGAATCAGGTCCTGAATTTAAAAAATGCTTGAGTCACTGAAAGGAGTGTGATGTGGCAGAAGCTGCTCGCCTCTTTGAGAGCGATGCAGTGAATGTGTCAAAGCAGGAAAAGGTTTTTTTGAAGGTGACCCTCTGACCTTGCTCAGGATGTTTACAGCAAGTGAACCCTTCTGTCAGCGAAACAACTCCAGGAAACCACTTGGCAGAGATGAGTTGATGTCATGTGGTCTGGGCAGGCTTTCAGTTTGTGTCCTCTGCAGTGACGCTGTACGGGCGCTGAGAAATGTTTCCTACAGTGACGGCTGCACAGATAAGACTAAAGAAAAACGTGCCAAGCAAATAGCGTCTCGCTGCTCCTGTGCTATTTGCATGTATTTAAATAACGTAATATACAGACATTTGGAAAAATGTACCTCTTTCTGTGCAAATGAGCTTAATTTTTAAAAACAGTCCAATTCACAAAGATCAGCCACACACACCTTATATATATATATATATATATATATATATAT
>CALSBV010011200.1:8985605-8996359 GCA_943590825.1 Bovichtus diacanthus | reverse complement strand
TATATATATATATATATATATATAGATATATATTTATTTATATATAAATATATATATTTATATATATCATTTAAATAATATAATGGGGATGAAATAAATGAAGTAAAGCTCCCCTACATCTGAATTTTTCAAATACATGAGAAAAAAAGGGAGAAAAAAGTGAATAAAAAACAAGGTTATGATATATAAACAAACAAACAAATGATTGATGATCTTACCTCTCACGCTGCAAAAAAAGGGCAAAACAAATCTGCCAAAAAAGGGCAAATTGCACTCAGTTGCAAAACTTTATGGCCGTGTTCGGCTGTAATATCATTAGCACAATCTTCTTCATCTTTTGTGAGTCAGACCTAGAGACAGACAGATAGCGGCTGCAAGTGATGCAAAATTCATGTGATCAGCCACAATCCACTCTTTGTGAATTCGCCCATTAGTGTGGAGGAACTCAAACTGGTGCAGAATGTGCTCAATAGTCCCACAGAAGAAGAAACTGTGCCTGATTGACTGTGTGGCTGATTAAACTGATGCTGAGTGAAACCCTCAGCTTGATTTGAGAACCCACTGGTGCATAAATGTTTTTTTAAAAAAAAAACACGAAAAAAACCCCACGAGAATGGAGAGAAAAAGTCATTATATCTCAAGCAGGATGGTAAGTACGCTGCCACCTGCTCACTAATCGTTTTCATTCCAATGAAGTAACAGCCAGACGTACTTTGCTTGTTGGAGAAGTGGAGTGTTCGGTGTTGAAAGAGCGTTCCCTGTGGGGCTCGTTCTGGAACGGACATACCGGCGACTCAGACGTCTGCAGGTGTGATTGACACAACCCTCTTTCTTTGTGTGCAGAAGATTGTCTCATAGCAGGGCCGCTGTACATTCTGACGCCTGTCATGTAAAGCACATGGCGAAAGTCAAGGTTAGCAGAAAACATTTCCCCTGCACCGAGTGACAGGGATTGATCACAGTGAGTCCTCACGTGTGTCCTTTCTCTGCCGTCCTTTGCTCATTCACTGCTTTTTTTTCGTGAGCTTTATAGTCTGCTTTTCTTTTTTCGCCACGCCAGTAGATCATTATCTAGTCCTTATCAGGTTTTTTCACCATCTGTTCCAGTGGAAATGAAAGATAAAATAAGCAGAACATCAGTAGTAGTGCCGTTTCATTTTGCATTGGGATTTCGGTGAATGGGTCAAAAGAGTCCGCTCCACTTCTCTCACACCGGAGCTGTGTTTACAGGTGTTGGACGGAAGCGCCGCTCTCGGCTCAAACACTGCCTGTAATTGTCTCTGTGGCGAGGGTCACAGCTGCTCTGAGAGACAGGTAAGGGGGAGAGTCGTCTGTCTGCCACTCCGGGCAGCTGGGACGGACTAGTGCAGCTCCGCAATTACATTCAGGGTCCAGATGAGCCCACAGGGACGCGAGTGCCTTGATGATAGCCCGCCACGAAGGAAAACGAGCGACCCTGAGTAGCTAGTTGGCTCCGTTCCTGTTGCTTCCTTCACGCCCGAGGTGCTGACCCTCCCCCCCTCCTCACATGGACACGGAGAGCATGAGAGGAGCCCCTGGTCTCTATGTGCTGTGTGGCACATACCCCAGCTGCACATAGTGTTAGTGCTCGTGCTCACATGCTCACTTTATACAGAAGAAACTGTTACAGTTTAGTTTACGTTAATCAGCATTTTCACAGAGATATTCGTTGAGTGATCGCATCTCTACTCGTCATATTTCGCTGCTTGGGCAGAAGCAGCATTTTGCAAAGTGTGTTGACGCAGAAGGTTTGCACGTGATTAACGTTGTGAAGTAACGCTGTATTATTTATGTGGTTAATTATCTAATTATTATTATATACACATTGATTTGATTTATTTGTTTAAATATGAAATGTAAACGCGGGTGCCCACGCGGTTGCATGGCCTCTGATACGATGAGGTTTTTAATTTGAATCATGTTTGAACAGATTTTTTTTTTTTTGCACAGTTCTGTAGTTTGTACCTGTGGGAGACAGGTTGCATAGAGAAACAAATGAAGACCAGGTACAGTGGAGATGAGCTACGCGATGCTCGAGCGCGTGCGTGCAGCTTCTGCGGATTATGACGGCCGTGCTCTGATCGCCCAGTCGGTGCCCCGTGTATGTCGTCCGTAAGCTGCTTCCCTGCAGGTTAATTACGGGGCACAGGAAGTCAGCCCTCAGCTTTCTGGAGCAATCAATCATATAATATCCACGCTGTTGCTTTCCAAACAGGCTCCAAATCGCATGACTTTAAACAATGTGGGCAGATTTACAAAGACAGGACCATTATTTGGTTTCTCTGAACCTCGTGCTGCTTCTCTTTGTCGCACCATGTGACCGGATTGATATTCTCCCCCCACGCACGAGTTACTGCTGCTGTACTTTCATTTGCAAGAAATCTAGCATGCACTGTGTCAGAAAAACAATAGGAGGTAGAGAGACTCTTTTCTGTACCGGCCTGCAGCCTAAACACTGCAGCGTTGAGCGTTCTGCAAGTCATAACTGCTCATCGACGAGCACAGGCTGTCACAGAGCTGTCCTGCGTCCAGCGTCCTCCACAGTCCGACGAGCGTCCCTCTGGTTTATCTAAGAGAAGTCTCACAGATTGGATCGGGATTTTAAAAGAGCTCCCATCACATACAATTACATCAGCGTGTGATTTCTATTTTTTTTTTTTTAGACAAGGTGAACCTCGTATTGTGGCAAGTTTTCCATCTGCCCTCTTTCCCGTCATGCTGTGCCTGTGATAGGAGAAATAGTTACTGCTCAGCAGAAAGAGATTCTCTCATGTAGAGGTGACCTCCGCTTGTCTGATCATGATAAGAGTTTAGAGACTCCTCACTCCATCCATCTTACGTGGACAATCGTTCTACAGAGATAACGATCACAGTGGTCTCATGTTGTTAAGCTATTTAAAGTGTGTAACATTTCTGCATTAAAGTGTCTAAAAACACTCTCCCTGTGTTCTATATGTAGAGAGTTGTGTTCTACATGTAGAGTTGTGTTCTATATGTAGAGCTGTGTTCTATATGTAGAGCTGTGTTCTACATGTAGAGAGTTGTGTTCTACATGTAGAGTTGTGTTCTATATGTAATGAGTTGTGTTCTATATGTAGAGAGTTGTGTTCTATATGTAGAGAGTTGTGTTCTATATGTAGAGTTGTGTTCTATATGTAGAGCTGTGTTCTATATGTAGAGAGTTGTGTTCTATATGTAGAGAGTTGTGTTCTATATGTAGAGAGTTGTGTTCTATATGTAGAGAGTTGTGTTCTATATGTAGAGAGTTGTGTTCTACATTTAGAGAGTTGTGTCCAGAGAAACGTGTAGTGTCCCTGAAGGCAACGTTTCCTCTCTGCTGTCAAGGCGTCGTCTCCCCTTTGAGCAGCGTCAGCTTGTGTTTGTCTGCCAGAAGCTTCATAAACTGACTTTTTATCCAGTTTTAAGACACATTTTTACATCTTGGTGCTTTTTAACTCTATATTTGAAGCGGATGAAGGATTTTAGTCCTCGGACGTCTGGATCTTAAGTTTTCAGAGAAACAAGCTGAGCAAAAGTTAGCGTAAACGTTCATCACACCACCAAACTCCGTCTTGTTGTTTTGATTGTGGGACCCCCAGCGGGCAGAAAATGACATGTTGTGCGTTTAAGGTTAATGAGTCTTCATGTGATTATAAAGTATTTTTAACTATATTTGAACAGGATGAAGGATTTTAGTCCTCGGACGTCTGGATCTTAAGTTCTCAGAAACTAAGAAAAAAGCTGTTAGCACCTCCATTCTGTGTCCGCCGAAAAGGAGAAAAGACACCCCCCCCCCCCAAACATCGTCATTCGCTACCGTTGTCTGAAGTTCTTTGTTCAGTAGCACCACTTACCAAAAAGTTCTTGTAATACGAGCCTGTAACTGAAAGCTGCTCACACAGTGGGAATACAGTGTGTGATTTTCAAAGTAAAAGTAATTCCTCTCGTTCTTGTGAGTATTTCTATGGTTAAATCCATCATGTGTGAGAATCCCTTGTGCTTTTGTACAAAAGTGAACAACGTGTGAGATGAAATCCAAGAATCGATATCTATTACTTGTAAAAGTAAAATGTAATTCTCGGCTGTGCTGTTTATTTTTTCACAACGCCGAACAATCAAGATATGTGTGTGTGTGTGTGTGTGTGTGTCTCTTATGTCTTGTGTATGGGAATGTGTTAATGTTTTGTCTCGGAAAGTTTGAATTAAGTCTTAATACAAATGACCAGTGAAGTCTTTAATACTGAAATAAGGATTCTTGAGAAATAACCTTGTCATTGGAGTATTTCATTCTCTGCACAGAGAAGGTTCAACAATCCTGCAGAGTGCGAGCCGTCTGGGTGAGGAAGAACAACTGTGCACAGAGTAGTGGGGCGCACATAAATCATATTAATGAAACTGAACTAATGCAACAGAAACTTACTCCCAAAAGGAGTTCTGATGCAGATAAGAACCTCCTGTTAGCACAGTGGAACAGCTACTGAGACAAACTCATCTACGCTATATGCATATAAGAGCACAAAAGGCACATGATGAAATGTAGCATTACAGTTTCATGTTCGCCTGACAGCATCCTAGGATAACATACTGTTTGCTGTCTTTTACATCGAGGTATTATGTGTTTGTTGGAAAGAAATTGGAAGCAAACCCTCATGGTGGAAAGCATGAAATGAAGAAGATTATATATTTTTAAAAAAAGAAAGATTATTTCTATGGTCAGCCTTTCAATAGCAGTCACAGTTTTAAAAAAAAGAAGCTTTGTTCACAACTGGCACATTAGCTTAATTAGCTTAATTAGCTTAATTAGCCTGTGCGCTACAGCTGATGAAATGTGTTGGTGTCAGTTGTGTTTTAGCAGAACACGATTGATAGTCGTCGACTGGAAACTGTGTCAAAAATGACTAAGAGTTTCTATTGGTAAATGTTTCAGTTTCATTTGTAGACGACATGTATGCTGTGCAAGAATGCAACGCTGGACAGATAGCAACAGTAACTAAGGAGGCGAGTCTTAGTGAACACTTCATTTCAAGAGGAAATGTATTATTAGACCTTTTCAAACGACCACTAAAGCACTGGAGTTGCAGTTCTGACCAAGACAGCAGAATAACAGCTTTAACATAAAAGCACCAAGAACAGACTGAAAATAAGACATGAAAAAAGTGAATAATTTTTCTGTGTGACTGAAGGTCGCAGCTGCTCAATGTTTTAGGTGGTAAAAAAAGATAAATAAGGAGGAAGTTGGTGTAACATGGCCTTATAGAGGCAGAAGACATAGAGAAGATAAACCAACTTTCTCCTTTTTCTATAATAGAAACTTTTTTAGAGTTTTTTTGTAAGACACTCGATGTGATGTATTGAAGACGGATTGTATTCGGGGAAAAAAAACAAGTATTTCTAAGTAATAAGGGACAGAGATTCAAATCCGTCAGTAAGATTGCTGTTAATCTCTTTTGAATTTAAACTGTTTCAAACACCACCAGTGCTGCAAACGTGGAAACATGAAGTTGTTTGCAAATGGAGGCTAAAGCCATTTCCTCTGAAACGCTTGTCCTAAGAGCAGGTTTCTGATGAATGGGACAGACCTCTAAGATTACAGGAAGTGAAAGGTCAGCTTCTCAGAGATACAGATCATGTTTACCTTTCCCTATTATTTTAGTTTTTCTCATTATTCATCCTGCTAAACCTTTGATGGGTAAATAAAAACCATGATCACCCTGACCTTTGCAAGTCAGTTCAGTTGACTACTGAAAAAAACGTTGACTGTGTTACAATTTAAATGCACCACCACGCCGTAATGAAGTCATTATTAATGAGCCTAAGTGCCTGACTAGCCTCATTAATCCTTAGTTCAAGCACTAATATGACATTTCCACATGCATATTAAATGGAAACTGCATAAATTTAACCATCTGAATGAAGAAATAGTTGTAGCAATAAAGAGTAATACATTGACACACAATTATCAGCTATGCACACACACACACTTCCAACATTTACTAAGTAAGCGTCTTTGTGTATCTAGAAAAGCGCTCTATAAATTATTATTATTATAACTCTTTAGTTTGAGCTCCTCTGGACTTCTCGTATGATTTTCTCAGCTTCTCCAGTGCAGAAAACTCGATATATGGGAAGGAGGGTCATCTGAAAACAGGGCTTTGAAATGGCTTCTGATTCTGAACGTATATAAGAGGGCGAGAACATATAAAGAGCAACAGTTTGAACAGGAAAGTGTATTTATGATGCATCACATCAGAGGAGAACAGTGATTACCAGTTAATTAGGGCGCTGAAGTGCATAAACTCTATTTTTCTGTGAGACATGAAATCCTTCAAACACGGAACTTTTCCGAGCTGTCCAAAACATCTTAAATAAAGAACTCATGTAATACAGCCTTAATTGACGGCATGGGGGATCTTCAATTAAAGCTCAACAATTGACCACATTTGACCCCAACTCACAAGCAGCAAACTTTACCACATTCCTTTGATAATTATATAAATTCCAACACCTGTATGTTGTCATTTTGTGGCTGCAATTGACCCTAAATGAGGTATCACATGGTAAATGGACTGCATTTCTACAGCGCTTTTCTACATTTCTAGTACCAAGTAATTCAATTAGTGACTCAAGTGATACTCTAGTGCACTCCTCTGCTTTCAGTATCCAGTCAGTGCATTTCATTTCATTTATTTATCTGGCTATGTTTTTCTAAAAAGTCACATTTTCTGCAGTAAAAAATACTTCTGTTGTCTTAATCAGGCTACACCATCATATTACTTTATGTTCCTACCTCCACTTTACTTTACATGTAGTTTAGGGAGGAACATAAAGACAATACTCATCTCCAGGAAAACAGAAATCCCACGCAGCAAAGAGACACGGTTACTCTCGCCATTTCACATAATTGTCTGCCCTGCGTGACCTGAGCGTGCAGTAGTTAGTGTGTTCTTCCCTGGAAAAAACATTTAGACCAAATAGAATATAAAGTTGCGTGTGATGGCTGAAGAAACCACGTCCATGCATCGGAAAGAACTTGTGGTTATTGACTTTGTCATCAGTGTGTGGGATGGCAGCCGCAGGTTTATTCGCTGCTGAAGTATTTACTGAGCCTATCATTGACTGCACATTACACTCGTCAGCAACATCTGCTCTGAATGATGTTTTAACGATACATGTTCTCTTTATTCTTCAGTACTCTAGTTCAATGACTTTGACACATCTACATGTCGTTTCTTTCCTCTTTGCGTCCTCCTAAAGAGATCTGTGTCAGAGACTAGAGGCAAACAGATCTCTGGCCTGCGTCGCAGCCATGTGTCCATATAGGACATGGTAGACGTCCAAATGACAAACCATCTGCAGATCTGGAGTCATCTAAGGGCACATTTTAAATTCATGATGCTAATTGAGGAATAAAAAAAAAGCTTGGAAAGCCGTCTGGCCTGTAGTCTGCAGTTTTACATGGCCACTGCTTCTTTAATGGCAGTAATCACTGCTGTTGCATCACAAAGCTAATAAAACTATTATGAGAATAGGGCTGGCCTTTAAAAATGCCAGGAAATATCACAATTTCTTCTCTCAACACAAACTTTGGTGTATTACAAGTGCACGACTTGTCTGTGGCTTATGTGCACCGGGAGACTTTTTAGATTCTTTTCGCCAAGCTTGATGTGATCATGAGCAGAGAGAAGAGTCTTCCTCTGCAGGCCGAGGAGTCCTCGAGCTAAAATACTGTGCACGTGGTGCTGAGTGAGAAGAGGGTCAAACATCCTCTGACCAGGAAAGTTTTCACGTAGGAAGTATTTGACCGTCTATGGCTGCCAAAGTTCAAAATAAATCTAACACAGAAGAGAATCAGAAAATTGACATAAATGTAAAAGTCAGGTGAGCTGTTCAGAGACAACCTGAGTGCTGGTCCACATGTTTACTCTGGAGGGGAGTTAAAACGTTGTCCAATGAAAGAAATGAGGTAATAACAGGAAATACTCATATACTGTATATCACAGTCTGAATCTTAATCGTCTTAATCTTACGTCATCAAAAAATGTCATTAACAAGTCATAGTATGTCAAAAATAGGAAAGAAATATTGAAAGAAATCAAGAAAAATGTCATAGTATTGTCTAAAAATGGCATCAAAAGTCTGTTGTGGTCATAGTATAGTATAGTATAGTATAGTATAGCATGTTGAAAAATCTGAAAGAAGTCACAGTGTAGTAAGTCAAAAAATATGAAAGAAAGTCAAAGTATAGTAAGAAATCACAGAATAGTGGTGGGAAAATATCGTGATAAAAGTCACAGTTCAGCACGTCATGAAAAGACCAACATTAAATTTGACTTTTTTCCCCCCCAGTAAGAATAAAATGTTGTTAAAATGCACGACATTGATGTGTTATTCTTCTTTCTTCCTACAGGTTAGGCTTCCCCATGATGATAATGACGTGTATGATCGGCATGTGCTACCTGCTGGCCACCCACATCGGACTGGGATGGAACATGTAATCCACCACTGCTGTACAGAGCCAAAGAGACTGTGTGTGCGTGTGTGTGTGCGTGTGTGAGACACCCCTCGTTCAGGCCTTCAGCTCACTGTTAATGTGATCAGTAACCTGATTGACTGATCGCACTACATGAAGCACAGCAGCCACATGTCGGAGAACTTCTTTGGCTCTAAAGTGCAGAGCAGCGGGGACCAGAACTACAGGAGCTTTGACCAAAAACATCCAACAGCGTGACGCTTTAGTCCACCGTCACCCTGTTGAGTGTTACCAACTTTGTCCAAAACTCGAACCTTTTGTCCTCCAAGGGAAGGACATGAGCGAGGAGAACATGCTGTCCGTGGTGCTGCTGCCTCAACAGGTATAACTGGAGTAAGTGATTCCAGCTATGGATGTCACTCTTCACCCTATTGGAAATCTATGTGGTCTGTTTACAAAAAGGACTCATTTCCTAATTAATTGTATTCTACTGATTTGCTTTCTAGAGACATTTAGGACCCTGATCCCTTTGTTCTTTTCACCCATGGTTTACCAAACGTACGTTGATATTTCAAAGGAACCACGACCCAGTGAAAGGGATTTTATAACGGTTAATGTTTAATATTTCTGTCAGATGCCCAAATCTCAATGAATGAACAGCATCAATCAACTTGAAGAGTAGCAGGATGATTAAAGAAAACGGATGCAAACATTGTATATTATCTATTGTACTGTGTACACAATGATCTCATGGAAAGTCGATGATTTGGTTCAGGTCACCATATTTAATGTAGAAAATGTCGATGGTGTAAATGCTGTTACAACATCTTCTTACCTTGTCCAGTTGAAGCTATCACCTGTATTTATTGTACGACGACCTGAACGCCTTTTATGTTTAATGGTTGAGACTTTCAGACAGAGATCAACATGAACAATAAAGGTTGTGATGTTTATGCTTTTCCTTTGGCTCAGTTTGAGTTTATTCTCTATGAATATTCGGATCCACTTTCTAACAAAGCAGCTTTTATAAATGGGTTGCACGTTGTAACTAATGGCTCTGTTATTGGTTTATTAAAATGTTGCACTAAAATATGACTACGTCAGACTGCTGAAGCCTTCGGTAACATTTCATTTGTAAAGTCCGCCTAAAAATAGTTTATAGATATTATTTTATTATATATATTTGTAGCATTAGTTACAAATTTGTTACAAAATCCGCCTCCTTGAATCCCATCGGAGACCTGCGGTCTGTAAAGTGCACAGCATGATGGAGCCGGGTATCTGTAAAGTACGTCATAAAAATGTGAAGACAAGTCATAAAAAAGTCAAGGTATAGTTTGTCAAAAAATATCTTTAAAATAGTCATAGTATAGCATGTTGAAAAATATGGAAAAAGTCTGAGTATGTCGAAAAATCTAATAAAAAAAATCATAGTATGTCATGAAAAAGTCAAAGTATAGTTTTTCCAAAAATGTGAAAAAAGTCATAGTATAGCATGTCGAAAAATATAAATAACAAAAAATCATAGTACATCATCAAAATGTGAAAACAAGCCATAAAAAAAAAAAAAATACAATTTATAAAATCATAGTATGTCATGAAAGTCAAAAAAGTCATGTATGTCGAAAAAAGTAATTGTATAGTAAGTCGAAAAATCTGAAAAAAAGTTATAGTATAGTATATCGAAAAATAAAATATAAATTCTTGGTATATATAATAAGTTGTTGATAAGTGGATCATGGTCCAGATGCTCTGCAGGTCAATGGTTCCTTGAAGGCTCTTCCTGAATAACCTAAGAGATAAAATGTGAACACCAACCTGAGGGATTTATATAAACTGGCTTCATAAAGCTTTAGTAGATTATACATTTGTCATTAATAAAGCAATTAGTTACAATTTATGAACTCTGTCTAAATGCTAGAAAGTGTTTATTTCAGAGGGTCATTTCTGCCCCTTGTGATAGGAGTAAAATCTGCTGCTATCCTGCCTGTATCAGAACGGTAAAAAAAGACAACATTATGATAACATAACTGTGATGGTGTAGTTTCTGCAGCAGCAGAGAGGAGTTCATGTGAAGACCTTTTTCTGGGACTTCTCAGTGTTTCCTTGGAGCTCCACTCCTTCTGTGCTCATTGGCAGCGACTGGGAGTGAACCTGACGCTCTAACGAGTCAGACTCCAGGCAAACTAAAAGCAGACTACACAGATCGATGTGCAGCTCCTGCAGGACTGTTACTCCCGGGGGGGGGGGGGGGGGGGGGGTT
>CALSBV010011200.1:8972347-8985505 GCA_943590825.1 Bovichtus diacanthus | reverse complement strand
GGGGGGGGGGGGGGGGGGGGGGGGGGGGGGCAGTTTGTGTTGTCCACTTTGTTGCCATTACAGAGTCGTGCTCTGGATCACAGCAATCATTAGCAGCTAACTTCTGAAAGATGCTTCCGCCCAGAACTCCACATCGTTATACATCATTCATGTATTTAATTAGTTCCAGGAGTCATTCATGGCTCGAGGCTCAAACACTCATTTTTTGTTCTTCTGCAGTAAAATGAGCTGAGACGCTCTAAAACCATCAAATGTGGAATACAGGTTGGAAATCTTTTCCACTACCAACAGCAACAATTTAAATTACACTTCACATGTCACACACGTCTTAGATTTAATGGCTGAATGTAATCCTCTCCATATTTTCACACAGTGTGTGTTTTTATTTCTGCCTTGATATTATACAAAACTAACTTTTTGTAGTTGATCCAAACTCTGAATACAGTTATATTGACTTTTTGGATTATGTCTACCGCCCAGGAGATGCATGTATGATTATGCATGATGTATGTTAGCAAGGAGCCACAAAGTGTGTCAGACTACACAATAAAAAACTAGCACCAGCAATTGAGGGAATTTCATAAAAAATGTAATAAAATAAAAAATCATTTTTGATCAAACAATCAAAGTTGTATTTTGACCTTTAAATCAAGTCGTGGGGGGTTTTCTGTTTGATCTCATGGTGGCATCTACCTTCCCCTCAATCTCCTGGGACTACCTCTACTTACTACATTACCCACAATTCATCCCAATAACCAGTTGAGCGGTAGTATTGTTGACATAAAGAGACAAATGATTTCTAGTTGAAGGATATTCTTGGTGATTTTTCTTGTCAACGAATCCCCTAAAGAGACCAAACCAACAATAAATTGATCTGAAGCACTAACAAGCGTTGCCTTTGTACTCGGCTGTTTCAGGAAATTATTTAGCCTTTTAAAAACTTTTTTGACCTGCAGATTTCCAGCTTCAGTAGGAACCAATGTGTTCGGGCCGAAGTGCCACAGACAAGGTCAGGAAGTCAGGAAGTATAAAGAGATGGACTAACACACTGTTCATGGTAAGTAAAGGCTTTTGAAGCTGCTGTTGGTTTAACATGTAGTACGATAGACTAGTTTTCTGTTTGACTGTCGGTTCCCCTCCACTGATCTGGTGTCTGGCTTGGCATTGCTCAGCCAGAGTTAGGAGCATATCCAGTCCACTGCATATTCAATCTTTGTGTCCAGGAAAAGACTCAAATCAACGCTGACCAGGATTTCCAAACTAATCTTTTGTTGCCTCAGGGATCCCTTCAGCGCTCCTGTGATGTGCATTATTAGAGAGAACAATTACAGCTCAGCATTATTTAACCACTGAGAGCTGGATGTCATTACTGAGTCTGTGATTTAAAGCTGGAAGTCACCGTGACATAACACAGCCACACACACGCACAAGCCGGGTCGTTTGCAACAATATAAAAGCGCCATGGTGCCGTTAGGTCATTGCAGGAGGGCGCAATGAAGATGACAAAATTAAAAGAGGTCCAACCTCAACCCAGGGAAAACCGTGTCACAGGTTACAGTGTCTTCATCTGTCTGATGTTTCGTCTCGTCACTGGCGGCTTTGATGATGTTTAGGTCACAAGCGTCACGTACGCCATGATTTATTTACTAAGTCTGTCTCCTTTGTTGCATTTAGTTTTTTATTGATACGCAAAATGTTCCATTTTTTTATGTGCAAAGTGAAAATGCAGACTTACTGTCTGCTGCTGTACAGCTTGGAGCTTTTCCGCTCAAACGTCTGCCTGCTGCGGACGAAAGCTGCGCTAAGATTGTGAGAGTGACGCAAAACAGAAACGCTTTGAGCCGGAAAACCAAAACAATGAGCTGAACGATGCTAAAACGCTGTTAATGTTTGACGTTAAGCACAATGAATTGTCTTGTTGCTTAAATGTGCTTAATAAACTTGCCTTGCCTCACAATTCTGTATTATGTATTTCATTTTTAACAATCATACACACTTAATAGGCTTTTTGTCCAGTGTTTTCTTCTCCCTGACTCCAGGCTATTCTTTTTATTTTGTTTTACTGGCGTACTTTCTAAAGCAGAAGGAGGCTGAATGTTTACCGTTATCTTCATCCTGTTTTTATCTTAAATAATGATCCATCGGGACCCCCAGATTGGAAAACCAGCGCACTAGCATGAACGAACACATTTACACATCATTTCTCAAACATCTCATTTGCACCTTTTATTTACCAGATGAGGTTTTAGATGTTAGCACTACTTAACGTAAACAGGCCAATCAATAACGTCTGTTTGTCGCTGAACTGGTTGTATTTTAGTTTCTTGTGACACTATTGTTCCTGTGACAATATAAACTAATTAATTACACTGGTTCAATGAGAAATCATTCTCTATCCATGGCTAATGCTCTTATTCATCAAGAAGGGATTGAATGTGTTCTACCCTGTAATTAAGAGCTGGAGCTTAAGAGGATCCACTTTAAAGGCTATTTTTTAAAAGGCTGATCCTCCTGTTACCAGACAAAGTAATGTGATATAGACTGAAATAAACATTTCCTTCTTTGATCACCCCAACAGCGAGAGAACTGACCTCATAGAAGCTCTTTCTTTTTTAATTAGCTCACACGGTGCATTATTAAATGGCATATAAAATAAGCCTTTTATGTGAAATGCTGTTGTTGGATTAACATTTACAGATGATTAGAAGGTTTTAATTGTAACAGCTGTGAAAAACACAATTAACGATTTGAAAAAAAACAAAACAAAAGAAACCGAACTTTGGAGGTGAAACAAAGCACGAGAGGAAACAAACACGTGGCTATATTGTGCAGTGCATTGATAACAGTGGACTTTAAGCGACACTGAAAGCAGTGTTTTCTCAGACGCATCATGTTGTGCTGCACCAGCTGCACAGTCATGTGTGATGCTGCTGGAGCTGTGAAGGGTTCGTGCAGCACTGATGTACGTTACAGTCTGCATGTAGAGAACTGTGGATTTAACTCAAACTGAGGACGGATCTTTCTGACCTGTTGCACAGTGGGGTTGGGGTTTATTGTTGAATCAAAGAGCTCCGAAATCTGAAGATAGATCCTGTCAATCAAAATGCTTTGTTCATACTAATAAAATCTTCAAGGTTTTATTTGTATGAAGAGTCTACAGTCACGCTCGTGCTTCTGTGAAGCTGTACTTAGACACAGTGGAGCTTTGAGCTCAATGTTAACATCCATATGCTAACATGCTCACAGTAACAGCGCTAACACATCTTATTTTAGCCTGTTAGCACGCTAATGTTTGCTAATTGCCACTAAACAAAGTAGAGCGGAGGCAGTTTTGCAGGTATTTGGTCATAAGCCAAAGTAGAATCTGATCTGATCGCCTTGCACTGTTAAAACACAACCATTTTCCAAGACTTTCCCTCCTGAAAAGCCTGCACGAGGTGAGATGTCGGCTCAACTACATCCACTGACATGTTCAATATAATCTAAGGACAAAAAAAAAAGACTAAATTGTCAACATTTTTCAGTTTTCACTGAATATGACAAAACCTAACAAGGACATTTGACACAAGACTAAGACTAAATGAAAAAAATAGCTGACAAAATGAACACTAATGTATCAGTGTAGAGATGAGTGTTTGTGTTGCTTTAGTTACAGATTCCTGACAGACTAAATGATTAATGACACAATAACAATCCCACTCGGAGCAGCTCTGCTGTTGGCTGCGAGGTATAATCCCGCAGGTTGCTGTGAAAAGGCGTTCGTATCGACAAAGCTTATTGAGATTGTGAATTTGCTCCAGATTCATCTCTAAACAATTAATGCTGAATTACGTTTACGTTTCATTGACTATTTCCACACAGAGACGAGTGAACGCGATGGAATGATGAAATGATTCCTCATGGTAGGATCATTTTTACTCGACGAGACAGAGTAATAGGAAGACATCACTACGGCTCTGGTTTGGATGATTCATCCTCCTTTTTGACATTTTAAGAAAATGATTGGATTGAATAGAAAATGCTGAACACCAATCAATGAACGGATCAATAATTGCTGACATACCTACAATTATTTCACAGCATTAACGCAATACTGTTTGGCAGGTGACGGAGCATTCCTTAATGCAGGAGGGTTTTTGAAATGACCCATCATAAATACCGGTAATAAATGTGCCAGTGTTCGCTGTGACTAATTACTTACTTTATTTTGAACAAGCAAGATGATTTCCACTGCACTGTGAAGGAAATGAGGGTAAGAAATGAATCTACAATTCACGGTGTATTAGAGCAGTTGTTGCCAGCCTGGGGCTTTTCTGTGAAGAAAACTCAATTAAAATGGTTGTTTTTAAAGTTTGGATTATTATTTAACATATAAACCTTTTTTTTTTTTTTTTTTTTTAATATATATCAGATGATAAAGCCTAATGCTGCTATACTCACAGAGCCTTCCTCTGTGCTAAACAGCCTCGTCCCGCATTAGAGAAGTACACAGTTTAAACAACCAAAGAGCTAAAAAAAAAAAAAAAACTAAAAAAAAAAACATGTGGGATTGTTACAATTTAAAAAATAAACAACAAAAACATAACACTTAAAGAGGATTGTATTAAAAGTTCCTTAAAATAAGAGTCAAACTCATCTCTGATGAAATTCAATCCAAATCGCTCGTTTTACACAAACTTCATGCAGTTATTGCGTTCACTATTTGGGTCAATTGTACACTTTATCAGTTGTTCTGCACTCTTATCGTTATCCATTGAATATAATATGAAATATCTATAAAATGTGTCACTTAGTCAGGGGTCGACAGTTTGTTGAATGATAGAAAAGTCGTCCCTTAAGGAAGTGTATTAAAGAATGCTGAGCCATAATGACGATAAATGGAGTTTGCAGTTCCTGGAATAAAACCTTTAAAATCACTGACATGACCTTTTAAGAGTCAAGCTTTGGCCCCCTCGCCTCCCCCTCGTGCATTAAAAAAAGGCTTAATGGAACCATCTGACATTTGGCTAAATACACCGGTTTGCTGTCTTACCAAGAATCAAAGGAAACGATCGGCTTCACATGTATCCGCCTCTGTCCCGCACGTCATAGCCTAGCTCCGTCTGAATTTACCGACAAACCTATATCGGTCTTTACATATTGCATATGTAATGTGATTAGACGTGTAAATGTTTAAACTTTGCTTGCCGGAGCAGCTACACGTTGAGCAGTTGTGGACGACCGCTGGGTGCAGTGATTGGTCACCGTGGGACGCCGGCTGCCACGGAGGGTCAAGACTCTGCAGGTGTCTTTTCCATCCAAATGTTAAACTGCTGCTTTCTCTGATTAGCAAGTTTAACCAGACAGGAAGAAGTAATCAGACAGATCACCCGGTGCCGCCCCGACCTACACGCAGTCAGACCTGTGAGGCTCGAGGCTTCACACTCCTGATCCAGCCTGAACACAACCGCAATGTTCAAGTTACTCGTGATCATTATCTGTCACAGCACAAAGATTCAAACAGGAGCCATCAAAAGCTTATTATTTTCCTTTCAAAAGAGCAGACAAGAGGTTTCACAGAGTAAAAGCTGCAGTGTCTCTTCCTGGTTGATCACAGCTGATCAAAACTCACTCGCCTTGTGACCGTTCCATCCCCTAATAATAGAGCATTTGCATATCTATGACAAAAATGTATTACACTTTCAATGGCTTATTGTTTATAGACATGTATGAGATGATTGCAGAAATGGGAAATAAGACTGCGTAGCATCGACTTAATTGGATTTCTTATCTAGGCATTGTGTGCAAGATGAAATGGAGTACGAGTGCGAGTGCTGAAGTCGTGATGCACGCAGGGTTTAACTTTCAACTCTTTTGGACAAACTTTGTTGTCTTTGGTTATTCAAACAATCTGATGCAGATAAACAGGTGAGACACGAATACAAACATCACAGTGAGAGTCGCTCCTTTTATGGGCCCATGCTAAAGCTATTTGCATAAAAAAAAAAAAGAAGCAAATTGTAATGTCATGTCATGTCTTCAGCTTACTATTGATGTGCAGAGTTGAAACAAGTTGAAGCTCCAGCCAGAAGCATGGGGCAAAACAGACAGTTTGTTTGTACCAGGTCTCACTTATTAACACAACCGCAAACTGTGCAACACAACGAAAGCAGGTCATTTAGGTTAGTTTGATTATATTACGAGGCCAGCAATGTGGGTGCCCATCTTGGAATAATGCAGCGGAGACTCCCCCATTTTTCCGATTGTGCCGAGAGAGGGGAAGTCCCGCCCCTTCCGTTGGACCACCACGGGACCCTGCCTCTTTGAGTTAACCGCGAGAGACAAAACATTTGTAAATGTTCCATCCGCATCCGCTGTTGGCTAACTCATGACAAGAAAGACACTAAGTGTATTTCTCTCAATATGTTAAACTATACCTTTAACAGCAATGTCCTCGTGGAGCTCTGAGTGTAATGTGGAGCGATTAGACTGTCTGTGAGAAACAGTACGAGGTGAGGAAGAGATCCTTCCAGCAGCTCACTGTCTACATCCTACAGCCTCTCCCTCCTCTGCACCTGCTCCCAAGGATACAATGTGCAGTCAGTCTGGTTAACTACACAGCTTCCTCCCCCCTAAACGCAACAGCTGAAGATTGTGTTGCTTAAATATAATATATAGTCTCTGGTACCTTAAAAAGGCTGTAATCTTCTAGTGTCGGTCTATGGAGTTGACGCGGAACTGCTGGTTTTCCGTCAGCCAAGGAAAGGCATGTAAGCTATAAATAAAAAAAACATTAGAAAAAGATTTTAATTTACAAGATTATGCACTTTGTTTAGTCAATGTAGAGCAAGCAGCAAACAGCGACGTTTGAGTGATTAAATAAATGTAGATAAAATATAAAAATATATTATATATTCAGGTTTAAGGCTCTTTTGCATTGGCTTCACTTTGCCTAAGCCAGTGTTCCAAATGTGAGGGAATAAATGTTTGTAACTTCTGAAAATGGTTTTTAGAAAAAAACAATAACATCACTCTTCAAATCACAGAGCTCGTAATCCAACATCCGTTTTATTTCATATTTTATACCTCAGGCGTTACTTCAGTGTGCCGAGTTTCAGGAGAGAGTGAATCATCAGTATTCCAACAGAAGAAAACTTTAAAAGTACAAAAGGAGACATGTTGTCAAGGCCAGTTGACTGAACGCAGTCAGATTCCCCCGCTGCCTGCAATCAGATCTTTAGTCACACTTCTTTATGTCAGAAAGAACAGTTACCATGGTGACTGATAATTTGTAGTGCCGAGTAGGCAGGTAAGGGGGACGACCGCCACAGTGCTGATCTACGAATGAGTCTTCTTTTGTTTGGCTTGATCCTGTTGACACCACACAGCTGCATCACTCTCTGCTGCGCGGGACGTTTAATGGCTCCACAGCCACCGTCTTCCCTCGATGACTTCAATCTGATGCACTCAGTGTGGCTGTCCCTGCACGTTCATTGCACCTTGGTTGTTCTAAAATTGCCGTGTCCTGTTCCTGCCGGTGTTTTTGCATCCTTGTGTTATGTGCTGGACGGTCCCAGAGGCAGTTTGCACCTTGACTCCCGACGTGAGACTCTTATATCTGCTGTTGATGCCTGTCCTGGCATGTCCTGCCCGAGCATCTACTCTCCTTTTTCACACACGTCTCTATTTATAACCCTAACAGACAGACAATGTTAACAACTGGTGAAGAAGAGGAGAAGCAGGAGGAGACAGAGATGGACCAAAGAGAAGATGTGATGTCCAACGACCAACCTGGTTACTGCTCGGCACTGAAGCTAGAGGTCCGGACGTGTAAACCAAATACATGTCAGAGATCACGATCACGTCTTTAAACTACACTCTATTTTTGATAAAAAGCCTACATTCCTATGGTTGCTCTGTATATTGCACTGTGTGTGGTTATACAATAATAACTCCATCTATCCGAGCGGTGGGAACGTGAGCGTCGGTGTCGTCAGTTTGTCGTGTTGGAGAAAGTGTAGCCAAGTGTTAGCTAAGACATTTAATGGATGCAATGCAACATTACAGAGCGACACTTTGTTAGACACAATAACAAACAGAGCGGATTGAGTGAAAGGTAAAGAAAAAGGTTTTATTTCTCTGAAGGCTCCTCTCCATAACGTTCTCACACTTACAATAACAATCTGATCCCGTCAGCGGCAGAAACACTTCGACTGGACGCACATTGCCTGATATTGCAGCTTCTCGCTCAATACTGGACCCATTTCAATTCTTTTTTTTTTTTGTCCCCGCTAGTAACTTCGACACAAAAACGTGAACCGATGATCCTGGTTGAAAAACACAGAAGTTACCCTTTAAGAACATCTGCATCGTCAGAACAACACGGAGAAGCTTGGGACCGGTTACAACATTCAACATCCTCCAACGGAAAAAAAAACATAGAATAATTTCGTTTTTATACTCGACTGTCCCCGTGCACAGATACCTCACTGTGGACAACTTCCATTAGAATGATATCGACTTGACCTTTTGTACCTTTCAGCCCTTTAAGTGGTGTTCTGTGTTCGTGAAAGTGATTCTAACACTCACTACACTGTGTGTGTAGAAAAACAGGCTACCATGTTTAATGCAGAGGCTCATATTCTGCCTCTGTCTCGCGGTGAGAGGACAAGCACACTTTCATCAGTTATTTATGGGTGTAAGCAAACAAGGGACATCCAATTGCGTTACTTCCCTCCGCCTTTAGGAAAAACCTTATTGGATTTCAGACAATTGAATTTGAAGACACAGGTTCAGTTTGTTTTGATCGCTGGTCTGTAGAAAACATCTGGTTTCAAACAGCACTTGTAATTTCATTTTGTAACAGTAGGCCATTACAAAAATCACCAGACTGATGGACTTATGGACATATTTCCAGCATCATAAGCATAAGCTTGCTTTAATTTTTTTTTTTAAAAACCCCACTGTGGGTAGATTTGAGGGCGTTGACGAAAAGACATTCAAAAACATTTACGCCGATTTGCTCTCGTGGTCATTTTAAGCCTGTGGTACGATAGTTTAACATTTGTCATCTGGCATCTATGATATGAAGATTACATAAGAGCTGCAGGTGGATTTATATCAGTCCGTCTTCAGTAGTTGACATGAAACCGGAGGCACATTTTCTAATAAAACCCATTTCCAAAAAATAGCTTCAATTTAAATGCATTTAAACAAAAAGACATTTGGAGTGCAACATAGACTGCACTGACGTACATGTAGAATAAAAAAAAAAAAAAAAAAAAAAAACTTTATTCCAAAAGAGCCAGAAGTATGAAAATAGCATGAGCATCAGACATGTAGATGCTGGAGCCAAAAGGAGAAATATGATGAGCAGCAGCCCACACAGGACACCAAGCTACGGAGACAGTCTCAACACTTGACTGCACAGTGGAGTGATGGGATATCTATGCACACTCAAGCCACACGTATGAAAACACAAAGCAGAAGAAGTGTACAGTCGAGTATTGTTGTGTATACAGTAAGTTAGATAGGAGATAATACATGTCGACAGAAATGTGATTCACCACCGTTGAAATACGCTGCAGACGAGTTCGGCTACAGAGTGAAAGCTGCACTTTGTGTACAGCAGCAGATACAATCCTCTTCAGCACATACAGTAAGTTGTAAGAGAGACTTCAGCCGCAAATAACACAACGGTGCATGACTTGGCAAATGACATAAACCCCTTAGAGCACTTCTAGGCTAATTATTTGTTACGCTTCTAGTTTCCATTCAAATGACACTTCACAGCACTGCACTGAATACATGGAAACTGAAGCCGCAACCCAAAACACAACAATACATGATTTAAACCATCAGCGAATAACCTGAAACATAAATGTCTTTGGTTTATTCATCACAATACTTAATGTGGCTTAGAATCAATGCAGTGTTTGCACTCAGTTTATTGTACTTCAAGTCACCAAAAACAGCAATAATACTCCTAAAACTCTGTCCGAGACAACATGTCCAAATCACACAAATACACAACTTTGCTTGCAGGGGATTTACATAGCACATTCGTGGCTGACAGATCAGTTTCACGTCTTAATGTCTGTCCCTCAGATGCCCCGTCTGCAGAAGTCCAGCTGGTCCTTGGCGCAGACGACACGTAGCCCAGAGCTGGTTCACTGGTCCAGTCTGGAGCCACACACATGCCCGTGCTGGGATCAAATCCCATCCTTAATCCCTCCCCATGTTTACTCCCTTCGCTTTCCCAGTGTCCCGGAGAGATAATACTGAAAAACGTGGACTGTCCAGTTGGAAAAACATGATGCCATATCGACAGCAAATATGAGGCGGAGTAAATGGCACGTAGGGAGCGGTGTGGTCTGTTGTGTCGGTTTAAAGGCACAATGAAATCATTTTTGTCCAAAATCGATCATCTTGCTAAATAAAGCATCATGGGGATTCGGGAAATGTTCTATGTGAACACACAATCTACGGTTTTTATTTATGTTATTATTGTCCTATGTAAATCCCTTAACTGCCAATATGTTACACAACATGTGGTAAGAATGGACTTTCAAAGAGCATCCGGAGCCGTGTTCACAATAACTCTTGACCTTATTATACGTTTGAGTCTTAAAGCCTTTAAACACTGGGGGCGGTTTTTTTTCCTCTGAAAAAAATTCTGAATTGTTGTTTTTAAAAAGGCAAATAATAAAAGGCGTCAACCAATCACGTTGTGCGGAACGGACATGTTCAAAACGCACAACAACACGTTGGCTATGTAGTCCGAACCAGCGTTGCCAGAAGGGAAATGTTAAAATATCGTTCCAGAGGATTTAAACTATTGTTTCCTCTTGAGGAAAAACTATCGTACGCAAGTCAGAACCACGAGAAAAAAAAAGTTTAAATCTGATTTTTACAAAACACGTCTTTAAACGCCTACAAATTTACTCATTGTTTTTTTTCTTGAGAAAGGCAGCGCACTCGTTCCTTTCTTACCTTTCACAATAAAAGCCCTGGACATATAGATTGGAACTGTTTACCAGAGGGAACTCAAATCCCCTCAATAATATAACTCACAGTAGCTTAGATACATCAAGTTACCTCAGACAGACTGCCAGACGCTGCTCTGCCGGTGTGAATAGTTCATGCAAAACATTTGCAAGCGAGAATTTAGCATTTTCATGTGGTTTATTCCTCACGCCCCTGTTGTGTAAAGGCCTTTACTCAAGAAAACTACTACGATGATACAAGAATTCATTGCGTCTGTTGCTGCTGTGTGTTTTAGACACTATTGCCTGATGATACAGACTGAGGCAAGTATGAGCTGAGTTGACAGATCTTAACAGTCGGGCCCTGCTGTAAGTTGTACGGTCAGAATACAAACTTACAAACGGGAGCATCTCGTGGCTCGGCAGATGAAGGTGAACCAGCCAGGGATCTCTGTCACATGCCTCCCCTGCCTCAGTCAGTTGTCTAATGAAGGCAGAAAACGCCCCTCGAAAAAAATTATCCTAACATAGTAATGCTCGAGTTATTGTAAAGTATAGCACCACTCAGAATAACCTTATTGCATCGCCCTTCATCTGTCAGCAGAAGGGGGTCAGAACACTGTAACATCTGGACTCCACGGAGTAATTCATCAATTAACACCCATCATAAACGTTATATAAAACAACAGTTTTTTTGTTCACATTGTGGCCAACAAAATGCCACTTTTTTTTTCCTTTTTCTTTTAGTTGTTATAAAGTGGGATTACTTGAAAACACGACGACATTGCCAAAGAAAAGTGTTTTTGAGGAGACGTGATGAACAGCTGCACTAACATACGTGTCTGCATCCATTTTCATTCAGCATCTCCTTTTGTCTGCAGGCACAGTAGGCGGCACTTTAACCCCAGTGCTGGAAATAATAATAAGCAATAATGACTGTTTCACATCTACTGCATCAACCCTGTATAAATACTCCGCAATTCAAAGCCAACTTTTCATATACTATATTTATTTTACTCCCTAAGGCGAGACACTATAGGCAATTGCTTATTTAAAACATACAATTTCAGAACACTTGTAATGCAAAAGAAGTATTGTCCTCATGTAAGTAATCGACTGGGGAAGTTTCATGGTTACATATATTAGTTAAACGTTTTAACTGTTCACCTATAGTGTCTCCCTACTATACTGTGCAGTATCGGAGGAACCATTATAGGGTTGGTAAAACTAGCCTGAAAATGTAAAAGACAGGGCACATATGTGAAATATTTGGCACATATATAGCAAATATATTATAAAGAAAACGGCAAAAAAAAAAGAAGGGATATAAAAAGTTCTACTTCAGTATACTGCCCAAGGCAAAGAAGTAGCCTTCGCTGAGGTTATTATCAGAGGTAAATATGTATTTCATCTCAGCTCTGGGCGGGCTACACTAAGGCAATTCCACGGCTGCTAATGCCAAATCTAAACACAGGGAAATCAAATGATAATACAAACAGTTCATATTAAAACTACAGTTCTATCCCAGAACGTATTATCGGTGTAATGTTTAACTGTCTGTTGCATGCAAACAGGAGTCAAACAGAGAAGAGTGCTCCTGAAGAGTGAGACGATCACACTTGTGCCTTCAGTAATGTACAAATGACACCCGTTACTTTTCATCTGGGCATCCCATTCACCGACGGTGTTAGGAAAAAGAAAGGAAGAAACACAGTTATTCTCTTCACCTAGAGTGTGTTCAGAGCTCCGGCTAGAAGAGGCTGCTGTGGAACAACCAGTACATGGTGAGAATATGTGCAATGTGTCTGGAAAAATAAGTGCGATTCTACGCGTGGCTGCCTTTGTTCCCTGGGTGTTGCTCCTCAGAGGGCCCCGATCTGTAGACATGAGACACTGCGTTGTTATTTTTACAACCTTCACAAACTCCTTAGCGAAATGCTAAGAAATACAGGCCCGTAAACACCTCATATCAACCAATAAACCACTTGCTGCTGTACGATTATTTTAGTGTAATATTTTGGTACCAAGCTCACGTCTGTATGCGGAATATGAAGCTACAGTCAGTTAGCTAAGATTAGCATTAAGATGGGAAACAGCGGCTAACAGCTAGCCTGGCTCCGTCCAGAGGTCCACACGCAGTAACACATTATATATATATATATATATATATATATATATATATATATATATATAT
>CALSBV010011200.1:8949263-8962347 GCA_943590825.1 Bovichtus diacanthus | reverse complement strand
CCTTCTCTGAAATGACAGAACACTGGATCTTCTTGGGCTTTGGAGCATTAGTTGGACTAAACAAGCAAACGGAAAATGTCATTTTGTGCTCTGGGAAATCGTGAAGTTCATTTCTCACTGTTTTCTAACTTTTTACAGACCAAACATTTATTTGATGAAATGAGAAAATAATCAGCAGATTGATCAATAATGAAAATAATTATTAGTTGCAGGCCTACATTACATAGTTTATAATGCTGCTTTCACATTAATGCATCAATAATAATGATATAATATATTATAATATAAACACACAGCAGACGTTTTTCTGCATTGAGATACTTTAAGTACATTTTTCTAATAATACTTTTATTGGAGTAACAGTTTTGAAGCACGACTTTTACTTTACTTGTAGTGCAGATACATTTGCGTCACTGAAATCCTCCAGATGTTTGACCGGTTCTTAAAATAAACCACAGTGTCAGCGTCGCAATTTTATCCGAAAAATCCAATAAAAAAGGATTATCATGATCATACAACAGAACGATCATCAAATCAATTTAAAGCTGCAGGAAATTGGACGACACTCCAGTAACCTGGAAATGAAATACGCATGTGATATCATGAGTCCACAGCAGCAGCATGTTACTGCGAGTCCAAACGATCCAGTGGAGATGGAAATAAGCTCTGCATGCTTCATAGAACATGAAGGTGTTATTACAATAAGTCGAGTGGAAGTGCATTTATTAATGCAGGCACTTTTAGTTGATATTTGCACCGAATACATTTACTGCAAAGCCGCGCATTTAAATATTAAATATTAAATATCAGAAGTTATCGCTTCCATTCTAATGTGTCAGACGGGCCAAACTGCCCCTACCTCAGAGTAAACGTGAAACTTAAAAACAACACGCGACACGTAAAACTAAATGACGTACATCTGCTGGCTGAACGTTCTGATAATCCCCATTTAATCAGCTGATAACATTCACACCTGTCTGTAATGACAATACTGAAAATATAAATCGGGTTTCAAAACTGGGAAGTCATTAACAACTAAAAAAGATACTGTAAACATAAATTCATTGATTTTCTTTTTGCAACTTTAGTGCAGCAACAACTTATAAAGTTGTTATGGAGAACAGCTGCCTTCCAGCAGAAGAGACATGAAGTCTTTGGTCTTGGTCTTTCTGACTCCTGTAGAATGTAAATCTGATGTTCACTCTCCTTTTAGCTTAGTAGAGCTGCGCGACAAAACAATCTGAAAGACTTGACAGTTACTTTCGATAAAGATATATTTGAATTAGTTTCCTCTTCTCCTGCAAAAACTCTAGACGAGCAGAAAAGTGGAATTGTAGCGTCTGTAGCTCGCTCTGGTACTCGGCTGTAAAACGGTGAATAAATAGTTTTGAGCATCACAACCCTCGGGTGATGACTCAGAATTTGATCAATTCGTTCCGACAACATTTGGAAAGTCGAGAAGAGCCGCACGACTTATTTATGTTATCCCCATTTAAGATAGCATAGGGCATAAAAGAAAACCTGTAAATGTTATCATTAAAAATATATCGTGATAATATTGTTGGTGCTGCACAAGCTGCAAACCGTCAAGGTTAGTGAGAGCCCAAACAGTAAAACCAAAACAACGAGCTGAAAGATGCTAAAATTCTCCACAGAGCTGAGGGGTTCTGTGGAGCTGCGTGACATCTGCCTTGTACTCAGTTCATTATTTATATCCCAGAGGGAGGATATCTTTAAAGATAAGCAAACCTCTTCATTATCAAAAAAATAGAAACGTTGTCATGGAAACCGATGCAATGCCTGCTGATGTCCTAAGGTAAGGAAACGGGTTTAATGGATCACAGCAGGACGAGTCCACACAGAAGAGGCCGTGCAGTGAGTATTAGGCTCTAATAGGCTGCATGAGGTGCACTGTCTTTTCACATTGAACCTTTGTGTAAGGCTAATAATAGATCTCGCAGCGCATCGACCAAACAGCAGCCTTCGCTTTCAACACCCCGATACATTCATAAGAGCTTCATCAGAGTCACTGGATGCGAGCTAACTTGGACCAAAGTACATGCAGATGTGTTTTATGGAAACTTATAATACAGCAGTATGTACTTGGATACTTAATTAGAATATGGAGGCAGTTCGTTACTTGAATACTTCACTGCAGTTAATGCACTGAAGCGTCAGTTTACTGTACTTAGCTTAGCTCTGACGTCGCTGTGTGAGAAGAAGTGTTTAGAAGAGACACAGAGTCAACCATTCCTCGCCCTGATCCACTAACTACAAAGCCTGAACGTGAGGGGCGAAGGATAAAACGATGCCTTGTGAAGAAATACATTTTGGTGCAGGTTGGACACATGAGCAGTGAGCATGGTACAGTACATAATATATGTGATGGATCTCCTTAACGCCAAGGCACCAGGAAGCAGTCGTCTCTCTGTAGCTCCGAAAAGCCTCGAGCCCTGTAGCTGTAAACCAGTAGCTCTATAGCGCGCTTGGTCCACAAAAGGATTCCCAATCCTTCGGCAGACAGCAGGATGCTGAAAGTGAGCAGGAAGTTGAAGTGTTTGGGAGGTTGTGTGCACGTGAATGCATGAACGCGTGGATGCAGCTAAATTCAGTTTGCGCTTCTTTATGGTTATTTTTCATCTCTTTGTTGTCTTTTTCCAACAAATGTTAATAATCACTTCATACAGAGCTTTTGGTTCAGTAATCCATTCATGATACTATGTAATAAGTCAGCTACCTATGGCCTTCTGTCTCCCATCAGAGTCCAGGAGGGGGCCCTTCCCCGTTGGTGCACCTTCTCTCTGAGGAGCTGCGGCGGGATACATGAATGTTTTTAATAAGGTTCTTCAGTCCCTTGGCCATGATTGTCCCCCACGACCAAAAGAAACATAATACAAACTCTTCTAAAAGGCACATTTGCTCGTCAGTGGACGTACCCAGGAGGGACAACAGGGATGGAGACTAACATCAGCCAAAGGAATAAAAAAATAAATAAAAAAATCACCGGAGAAAATGAGGTATTTATAAGATACTCCAGTTTTCTCACTGGGTGAGAACACTACACTGGCCGAGGTGTACTCACAGCTGGAGAAGATGAGCGGACAGGAGTGCTCGTCCATCGGGAAGTTGTGCAGCTGCAGCTGGCATTCTGCGTTTATAGTCAGTCTGAAAAGAGAAAACAACAGAAGCAGTTTATGATGTTTCTCTGCTCCTTTAGCACTGCAGGAGAGGACTCCACGTGAAACCAGTCATTTGTTGTGTATTATTTAAAAGAATGTGGGCATGAATGAATTAGTGCGATCTCTCAGCCCTCTAGTGGGGCAGCGATATTTAACGAGTAGCCATCGTCCTTCAGTGTAGGACAGCGATTCAGTTAGTGAGGAAGTTGTGAGTCATCTCTAAATCCTCAAAGTTGTTTCTCTGTGAATTGCTTGTTGAATTCCTGTCAAGGCCATTTGTGGTCTTCAACAAATGTTAAAAAAAACTTAAACCTGCAAAAACATTTTTTTGTAAAGTTTTTTTTTCTGTTTTTTCAGAACCAGGTAAAGAAATATCAAAGTCAACAATTTCACCTTTTACCCTTTCTGTATATTCTTCAAAATACACAATAAGAATATATCAGAGTTGAAACCAAGCCCCAAGGAAGAGGTGGGATGGAAGCAAATTGTCGTAGTGGCCAAACCGTGGGATTACAACTACTGTGTCAGTCACATGACGCCATGGGCCCCAAAAAGACTTTCCCCATCGGCTTACGGGAAAGAGAAAAAAAAATGTGTAAATCAGAAGATCATTTTTGTTGAGGTAAATCAACTTCCCAGTACAAACACTTGAAGCCCTTATTTAAAATCAGCAGGTTCTAGAAGTTGTAAAATGCGCTAATAGCCGAATCCAAAGCCATTTTTCCTGCATTCACGTGACTGAGCCGAGACGGGGCGGCTGGGAGGCGGGGCTTAAAGAAAACCCAAGTGCACCTGCTCTCTGGGCTCCATGGATGCAGAAGATCCAGACCACTGAGCAACTTCCATATTACTGAACGTGGCCCCGCCTCCAACGCTCTTTATACTTCCATGGTTGAAACACTGAGTCAATCAATTAGTTGCTAAACACTAAGTTAAAAGGAACCCTGTGGAGGTTTAGACCACAAAGGGACGAACATGCACACACATGCACACACACGCACACACACACACACACACACACACACACACGCCAACCGTTTTCAATATTACCGAGTACCGAGAAAAACTGAGAAGATGGCAGCAAGCTTGTAAACAATTTAGGATTAAATAACATTTTTTAAAAACACATGTTTTAATGGCGAGGACATGCATTCAACACACTTGTGAGACCACACATAACATGTTTCTCATTATTATACGACTGTAAACTGGATGTATTTGGGGTTTTGGACTGTTGGTCGAGCTAAACAAAACGTCTGAATGTGTTCCTTTGGACTCTTTAGTATTTGCAGTCGAGCCACAATGATTAGTCGATAGACAGAAAAATTATCAGCATCTAAAAGAAAGTCAGAGAATGATGATTTCAGCTTTTTTCTTTTCTGTTTCTGTTTTCTGTTTCTCATATACAATTTAATATCACAAGACATTAATTTAGTCATAATGGTTTGATTTGATTTGATTTAAAGACCAAACCAATAATCTACTACTTAACCTACTTTGCAGACTAAACCATTGTTACAGTAGGTGCAGCGTTATAGGCCTACTGCCTGTTCATGTCCTAAAATGACTGCGTTTGGAAAATATTTGATACTTTCCTCACAGAAAGACACAAGGTATCTATGTGAGCAATAATCTTAATTGAACATTTAAAAAGGTGAGGTTCAGTGACTTTTATCGGCCTCCATTGGCCAGCAAGTAATTGCAGTATGGACAGCCTCATTCACAACACTCATTACACAGTGACGAGGGGCCAGCTGTACTCTGTGGACGGGGACGGAGGAGCGGAGGCGAGGCAACGTGACATCGTGCATCTGGACGTTTCCCACTAGCTTTACTATCATGTAGCACGATGAGGATGCATCAACAAGCTTCTTAGAAAAAACAGCCCAGAGCAATTATCATGAGCAGATTCTGGGGGAATCTGTCTGTGACGCAGCCAAAGGCCGGCTGTCCCTGAAGACGAGACGAACCTGCGGATGTAATTACCAAGCCAGTGTGTTGTTGACCTTCAATTATAAACCAGTAAAAGAAGGAAAGTTGCATTTCTTATCTCAATGGGAACAGAGGCTACGGGAAGCATTAAGAGTTCCCTGACCTTTTTAAAGCACGATGAAATCACACGTCAGCCTGAACGAACAAGTTTGGAAAACAAACCCAACGCCTCGAGAAATACAGAATTAGTGTTTTTCAGTACAAACCACCTGAGTGAGAAAACAATCAACATGGAAGAAAGCGAGTTGAAAGCAGCATTTTGTCGGTTAAATTATGGGTTGCATTGTAACAAAACATGTTTTCCCCCCCTCAGATGCACAGAGTGAGAAAAAGTACATTTGTAAATTATTTGCGTCAGAAAAAAAAAAGAAAGAAGAAAGTAGCGAAATTTTGTCTTTGCACTGTAATTCTGGTGTAATCTTTAAACCTCATTAAAACATGGAATGTGGACAATGCAATGCATGTGGAAGAGGTGCGGATATCACAAAATGTCACCTCTGTTTTATGCAGCCAAGACAATGCACAATTAATACCAGATGACATTTCATCGTCTTTCTCTCATGCCATCAACGGACATTACTCCGCAAAGTTTGCACGCTCCTGAATACACATCACCACAGCTGCATGAGGGAGAAGCTCGCTGGCCGATGTTTGTCACCTGACTTGCTCAAAGAACTGTGTTGTTCTGGCAGAAATGTGCTATCTCTGGGTGAGTTCTTCCATTTCTCCGGGTCCAACACAATGTTCTACGGCGCTTTCACAAGCCGTAGTCCATTCAGTCCGAGTCAGAGCGAAATTGTTCATCTCGGTTCGTATTTAATCTGGTTTGGTTTCACAGTGCACAGATTACAGCGGACCAAACGTGTATGAAAGAGAAGTCTTTCTTATTGTTCAAAAATGTTGGCGCTGGAAAATGTCAAAAAAACGGAAATCAACAAGCTCAGAATGATCTCTGACTTTATATACGTCATATTTTTGTGGACTTTATTTACCCAGACGTCAAGCAAACGTGGGACATCTGCAGAAATCCAAGTTAACCCGAGTCACCGTGTGTCCATCTCGACAGAAGCCTGTGCAGCCCATAATCCTGTGTTTTGGTTCACTTCCTGCAATTGGGTGGGATTACGTTCTCACTGCAATCGAACCGCGCGAGGGCTTCGCTTGGAAACGTTGTGGTTTTGACATGAAATGAAAACACAGTGCTCCACTAAATCCACCTTCCACATGTACGGTGGTGGTAGTCTAGTGGTCTGGCTTTCAAATAGAACACCGGAAGGTCGTGAGTTCAATACCAGGTCTGCCACCATTGAGCCCCTGAGCAAGGCACCTAACCCAGAGTTGCTCCAGAGGGACTGTCCCTGTAGTCAGTTCACTGTAAGTCGCTCTGGATGAGCTACATGACATGTAATGTAATGTACCATACATACTACCACAACACCGAAAAGTCCTCGAACATGATCCGTAGTGGACGGTGCCAAGAAGACTGAGGGCAGTGTGGAGATGCTTATTACTGAAGGAGCAGTTTAAAATAATGTCGAGTGCTCTAATTACAAAGAGTGCTTCAGGGTAAATTGGTCTTAGAGCTCAAGCAGGCAATTTGCACTTACAATCGGTAATGACATTGGCTAATTGCTTTTGCTTTCTTCTTGTTGGGAAATGTTTGCATCACAAATAGTTTTGCTTGTATTTCCGAGTGAGACTGCTAAAGTCTGCGACAATACAAAGTGAAGGGCTGATTGATAAACCGCGTTGGATCCCGAGGGGCAGATTAAATGGTCACACTGCACAGAGAAGATGGAGATTCAGGGATGTCGTTATAAGAAACTTATTGAAAATGATACAGCTTTCAGATAATAGGCTACATAATAGTCCATAAATCGCGGTATATTACTGCAAGTACAGCCTGTTTCTGTGTCCCAGTTGTGTGTTGTCCATGCTGTGTGTTAAAAACGAAGTGCAACACAATCTTTACAGCGAAGGAAATATAAGCATTTTGTACAAACTGAAAATAACAAGACTTAGGAAAACTAATGTTTCTGAAACAATTATCAGTAAGTCGATTGATGACAAATAATCAGCAACTAGTTTGGTAACTGAATCACAGTTTCAGTCATTTTTTTTCAAGAAAGAACGTCAAAAATGTTCTGGCTGCAGCTTCTGAAATGTGACGATTCAACGCTTTTTCTGTGAATCATATCATTTAAAACTAAATGTTGTTGGCTTTTGGAAAACCAAACATACAAACAGTCAGGTAACAGCATACTCTTTGTTATAATGTGTGTGATCATTTGTTTAAAGCTGTAATAGCATTAATGAATGATTCAGATATTATTTTAAATGCACATGAATTCTGCACAAGCTTGACATTCCTTTACTGAAGCACTGAAGTCCTCCACCATCAAAGAGCAGCTTAGCTTTTACTTTACCAGAAAGAAAGAAAAAGCTTTCTGTGTTTACCTTAAGGTGTAAAGTATCTTCCCATCGTTCCATATTCGGAGCAGCTGGTTGGGCATTGTAATCCAGTGGGAATCTGCATTCTTGGAGTTTCTGAAGATGGTGTCAGGTAGCCAAATAAGTCCAACCATGTTGCTGTTCAAAGTCAATTTCTTCATTGTGCTGTTGTATCTGAGACGGCTGTCTGTCCACGTCTGGGCAAAGATGATGTCAATTTGGTATTCCTAAAAGAGAAAAACCCAAGAGACAAGTAAGTGGATATACAGCGCAGTAATACTTGATTTCATCTCAGAAACTTCACTCGTGCCGTCTTCAGCTAAAGAGAGGAAACGGAAGCAGCTTCACCTGCTACTCAAACACATCAAACTTCTTTTTAGATGACACTGCATAGAAGGATTATGTGTTTCAGCAACACATGTATCAAGTACCGCCATCCATCATTCATCACGTCCACCGGCGGGAGCATGTGGAGCACAGACCTCGCCTGGCGCCTCTCAGGGTCACAGTTAATGTCAAGTTAATTCACGTGACAAGTTGCTTCGCAGCCCCGGAGAGCATGCGGTCATGAGTCTACAGCTTTGAGCTAAATGCTAACAGCAACATTTCATTATGCTCCCAATGACAAGGTTAGAACTTTGACGTTCAGCATGTTCACCGTCTTAAAGCCGTTTCACACTAAGCACGGATTTTCTGCAAAAACAATGTGCACAGGAATGTATAGAAACAGATTTTCCACAAACTGTAACTGAGGCCGATAGAAAAGTCACTATCTTTGGACGATATGGTCATAAACTAAAGGATTTCAAACTGAAGTTTGGACCTGACGAGGAGTGGCAGTATGTAGTTTCTTTACTGCCTCAGTGAAATGTATGTATCAAACTCATTAACCTAATTAGCCAGATTTAGTAGTCCTTAGTCGGTATAATCCCGCATGTGTTAAAGATCTCATTAAGCCTATTTCCATTTTTCATGTGGTGTTGTTTACATGACCCTTGTATAGCATACCACCTATAGGTGGTTTGCTCTCAGCCGTGTCAGCTCCTGGCACTGGATGGATTTTAGCACCTTGATGTGTAAAGTTTTAACAGTAAAAAGCCAATACATGCTGGTCGCACACATTTCCCAGGAGTAAACGTACATTCTCACATCCAGGTGTAGTTGTACTCGATCACATGAATCGACTCTGAAATCATCCGATCACCAAACGCACATGGGTGGTGTGCTTATTGTAAGTCGCTTTGGACAAAAGCGTCAGCGAAATGAACTATAATGTAATGTGTGCGCGTTTCAAAGATTGCCAGTGTGTTGCCCTGGCTGGCCTGCCAGTTAGCACATAAACTACTTTCGTGAAATTGAAAAGGTAAAATTCCTGTGTTGTGGAAGGTAAAACTACAACACACACACGCACGATTTCCATGAAACTTGGTGGAAGGGTGAAGCACGGGCCGGGGAAGAACCTGTTCAATTTTAGAGCGGATCCCAATCACGTGGGCAGATACAAAGTTTCACTTTAACATTACAAAATAGGCATTTGTGCTGCATTCAGGTGGTGTGAAAATAATTGGAAAATGAGTTCCCGTCTGGGGAAATTTGCGTTAACGCGTCCATGTTGGTTCCACATTACGACTTAAAGCTCATGAACACACCCAAGTCAGAAGAACGACTTCCCAACTCGGAAAAGACCACCCGAGGAGCATGTGAGCGCACCATTGCGCTCTCCGAGGGCCATTCTAGCTTGTTTTAAATGTCCAGGGTTGTGATTAAAGAGCCACATACTGCTGCCTTACCTTAACTGACTAGTCCCCACTTTGTAATCTCTCCGGCTCACTGATGCTGCTGTGGAAGCTCAGTGGGGCACGTACGAGCTCGGACAAAACCAAACATCTCGACAGTCGAGTTCTTCGCGTCCAACAATACAGATACAGATGTACAGTGTAAGGAAACTAATAATAGTCTGCCCCTCCTCCAGCAGCACTCACCTTTTCATACTACTGCCACCGCCTGAAATGCATTTGACCTTTTAGCAAGTTTCTGCAATAGTTTGAATAGCTCCTCAATTAGAATGAAGGCTCTAATCAAGAGAAGCACTGGGTGCTCATGACCTTTAATAGTGCAGGGCTTTAAAAAAAAAAAAGATTGAACATTATCCAGGATTTAACAACCGCTGGAGGAAAAGTGCTGCAAATCAAATAAATAGAACTAATATTAGCTGAAGTAATCACATCTGGAGCTGCAGATGGAGGATGAGAGGTGATCCTCATTCAACACACCAACATTTGTATTAGCGTGGGGATCTAGAAGTGCTGCATATATTTGCAGTAAAAGCTGCACAGTAGGAATACACCCCACATGATTAATTCCTTCAAAGTGTAAATACATCTGGACCTGACAGATGCTTGGAAATATGTAGACGTAAACATGCACTGCGGTTAAAAGTGTATCTGTCCACCGGAAAGAATCACTTTGCAAGCCACCAGGTACTTCACACGGGAACTAGAACAAAGTTACACTAGAGAGAAATCTACTTAGGTTAACTAAAGCTACTTAAATCAATTATTATTATTATTTATTTTTTTTTAAATCAAATTGACAATGTCCATGTGACTGCTGGTAACAGTCCTCCAGTCTGTTCAAATCAGTGGGAAACACTGAAGAAACCATTTACATGCCTTTTAAATAAAGTATCAACTTATTGTCCCGCTAGCTACCACGCTAACTAGCTAACTGTCAGGTAGGCTTGCATCCGAATTACCTGCATGCTTTACGAGAAATGTATTATTCACTAGTCTTACGAGACTCGTGTTTGACCCTGTAAGAGGTTGCTGCTCAGACGTATTCTAGTTTCTGCAGCTATATGATGGATTCCACTCCAGGAAGGAGCTTAAAAGCCATTTCAGATCACGTCCGTATGCATCCCGTCATTATTCACGTCGGTAATGAAAGATGACCACCGAGTTCTTTTATTTGTTATACATGACTTCAAGTAGCCAAAATGTTTGTTAACGAGCTCCCATTCATTGGTCCAAACTGCCAAACAGGAAGTGAGAGTAGAGAAGTCGGACTGTACCATGTCGAGGAGAGTAGAGGGGGGGAATAGGCTTCTTAAGTACCCTAAACAATTTGTATTGGTAATATGTCTGTGTAGGCGGGACATAGGAGAAATACTCCAAGAGACTATTTGCAAAAGAGCCACAATCTGATTGGACTAACCCCCCCCCCCCCCCCGAGCTGGAGACGCTGTTTGCAGTTACTGGGGTCTTTCCTTCATAGAGTACCTTCAATTCTGTTTATTTAACATGGCATGACTCAGAAAATTGTTCAAACAAATCTCTGTCGAGCAACAAGCACATTACGTCTGACTAATCTGCAGCGTCACCGCTGTAGTACTGCACGCTGTGAAACCCCCGGAGCAGAGCACTGGACGCCTGCTGCCCAGTAACGTCTTTGTTTGTTGACTTATACATTTCCTTTTGTTCTTTTAAAAAAAGTTCTCATAAGTTTTTTGTTTTTTTTTCACAAAAAGCAGCCCGAACAGCTGTTCTGTTCTGTAAACTTCCTCGACCGATTTAAAATCCTCTACATTTTGGATTTTTCTCATTTCTTTCCACCTTGTGCTTCATGGGTTGGTTTGAAAAGATACCGTGTGGTAAGTGAAATATTTAATTCCATCATTCATCATTCCCTCCCGTCTAAAAGGTGTTAAGTTGGGTCACACTGAACACATTTACTCTTATAATGGAATATTTCCCCATCAATCATGTGGACAAATGGAGATATTACTCATTATTGGAAATCTGCACACGGCTTAATGTGGACCGATATGTGGGGAATTATTCTGCCACGGTTTACTCAAGCGTTAAAAATGACCAGAATACCAAACAGACCCAGGATGGAGTAAATAGCTGAGATGTGAAGCGTCGTGGAGAAGACTCAAGACATTCCACTGACCTTCCAGTTTCCTTAAATGAGGTTTATTAATGATTATTTTAGAATTGTATGGACAAACTTTAGTCCACACTGTGCAGGAAATCCTTCATCACATTCTCTATATGCAGGCAAACCAATACAATAAAATCCCATTTCTTGTGTTTTCCTTGCATGGAATTATTAAACAGGTTCAATTTTCATGCTTTTTGGTGGATTGATTAAGAAGACAATGGTGAAAACATGCTAAACTTTACTTGTATTCATGCATGTTCTTCTCCAGTAGATTCTTAATGGCTGCACCACTTGTGTCTGATATTAAAATGAACTCAATGGCTCAGATAAAACCTCTTTTTTTCTGCTCTCCAGCCTGAGCCGAGACGCACTTCATCTCTTTTTAACACAGTATAAACTACTACTCACACTATTCTATTATCATTCCTGTCTTCTTGTTTCACTGCAGTTCGAGGTAGAAATGACCCATTTTCAGACATGAAATACTCAGAATTTGAACATTCTAGGCAAATAAACCTTTCTCCTGATATAATCTGGTATATTAAAAAGGTATATTAAAAGTAAGAATTAACAAAGTACTGGTCACTGCAGCACAAACTGTAAACTGGGGCAATGCACACGTCTCGAGTGTGAAGCTGGCACGTTGTGGTTATGCAGCAAAAGGCCCACAGAACTCGCTGCACTGCATCCGCCCTGTGCTTTGAGACTTCCTGTCATGCTCCTTCGCTGGCTGCAGGTCTCGCCGCGTGTCCTCATTAGAGACAGCTAAAGGTCATTCTGCGACGAGGTGACAAACTCTCATCCTCCACCTGGTGCGTGTGCACAGTGTGTTCGGGGCACGGTGATCGGGAGTGCTACGATGCCACACACACACACACACACACACACACACACACACACACACACACACACACACACACACACACACACACACACACACACACACACACACACACACACACACACACACAGTTTAGGGACCGCTTGTCCCTCCTCAGCCACCTTGGTTCTTCTTTTCTGTTCAGAGATGTTCTCGCCTCAGTAGCTGCCGGCCGAGATGGCGAGGAGAGATAAAGCCGAATGTTTTAGGAATGGCTCCGTCACGGACGCTCACTTCCTCATCTTTGTTAGTTTTACTGGACCTTTCACCAGTCAACCGATGTCTTGCAGTATATCAATGAATGCAAACACACTTTATGCACCATAAAGGAGCCACACGCACATGCAAACATTCTTGGCAGGTGCGAGGTAACAATAATGTGCACACAGCCGCGCAGATGAGGAGCGAGAGAGTAGGCTGGGGAAGTTCTTTACATACACTTATAACAGACCTGGAGAGTTCACACGAGCTTCTCCAAAGTGAGAAGGAACTACAGTGCAACTAAAAAAACATTTAGGTGGATAGCTGATATTGACGTTTAAAGGTCTTCAAACATTTTCCCTGGTTGCACCTGTACGCCTGACAGTAAGCAGGTGTGTGTGTGTGTGTGTGTGTGTGTGTGTGTGTGTGTGTGTGTGTG
>CALSBV010011200.1:8927332-8949253 GCA_943590825.1 Bovichtus diacanthus | reverse complement strand
TGTGTGTGTGTGTGTGTGTGTGTGTGTGTGTGTGTGTGTGTGTGTGTAGCAGCCCTATACAAAGCAGGTAAAATTAAGCCATGCTTCTGTCTGCCTGCAACAGGAAGTGGAGTGAGAGCTCACTGTCATCACACAGGGGCCATAAAAGTCATAAACACTTAAACAGGAAGGATATTTTCTGTTAGTTCATTACATGCTGATTGAACCACACGAGCATCATATTAATATTCCACTTAGATCTGTTCTGTTCGTTGTTACCACGAGCACCATCACACGATCCTCGTGCTGATGACTTCATTACCCAAATCCTTCAGCCAGAAAAAGCTTATTATTTTTTTTTTTTTTTGATGCACCACTCGGGCTTATTAGGTGAAAACATACTTTTCTTTTTCGTATCCGAGCCATCTTGTGAGCTGCAGCAGCTGACCCACATATTGAAGAACATTGTTATGGAGTGAATAAAACATTTTCAAGGCCGTTTTCTAAATCACAGCAGGTAGGAGCCAAACAATTACAGTAAGCTGCAAATCTCAGGGACATTACAAATTAATATTGTGCTGCGAGCTGAAGAAAACCGCAGCACCGAGGATGTTGCGGTAATCCTGCCAGCAGCTCGCTCACGCAGGGGGAAATGAACTGGCGTGAAGAGTGCATTTCTCTGGGTAGCCGGTGTGTGATAGCCTGCGAGCGGGCAGCTCTCTCCACAGGCGGAGAACAGCATCAGGGACCCGCTGGCACCGGCTTCGGGTTTGGCAGGAATTCCTGGATTATAGCAGGTTGCCTTGGACACTGCATGACCCACAAGTATAAAAATAGCTTCTTTATAATTACAAAGAGGCTGCCTTCTCCAACTTAACATGCATTTTATTGCCTATTAAACCATAGCTCGGCTTATTGTTTCCTCTGAATGGGTCATTCATGGTGAGCTCCGTCGTCACTGTGCCTAAAGAAGAGGAAATCAAGCAAGAACGGCAGGGTCCCCCCATTTACAGGCAAGTCAGGAGGTGTGTGCAGCAGGAGGTAGAAATCAATGTTGCCACCATGTCGTGATTGTTTAATTCTGGACATTTTCAGAATTTAGAGAAGAAGCAACTTGCTGAAAACCCAAAAAACTAAATAATACTTTTTAAAGTTAACTGTCTGCAGCACGGCAGCTACAGTATCAGCAATGATAACGCGAAGCGATACTATACAAACAGCTAGCATCACGGGGGCTGAGAAATTAGCAGCAGCAGCACAAAAGCACAAAATACAGACTTTGCTTATCCCGTACGAATGTGGCGCCCGGAACACAGACGTGTGTGTGTGTGTGTGTGTGTGTGTGTGGGGGGGGGATTTTCAGTCCCTTGTGAATGCATTTGTATTTTTATAGAAAATGTTACCAAGATTTCTGGGTGAGCAGTGCAGACTTCTGATGCTCCATTGCCTTTAAAAGGAGTCAGTTCTTGCCACTTATGAAGACGCCTCCTGGACGCCTCCCTGTGCACAGTCTCGCCTCAGTAAGAGGAGCGACATGGATCAAAGAATGGTTGGATGGTTGGATGGATGGATGGACAGAGGGACTGAAGCACCTGCTGTTTTAGCCATTCAGGCATCAAGTGATGTCTCCATTGGTTAAAGAACAGCACAAAGAGCAGTCGGCTGCTGCAGTGGCTGTCAAAAGAGCTGTTAGGATACTTCGGCGGGCTAACGGACATTAATGAGCCCATTTCTTTTGAATTTTTAAAGTGCAAATTCCCAACAGAAAACCTCTCTCTTCGATTGTACATGTGATGTGAAAATGACGTAATTTCTTCTGAGTTTGTTCCTAAAGCGAAGGGAATAAATCGCCGTCTGTCTCCTGGCAAAGTCATGACACCCAGAATTATATGCTGCATTGTAATTAGAAACAATACAAGTATGACAACTGATACTGTATATGAATTCTTCTCTGACAATGGGGCTTAAAATGAGCTTGTCACGCAGAGGGGGTGTTGAGTGTTCCGCTGTAGTAGCACTGAATATGCAGCAGCACTCATTTCAATTGAATGTTTGTTATCTGAATATTCCAGGAACGCCAATATAATACAATATAATATATATATATACACACACACACACACACACACACATATATATATGGATATATATATATATATATATATATATATATTTATATATTTTCCCCATCATTTTTATCATGCTTCCATATACCAGCAGATGTGGTATCTGAGAGGAATAGTTAAGAAGAATTGATGCGGTGCTGAAAACACATTTCATCCTTGGATGTCTATTCTCACCACGACAAAAAACCCAACATCCTGCCACGCACACTCAGCTGCATGCAACTCCACTTGGCTGCGACTCTCCTCACACACATTTCAAGGTCAGACAAAAATACCAACGTAACAAAGCGCAATTTGCGGCGGACTTTGCGGTCGGATGCAGAATTGTGTTAAACAAACTCGTACGAACCGAACCGTGATTAAAAGAGTGACTTACCATATTTATTGATGACACCGGTCCGATGCTGTTCACAAATATGCCGACGTCTATAACCGTCGGTTTGACTGTGGAGAAGAAAAAAAAAAAAAAAAAGAGAAAAATAATTATTGATCAAAAGCATCATTTAGGCGCCATACCTGGTTCTTTTGTGAGTCGCAGAGAGGCAAAGAGCAGTTGGATCGATGTCACTTTGTTGTTCAGAGCGAAGAGTCGCTGTGTGAAGCAGAATAATGATCACACATTAGTCTTCATTACACAAACTGCAGTCATAAAACACCTATGTGTGTTCTGTCGGATGCGGGAATTGTGCATCCATGCACGCAAATGATTTGAGCAACAGGCCACATAACAACATCCTGTGAGGTTACTGATGGCTCCACGTAGAATATCAGAGGAAGTGCAGGGAAGTCTGCTGGTTCTCAATCCCACTTATCCCCGCTGGTTTCACTCCAGCCAACTAATTAAGAAGTGAATTACACATGGGAAGCCAGATGAATGCAATTAACTGATAAACCAGCGCTGCTTCTATCCCTGATTGGAGCGAGATGAAGCGCTGTGGCGGTCCGTCCCAAATTCCAATAATTCCTATCCAACCTGAAGGCAGAAGATAATCCCACAAATAAAAAAAAATTAAAAAAGCCAAAAACCTCATCAGCAGCAGAATAGGGAACACACGTTTGACACAGAGAGGCAGGGTCAGAGTGTTATGAGCAGTGGTGGGTTGCCTTACTTTGTAAAGAGATAGTCGCAGTTTAAGTCTAAACATCGCTTCACCACAGCCTCCTTGAGATCCTTCAGTCTTCACTCAGTTTACATGGGATTTACCCGGACAATAATCTAAATTATGATGTTAACATAACCACTCGTAGGGATAAATAAGGAACCAAAACAGTAACGCTGCAAGAGAAATACCAAAACAAGGAGCTGAAAGATGCTAAAACGCTCTGTAGAGCTGCAGAGTTTCCATCGTTTGTATAAGAAATATAATTAAGTGCGTTAACACGAGTAGCAGTGTATTGCTACTAATAACTACAAGTTTAAGAAGAAAACATTCTGGGGGTGCGGGGTTAGTAAGGAGTTGCATTGTGGGTAATGTAGGCAACAGAAGAAGAATGCATGGAATGAACTAGAATTACCCTCAAGGCGTTACTGGGTTCACAACAATTTAGATTTTATTTTTGGCTGTCCATCGTGTCTCCAACAATGTCAGAGGAGTTAAGACGAAAACAAGGACTTCATGCATCTCAGAGGCATGAGATAATGAAAACAACATTAAGGAAGTAGGGGGATGAGACCATGCAATCGAAATCAAAACGTTAAATCATAAAATCGGTAAAGTTTGTGGAGGCCGTGCGTGGAAAATGCTCGAGCGAGGCAACAGCTGACAACAGATACTTTCGTCAAAGTGAATCAGCACCAGTCAGTGCTGCATGCCGACCGCCGGTGTGAGGCTGCGACATACAGTTACACATATGCTGTGCTTACCTAACAAGGCCTACACAGCAAAGAGTAAGAATAGACTATTGTCTCCACTCCCAGGAACACCCTGGCTTTCCTCGACTCATGCTCAGAGTAAAACGGTCATTTAAAGCCTGAACTTTTAAAGTGTCTAAGTGACAGCTCTGACATACTGCCGCCATGAGCGCTCACATTTACATAGCAAAGAGCTCCCCCATCCTTTCACATTACCCGTCTTTGGAGTCTTTGTGTCTCCGCACATTAAGTCCACGGCGAGAGTTTCTCCAGCTGCCAGTCTCCGTTCCGGCGCTCAGTTCACGTGCTAACCGATGGCACACTGGAGAACACTTCTGGAGGGTCCCTGCTGAGGCAGCTTTTCAAAAAGCACCTGGTGAGCAAACTGCATAGACCCACTGGATAAACCTCTCAAAATTAAATAAGAAAAACAGCTTTAAAAATCTCAGTGTAATATTAAGACTAAATAATTCCTTCATGATGACTCTTTTGCGCCCATTTCTACATTTCTGTAAATCCCGGTATCATCAGCACCGGTCTTCTGCCATATAAGCACGAGAACAGTTTAAACCTAGTCCAACGCAACACTTCCTCATACCTGAACTACAGAATATGTAGTTCAGGTATGAGGAAGTGTTGCGTTGGACTACGTTTAAACTAAATTCAACTAAATTCAACTATTTAGTCAACTAAATTCTCTGCGGACCATCATTTGCGCTCAAACACAGACTCTCAAAATGCTTTAATGTTTATTCTAATGTAGATTAGTAATGTGATCCACAGTACATACTTTCCTTGTATGAAGGTGAACTTCTGCGTGACCCTGTTTCCTGTGAATTAGGCTCATTTGAATTAGTATTTTAATGTTCAGCAGGAAGTAGAGCGACGTTCATGTAGTGTAATGAAAAATAAATGCGGAGGTCACTGCAGTGGATGGGGACACAAGGATGTTATAAAAATACACAGAGCATTTCCATCATCGTGCACAGATTATGTTTGAATTTAATCTCTTATGGTCTTTACCTTGTGTTTGATAAGTGGCTAATTTAGACGTCTCTGTGACGTCATGTCCAGCTGTACGGTTCTAAAAATATGACCAGCAGGAAACACTAAACCCTGTAGAAACTAAGCTGTAATCACATAACAAGTCTACACATAGTGACCATGATTATTAGCTGAGCAACATTAACACCCTACCCTTCGCTGAACCTGTTCTCCAAACAGCACATTTCCAATCACAGCAGGTCTGTGAAGTGCAGTAAGCATCCAAACAGGCTAACGTGCAAACAAAACATTTGTTAGAATACTGAAGGACTACTAAAGCTAGTTTTAACTAACAGTCTGCAGCCAGGCCAGCGGCTCTGTGCTAAACGCTAACATCAGCATGCTAACATGTCACGTTTCTCCATCTCAGATTAGCGTGTTAGCATTAACATTAGCGGTGAACAATAAGTCGGTCTACAGCTGAGGCTGATGGGAGTGTCATTAGTTCTGCGGGTATTTCAAACCGATTATTTAACCGTCAGAATTACTTAAAGTTTAAAACACTAAAAGGGATGGAAGAGGCACATTTCATGGTCAGAAGAGCATTACATTGTAGCGCCCTGCCACAGCAATGGACCCAGAGGTGTGGGCGGTAAAAGAATGAAAACAATAGGTAGTTCAGTTGTTAATTATGTCCCCCTTTGAAAAGCACTGTGAAGATTTGCACCTTCGGCAATGAAGCTGCATTACATTACTTTCCTCATTATACAATGCTAATCGTGTTGCAAGCTATAATTCTGAAACTTCCTACAAACGCCACTTAGCAGCAGTTCGGCCTTAACTAGTCATTCAGTAAATAGGGACAGCTCATTAACTTTAGGAAAACAGGTAATACGAACTAGAAATGAATTAGTGGCTCTGTGTGTGTGTGTGTGCGTGTGTGTGTGTGTGTGTGTGTGTGTGTGTGTGTGTGTGTGTGTCCACCAGTTCAGGATCTTCTCAGATACCAAGACAATGAACTGTCTGAAGACAAGAGAACCACAGAGGCTGAACTCTCTCCGGGGAGGTTTTTTTACTTAGAGACATTTATAAAATCATCCAGAGAGAAGGAGAGTTAAAGCATAACCTAAAGTCAATAATTAATAATACATTTTAATATATATGAAAAGACTTCACTAACATAGATAAACCTGCACTAAAGTATGGAAGCCCATACCTGCCAAACGTTTTATACATTTTATTAATTAATTGTTAGTCATACTAAATCAATATTATGAGTTACTAAATCAGAATTATAAGATTTAAAAAAATATATAGATTATTTCATAGTATTGTTTGAATAACTAAAATAGTTAAAATTATTTTAACTTTGAATAATAATTTTGATTTGCCATTTTTTATTTTAACTAATAATGTTGGCTTACTGTCTTTTTATTTTAACTAATAATTTTTGATTTACTGTCTTTTAATTTTAACAAATTATTTTTGATTTACTGTTTTTTAATTTTAACTAATAATTTTTGATTTGCCATCTTTTCATTTTGACTAATTATTTTTGATTTACTGTCTTTTCATTTTAACTAATAATTCTGACTTGCTAGCTTCCATACCAATGTGAGAATAAAAAAAAAAAAACTCTCATTATATCATATGTTACTTCATTCTCTTTATCATTGTCTACTTTCTAAACTAGGACTCGTCTCTCCTCGTCGCTGGAGAGTCGCTGCTGCACATTTCTGTCTACACATTAATCACACAAACTAGCAGGAAGTCCCGATGACATAACTACATGTGGAAAAGTCGCAGCCACTCTGAAGACTCTGCGCTGCAGAATAATGACTTGCTGCATAAGGCCTTCAGCTTCTTCTCTTACTGTCCAGGCTCATTACTAGAAGAAATGCCAAGGGCTCTGAAATATTAAAAAAGCAGAACAGATCACCTCCCTCGGGCGAGCTGTACCCCGGCTGATCATCTGTCACCCAGTAAGCAGCTAGTGTAAGGAGGGCTCTGAAGAACGTACTGCACTGTACTGGTTAGACCAGAGCTAAATCTGAGGGTTCACACCTCAGCGTCTTTAGCGCTTTGCATCTCTACATCTTCAGGGGGCTCGGCACCAAAGCAACATTGGTGCACTATTGTTTTTGTGAACTTCTTTCTTTTCCTACAATGACAGTGTGTGGCAGGCGATTACTGTTCAATATATAAAAAGCTTCAGCAAGACGAGTCCTTCCAACACAGACGACGTTCACGTGCATCAGGCCTCGTTCAGGACGCACCAGCTTAAGGAACGTTTTAGGAGACGCCGATATAACTCAGCTTTTAGGAGCTTTGGACATGCATGCTGTATAGACCAGTCAGAATATGCGTCTCCGCGGGTTTTTTTTTTACTGCAGTTTGCGACACACAGCTCTGTGTGTCGTATACAAACCAATAGCCAACATTTTTTTTTTACATTTTACAAAACTTGCAGAATGGGGACATCGCAGGTACATCACGGAGCGACCGCAGTTAAAGAAAGGAGGGAAGCTGAAGTTATTTAAAAGGGCGTAGCTGAAGTACGTCATGGGGCCGTTTTACATGCATCTGTTCTTTATAATGGCACACACACACACACGACTGAACTCTCCTCTATGAAAGGTTTAGTCTTCAGATTGTAAAAAACAAAAGCTCCGATTAATTGCTGTGAAGTAAACGCACAATGTGCATGCCTCATCAATCTGTCACTGTCATCTGCTGAGCTCAGTCTGACACATCCCGACAGCATCTTTTAGAAACAACTTAGCTCAGTGATGGTCCTCCGTCATTTTACTGTGCGAAAGGTGCCGTTCTTTTGTATTACTGTGATGGTGGCAGCTTTTAACTGCTCTCGCATTGACAACGTGCACAATAGAGAGAAAAAAAACACAGCCGTCACTGTAATTATAATGGGATTTTATCCAAGTCCGTCAGAGAGCTGCACACAAACTCATGGAACTGGAGCTACATCCATAACACTTTCCTGTTAAAATTGGTAGTGGCGGAGTCCACCATTACCGTGTTGACGCAGTGTTAAATCTCCTAACGCCATATCAGTGCTGCATTAAGTTAAAGTGCTAATATTTCCTACTGATACTGTGGTTCACATAAAAGCATCAAAACAGGTTGAACGCTTTTAATGTGAAGCCGTCACAGGAAATGCATTGGCCATCCGTCTACAAAACAAGATGTCATTTTCAGCACTTCTTTTTTTTTTTGCCAGGGAGAAATGCAAGTCAGGAGTTCGACAAATGGAATTGACATTTTACAATGACGGAAGCACAGTGGTGTTGAAAACAGTGTTCGTGAAGAGCTTGTGTACAGAAATACACTTCCATATGACGCAGTGTGTGCTCAGCCAATTAATGAGAAAAGTCTCTCAACATCACAGCACTACATTTAAGCCCCCCCTCCTTGATGTTTAAGCAGAACACGTTTAGAAAAGTCACATTCATTAATGCTTAAAGAGGACAAGGTCAAATGATATTAGTGCACCATCTGCCATCAAAGGGCCAGCATCACAAAAAATTACTTTATAATTTACTTATCTGTGGTTTATGGTTTAGGGGAATTAAAAAGGGAAAAAAAAAAAAGCTCATTTGCAGTGTGTGTGTGTGTGAGTGTGTGTGTGCGATAGTCCCTAAAGTAGCTTTGTGAAAAGGTCACTGTGTTTATTACTCGGACAACATCCATAAAATGTGAAATTCCTTTTCTTTTTGCTGCTTTACTACATTAATCACTCCTAATTTTGGGACTGAACGACATTTCAAGTTTCTATGGCGACGCTCTTCCAGCTCATGCTGACAACTCTCTGGCTTTTTCATACTTTTGTGGACACATAATGTTAACTGCTTCTGCTGGCTGGGAAACTTGCATCCCATGAGCAGTTTGTTAAATATTAATCAATATCTTTATATTAACAAATTGGTTCATGCGAAAGTGGCGTTATAGTGACAAACCCACAGAGAATTATCACCCAAATCTGCAGTCACCCTCATCACTATGAAGCTTTAGTCTCTTTTAGCCAATTGTTTTGATTTTACGGCTCGCAAGTCAACTTCCTGGTTCCTCAGCGCTCCCACAGCGGCACATTGGCACCAGTAAGCAGCACGATGGCGGTCATCACTAGCATCTGCTGGATGTTTAAATAAGCAACTCATTGCCTACACGTTTGCCATGTAAACTTTAACTAAGTGGCCAAAAACATGATTGCAAGTTTAAAAGTGCGAAAAACTAGAATTACCGTCTCGCGGTTGTCTGCCTCCGTCTAAAAGCCAAGTTGCAGTTTACGTCCACGTCCGTCCAAAGTGTCATCACTTCATAATTTTATCCTATCGAACATTTGTGTGAAATTGTCATAATTAGCGTATGAATTCTTGAGTTTCTTCTTGTTTTGAGAGGTCACAGTGACCTTTGACCACCAAATCTCTCGAGTCCAACTGGACGTGTGTGCCGAATTAGAGGTGTTTCCCCGACATATCACGATGAAGATCATGCGATATGATTGAAAGCCCCAGAACGGCTACTAAATAAACGTCAAGGTGCGATCGTTTTGTCAGCTGTCGTTTCCAAACCCTACTGTTGATATGGTTGACAAAGATGACATTTTAGATGACACAGAATGTATTCTCTCTCATGTATTATTCTCTTCCTGTGGGGCAACCTGGTCAGTATTAGTATTCACTTTCATCTTCATTTTCAATGGCAAACACAATGAAGAATGAAGCCCAGTAGATGGACAAGCCAATGGTTTATTTAAAAGTAAATGTGCAGCGGAGCATCTTTTGATTTTAAAAAATGTGTTTTATTTTAGGTCATAGACTCCTAAATGCCCCTTTCCTTTCATCATGTTGGAGGAGGAGGCTACCAGCTGATTCATCAACATAAATGTTTGGGCGGGACAGTGTCCATGCGTCACGAGATGTTGTTGGAAAATCTTTAACCGATTACACTGACTCATGTGTGTCGGTGCTACAGGGAAACAGAGCGGGCTGGAATTATCGATTTAGGTAAATAAAAGCACCTGAAAAGCGGCCACCAGGAGAGTGGAAGTACAAACCCCCCAGGTGTGTTTCATAAGAGCAGAGTGAGAGGTTAGGGTTCTTTATTGGAGTCAAAGTGACACATGAAGACACTGACACAGAGAAAGTGGCACTTAGGAAGTGAGAGAGGGATCCTCTCTCTGAGGACATCATCAAAAGGTCTTTTCCACGCTCCATGTGTGAGGGCATCGGCCCCTCGCTGACTGCCCCCCCCCCCCTGAAGGCCAACACAGCAGAGCTTCCCTGGCTTGGTATCCATAGTAACTGCCCTAAGACTCCCGCGGTGCAGAATCTCTGTAAAAGGGTAACTTTGGTAAAGCGGGAACAACTATTTTTTGAAAAAAAGAAAAATTATTTTACGGAAAAAAAAAAAAAATGTGTTTCTGCAAATATTGCAAGAGAATGACAGATTACAGAAATTTTTTTTTTTTTTGTTTTGTAGGAAATATGCATGGTTTGCATAGTTTGTACCAAACCTCAGAAATAAAAAGAAAAAGATCTATTTTATTTGATGAAGAGAAAATATATTTTGTAAATGTGTGTCTCAGATATAAAATGAATCTCTTTCTTTCTTCAATCTTATTTTGTTCAAAAAAAAAAAAAAAAAACTAAGAAAACGGTTTTGTGAATCCAGTATTGTGAATTGTCTCGAGTCACGAGTCTGGCGGTCGTTTCAAGCTGAATCATGTCTGAGGCGATGCATACATTCAGGACTACAATACAACACGGGGTCCAAGAGTCAGCTGCACATCTTCTGGAACATGCCCCGTTATAATTCAGGTGCTCCGCAAAACAATCTGTGATATCTCTACTCATTACAACTCACAAACCATATGCAGGCTATCACACTAGTTCTGGATCCGGACACAGAAGCAGAGTCTGGGGAAGGACTGGGTCTCCGGCTTCGACATGACCCACAGACAACATATTCTCAGGTCCTCGCTTACCAACTCTGACATGAGGAAATGCACGAGTGTCTCTGAATTATGAAACTCCTCATCTCTCTCCTGCACTCAAAGTTTCACCCTCTAAATGTAATTTATATTCATGAGGATATGCAGATGAGCTACATGTTGACCTTTGTTGCTGCAGGTCAGTACGAACCAAACAGCTGAAAAACTGAATGTGTCCTTGATGAAACAAACAACCAAAGATTTAATGTTACAATGACTTTAGAAAATGCGTCACCTGCCTCCGACTTCTTCTTTAAATAGATTGACGTGTATTCCAGGATGTCGTACTCCAGGTGTTCCTCAGAAATGTTTTGTAATCCTCCCTTTTGAATTTGTTTTTTTTAACCCATAAATTAAGTTTTTTTATATCATGTGGGTCAGAAATGACTATTATATGCTCTGAATGCTTGGTATATTAGCAGCAGTACAATTTAACATTCCTCACATGTAAGTATGGAGATGATTAAGATTATAGGAACCAGTTTCAGGTAATTAGCTAGCTGACGTTTCTGTAGTTGTGGAGGTATTGACATAACTTAGTAACTAAATAAATATTTCTTTAGTTGGTTAAGTACTAAGAATGCACTGATAACTTGTAATGTAAATACCTGTAATAAAGTAATTAAAAAATATATATATATTTAAATATATATATATATTTATTAATCTTTTTTTCTTTTTGTCCCCCAGAGAGATACTATTTATATAGAGATATTTCTGCCTTTAATAAACGTATGTATTGGCTGCTGGATGACAGTGAAATAGAATGTAGTCCTTTGTTTAAAAATGTCTTAAAAGTGACAAAAACATTACACATCTTAAGCTATTCTTGTATAGAAATACAAGCGCAAAATTATGAAAATAAGCATACATTTATAATCAACAAAAAAATACTGATATTGCAAACATTATTCATATTCTTTTATGGCATTTTCATAAAATGTTACCCAAGTTAATGAATACATATTTGTAGGGCTGCATCTAACCATTATATTTTCATATCAATTAATCAGCTGATTGTTTTCTTAATTAATTGTTTGGTCTAAAAAAAAAAAGTGTCAGAAAATAGTGAAAACTCCAAGCTGATGTCTTTAAATGTCTTGTCACTGTATTATGATATAAAAGAGAGAAAATCTCAATTTTTTTCTGACATTTCTGCATGAAAATGTACTTTAGCGATTAATCGATTAGTAAAAAAAAAAAAAGATAGTTTGTGACTGATCGACTCCTGGAATAGAGGACACATTTCTTTCTACTTGAACTACAGTGGCTCTTCAGACTGGCACCACCTGCAGCTCCACACAGGTCAGCGCGAGGAGTGGGATCAGCTGATCCATATCAAGGCATATGTTCATTAAAACAGCTGACTGACACGTGCATGTGATGAGCTGCTTACCTCCGATGTCCGGTCGCAGTTTCTTGTCATATTCTTTCAGCAGACTGTTGAGTATTTCCGTGGCGTCGTTCTCCTGTGATTTGGGAGCCAGCATCTGGTTCACAGTGACATCCTCATAGTCCTCCTCATAGTCCTCCTCGTGCTCGACTGTTAGAGAGCTGCGGAGGTAAAGTGACAGCTGGTTTCTGCACGAGCACAGCCCGGGAAACACCCGACAGTCCTTCAGATAAACTACACGCACAAACTTTTTCCTGCAGAAAACAAAAAAAACAAGGGATTTTTATCCGACATCCCCTGAACACAGCACGTCACTTACCAGGTGCGGAGGACAGACAGGAGGAAGACACAAGCCAGTAGTTTGGAGGACATGTTTGTGCACGAGGACGGCGCGTGTCGGTCACAGCTGCTGGGAGGACGACGCGAGGACAAAGCTCCTCATAGTTTGTAATCCAACATCTCACTCATTGTTCACGCGAAGCCTCTTAACATCCCTCCTCGCGAGCGTTTTCAGACGCAGCTTCTCACTTGCTCAGGTGGCTCATCGCGGACGCTGCTGGTCTCACGCAGGTGCGCGCGCTCTGAATGCATCAATGCATCCCAAAGTCCTCCACGAGGAAGTCTGCGTCACTCCACTTTCTCAGGGACTGCTTTGCACTTTGCAGAAGAGAAATACTTGTTGTTGAGCTCTTTTCCTCCACTTTCTTTCTTCCTTCCTACTTAAGATGTGCCAAATATGAAAAAATTAATAAAAATATGTCTTCATGATTGGACTGGATTGGAACAATATTTTATTCCATTATACTAGTAGACAAGGCATTACATTAACTTTAAGTAAATAACAATTATATAATTACATCCCAATGACCAGTTTTTGCACACCTTCGTGGAGAAAAAGGAACAGTTAATATACTTTCTTATTTTTATGTAAATGTTATTCCTATTATTTTTAATTGATAGTGTATTTATGTTGGTGATGCACCTGCTTGTTATTTGCCAAATCCTCATTTGAAAGCTTGCAAAGTGCTGCAAAAGCTCTGTTATTGCTGCCAAATCTTACTTATTGGCATGCATACCTGCATTCTCTCTAACATCCAGCAGGGGGCGACTCCACTGATTCAGATTGTATAGAAGTCTATGAGAAAATGTTCCTACTTCTCTTGATTTATTACCTCAGTAAAAATGTTCCTCATGAGTTTGTTCTAAATCTGTAGTTTCAAGTCTTCTTCAACACAGCATGACGTTAGTTTTTTAAATGATGGTCCCGTTTAGAGTAAAATAGACGATGAAGCAGCGTATGCTTTAGGGCGGGGCTACCTTGTGATTGACAGGTCGCTACAGCGTGGTCCGTGTTTTACAACATTTTTACAGTTTGTGTATTCACTTCATTTTAACATTCTTGTCGCCTAAAAACGTCTTGTTCAGCGCTCGGTTGTATTTCTAAACTTCTGGTTTAAAAATAATTTCAAGACGACCAAAACGCCAAACTTAAGTCTTCAAAACTGTAGTTCACCAACCAACGGGTGACGTCCAACTCTTATATACAGACCATGTTTAAACCCCACAGACAAAGACACAGAGAGACAGAGACAGACAGACAGAGAGAGACAGACAAAGAGACAGAGAGACAGAGACAGACAGAGAGAGACAGACAAAGACACAGAGAGACAGGGACAGACAGAGAGAGACAGACAGACAAAGACACAGACAGACAAAGACACAGAGACAGACAGACAGACAGAGAGAGACAGACAGACAGACAGACAGACAGACACAGACAGACAAAGACACAGAAGAGAGACAGAGAGAGACAGACAAAGACACAGAGAGACAGAGACACAGACAGAGAGACAGACAGATTATGTTGAAAATGGCAGGAAACGCCACCTTCAGTATATAAAGTTCAGCGCTTTCTTCTCGGGGTCAGTCTGAAGGATTTTCTTCAGAGAATAACGAGACGGCCTCTTGGACTTTCTTCGATCTCATTTCAAATGAACCTGCGGCTGAACTCAGCGAAGCACCAAGAAGCAAAAGAACAACAACTTCTTCCTCTTCCTCCTCCTCCTCTTCCTCCTCTTGTGTCTTTCCTCAGACACATCCAAAAGATTCTTGAAGGGTAGAAATGAAGTGCCGAGATAAATAATCCCTGGATGGCAGTTAGATAACATATAGTTTCATTGGGTTTTCATAACGTGAATCATGTCTTCACAGCATTAAAGAAAGACTAAGCAGGGCTCAGGAGACAGCATGTGTGTGTGTGATCCTCTGACATGATCCTGTCTGTCTGCTTGTCTGTCTGCCTGTCTGTCTGCCTGTCTCTCTCTCTCTCTCTCTCTCTGCTGCTGCCTGCTGTCCTCCTCTGCTGGTGCAGAAGAGAAATGCAGACGCTGGAGGGAGAACTGAGTCAGAGGTGGAAGTAAAAGTACAATATACAGTGAAGTACTCAATCACAAGTAAAAGCCTCGACAGTTTGACTCATTCTGTAGAATAGTCCATTTCAATAATGTAATTATATTATTGGATTATGAGGCATAAACATAAACAGTAATAAACATAATTAATCAGCACCTTTCAAAACAATTAAAAAAGTGCTTAACAAAACAAAGAAATAAAAGCTAATAGCACTCAAATACAAAAATCAGTCAATATATAGAATAACAAATAAAGCAGCTAAAAGTAAAGATAAAATATTAAAGTACATAAAATACAATGTGTTGATGCTCTGATTTTGGGATCAAAATGAGAATAGAATGAATTTTTTTGATAAAGAGTTTTGCAAACTGAAACTGTTGCAAAAACTGATCTAAAACTATAGATAATGACAGTAAATATCCAGCGTACATTTATCTTCAGGATCTGGGTAACACTTCATCACTTAGTTTAAAGAGAACTACGACTAAATGTTTCAGCTTCTACACGTTTCCTGCCGACCTTCTTCTTTATGCATCCGAGACTACAGACCTGCACAATACATGACTCATCAATGATTTACCAGACTTTTTAAAAGTTGTTGTACGGAAACAGAATATTGTCATTTGATTAAAAGGTCATAGAGTAAAGCTTTTTTTTTTTTTTTGCTTTTTTTTTTTACATGAGGTTTCAAGCTTTGTAAATTGAAAAGATAATGCTGAATGATTTTCTTAAATTTCTTAAATATATTTTCTTATATATATTCTTGTTTTGGTGTAATGTCGTTTTCTTGTGTTTGACCTCCTTTTATGATGCTTTTCTTTTAGTATGTTTATATTTACTTCCTGTTCCTTTACTTTTCTGTCAAATGTGTTATATGTGATTTAAAAAATATTTTATTACCTGCATGCTACTGCAGGGTTTAAATCAAGTTGACCTAAGGATTTTCGGAAAACTTATAATTCACTAGTATAATTGTAGACTCTCAGTAGGGATCTCAGAGAGCTGCAGAGCTACATGCGTGAGCTGCAGAGTTTATATGCTGATGAAGTGTGTGTCCTCTCAACCATACTGACTCAGCAGTTTTGGAGACGTGTCATAGATAGTACCCATAATTAATAGTGCCTTATATTAGAATTGCCTACAAGTTTTCTTCTCACTTCAACACTCTCTCAGTTCTGCAAGTGGCTGCGAGCCGCAGCCTGTACACTGTACTGACCGGTTTCTACTCGCTCCACAGCGTGGCCGTCATAGCATGGTCAGGTGACGCTTGCCTGATGACCCGGCCTGTCAGAATGTCAGGAATTGCAAGTTTGGACCCAAACACAGACAAACTAATGAGGAGGCAGCAGGAAGAGCTCAATGGTTTATTAATGGAAATAACTTACAGCCTGAGAGTCCAAAAACTGTCAGGAAACAGAAGTAAATCCAAAAAACACCAGGAACGCTAAACACTGGAAGAAGGAAACACGAGGAACCGGGACTGGAACACCTGGAACAGGGAACAACCAGGAACTGGCTGCAGGAGGAGATGAAACACACAAGGACATGACAGCAGGGCTGATGAGGGACAGGTGAGAACAATCAGGGCGGGGCAGACAATCACACAGGTGGGAAAACGCACAAAGACAGGAAGTAAAGCAACAAAAGAGGAGGTGAGTATCAAAATAAAACAGGAAACAATAAACATGAATGAATAACATGAAACAAGGAAAAACACAATAAACAGAAAAGAGGTCACAGAGCCAGACTGACCTGAACCGTCTCTTCCTGTAAAAAAAGTTCCACTGAGAGATGTTACAAAACACTACTGCTGAGCTGCACAATTAATCCAATATTAATCTCAACGTTAAATTAACATGATTGATGATGATGATGTTGTATTGAGGTAAAACCCCCCCCCAAAAAAAGAAAAAAAAAGTTGCGTATCAAATGAAGCGCTTCATAAATGAGAGTAAATACAAAATATAATAATATACAACAAAACGAAAAATCCAGGTGAAGAAGAACCTCCTTTTGATGCAAAGGTTCGTTAATCAGCAGGAATGTAGCACAACATGGTGTGAAAGTGAAAGCAGAGCTCTGTTTGTATAGATGTGAAAGTGCAATACAAATATTTTCTCCCATAAATGAATAAATAATCGTGATAAATGATATAATGAAATAATCCTGGGGGAGCTGCTTGCTAGCAGGTGGAATATCATTAAAGGGTCATTCTGTTGAAACAGAGGATACGATTGTTTAGGCCACAATGAGGACGATAGCTGTGCTCCAACCTGAGGCTGAGAAGATAAGGTTGCACCAATTTATGGGAACTTATTTCATCAAAATAACTGTCTTGTTGTCACATCAAAATTCTACACATGGTGGCTTTAAAGACAAACATAAAGTTTAACAGTTTCATAATGTAAAGCAATATATACAAATCATTGCATGTGAATCTATTTATGTCGTATGTTCGAGCATTTGACAGCATCAGGCTTCCTCAGAAAGGAATGCTTCACTTTCCTTGGCTGAACCAGCGCGTGGTGTAAAATGTGCGTATAAAGGTCAGTAAACAAAGCGCCTGATAGACCGGAGTGTGTTTGGATGAGCCGTGTTGGTGGATGCGAGCGGACCCTCCTCTTCTACTGTAGCCCAGCTCTGCTTCTCAAGCCAGATACTATGATTGATGTCCTTTGGTGCCATCAGCGACGGCTTAATTTGGTGTAGAGTATGGGCCAGCTGAATGGAAAAAGCAACTTAAACAGAGCTAAATCCTTGACAAACAGATGTGAGCCAGATGTTGCCGTCAGAGAACCCCAAGATGGATTTACCAGTCCACCAACTGCAGAGGCGGCATGATCTGGATGAATGCGTATAATCAAAGGAGCGGCAGCACGTGCAGACTGTTGTTCCACCATGCAAGATTAAGGCAGCGACTCCATAAATGTATTTAAATATGTGCGGTCATACTGTATCTATATGGAATCTAACAGGAGGGTAAACTGAAACTATCTGCCACCTCACTCCGTGTCATAAATGTCATAATAAAATTAGTTTTTTGATCAATAACAGCAGGCCGATGGAGTCAGTGAAGCTTTATTGGGAATCAGGTATGCATAACAATTAAGAAAGAAAAAAAGTTTCTCGTCATCTGCACAAGTATTTTACAAAAATAAATAAATAAATACATTAAACCTGGTCAGAGAGCACTGTGCTTCCAAAGAGGGAGAGGCGGAGCTAAAAGGAATCAGAGTATATAGCCATATATAGAAAAAGACTATTGCCAAAAGGATACAATCTGGATAAAAAGACATCAACAAAATTAAAGTCAAATGATGACATATCACCATAAACAGAAGTCATTAATTATATGAGCATTATTTATTGCTTCAGATATTTGCATTTAAAGAACAGCCTGTACCTAAAGTTCACTTAAATGTAATAATACAATACAACTGGTGTGTTCCATAAACATATTAAACAGAGGCAGGCCACACAGAAGGCATAAAGTCACATGAGAAGATCACATTCATATTTCAATCCTTTACCCAAACAGACAACAGGCTCAAACTGAGAAGACTGCAAAACGTACTCTGCTGAAGTGAGTGTCGTGCATGCAGCGTTCGCAGTATCGTCTACAAAGTTTGACTTAGCAGTTATTCTATTAAATACGCTTATTCTCTTTCCTCTGAGGGTTAGACGACGAGATCGATACCACTCATGTCTGCACGCTCAATATGAAGCTGGTGCCAGGAGGCGCTTAGCTTAGCTTAGCATAAAGACTTGAAACAGAGGGAAACAGCTAGCTTTCATCTTTCCGAAGGTAAAATACATTTTCCTTCCAGCACCTCTAAACTAATAAACAACTAACACGAAGCCTAACTCTTCTTTGTTTAATCCATTTAAAAATAAAATGTTTTTTTTTTTACATTTCATTTTGAGTGTCAACACAAACGTTGTAACTAATTAGTTTCACACTAAACTTTCTGAAGTTGCACCTTGCGGTACTTGTGGTAGAAATTAAAGCAAAATGATGTAACAATTTAACCTTAAAATAACAGCTTTAGGATCATTTTGCCGCTAGACTGACTCGGAATAAGGAAAATGGTGTCTCCGTTCTTCCACTTGTACAAGCTCCCCGGAGTGTAAGGCTTTACGCCACTAAGTGGATTTTGGTGAAACTGGATCATATTTTTATGGAGAAAATGTTTTTCTGGTTTGTCCTCTGATGTCCTCCAGCTGCTCTGCCTCGACTGCTGATTTACAGAGTTTCCTGATGGACAGAAAGCTTTACTTGATGTTAAAGTAACGCTAACTGCTGCTAATAGTAGCTAGTTAGCTGTCAGCTCAGTTAGCTGTTAGCTCAGTTAGCTGTGCTGCCAGGACTGGGAGCTCGGAGCTCGGAGCTGCTGGGAGGCAGATTTCTTTGCTTTGGACAAAGCCAGACTCGCTGTTTACCCGTTTCCATCTTTATGCTAAGCTAAGCTAACAGTTGCCTGGCTATAGCTTCATATTTAGTGTGCAGACTCATTTAAGTCTGGACAAAGAAGCAAATAAGCTTAAAATAAGTCAGCGTATTCCTTTAATGGGATAACCTGTTTCCAGTCTTTATGCTAAGCTAACAGTTGCCTGGCTATAGCTTCATATTTACAGTACAGACATTAAGTGGTATCAATCTGAACATCGAGCTCTTGCGAAGAAAGCGAACAAGCAAATCTCCCAAAATGTCAAACTATTCCTTTGAAACACTCATTAAATGACATTTCTATTAATACTTGATCTGATGTTTTTTGCCTGAAGCCCTAAAAATATAACATCATGATTTTTAAAAGGATAATGGTGAAAATGCAATCACCTGGTCATTGTGACTTTCTGTCTCTTTAGTTCTCTCCTAACTACAGCAGTTACTCTAAATTATGACAAAAATCTGCTCAAAGCATCCAAATATTTATCAAGAATATTTGCAAGTCATCATCAAAGCTCATAGAAACAACAAACTGATCCAAAAAAAACGAAATGTTTTTAAAAAGCATTGTATATTCTGTCAAAATTGCTCAAGCTCAAGCTACGCTGCTCATTTCTCAATATCCAGTCAATGAAGCACGAGACTAGAGTAACACTGTGCTGCTGTATATGCATAACATAGAAGCTAACCATACTGGCTTAGTGGTACTTTTCTAAAAGCAGGGCATATATACATATTTCTTAAACTACGACCATACGCACATACATACAGGATTCTCAACACGGTGACCTGGAAACAGAAATCTGTCCCCTTTTTTAAATGATATTCATGAAAAAACTGGCCATTCAAAATTGAGAGAAAATAGCAAAACTGAACATGATTTAATGAAAGTTGTAAATCTGGCTTCTGAAAAAGTATCTGCAGTGCATTCATAATGAGCTATCACACTCTGAAGGCAACACATTTAGCATGGCTATTCATCTGCTTTTAACAAGGAAGCAAGGTTCCATGTGGGCCCGGTCCTCGCACACCTGGACCTCCAGCCCATTTATACAAAGTCACAAAGGCAAAAGCCGCTTTAGAGTAATGACACGGTAAAAACGTTGTTTTGCATAGCATTTGGCTTTGCTGTACCATCATCTACTGTAGACTCAAGGAGAAAATATAAACGCCAAATGCTAAAATTGTAAAATTTCAGAATTTAGTGACTGGAGTTCTAAAATGAGACAAATGAAAGTGTCTTTGAGGAAAAGTCGTAGAAGTACAAACTCGAGGCAACATTTTCCTGCAGCGACAGACATGCAATGTTATCCAATGGCCTAAAAAAAACAAAAACACGCGGACTAAGTGGCATTGATTTTGATTGCGTTCCAGGTATGAAATCCTGAAGCGGTGGCCAGGAGGCTTAAACTGCTCCTTTGATCACGGGTTCCCTATTGAGATACGTGGCCCAGTACACCAGGTTGAAGGTCCCAAACAGCACCGGGAACACTATTCTGGACATCTTGTCGATCTTGCTCACACTGTTGTAAGTCTTTTTGGGGTCCGGGGCCTTGGCTTCAGAGGGTTTGAGCTGTACAGCCGTGCTATTGGAAATGGTGGAGATGGACGAGTCCTTCGTCAGGTTGGTTGTATAATTGACGCCGGCCGAGCACGTGTTGTTGGGTTTCTTAGACAGAGCCAGAGGGTCCTTTTTCTGTGGGGAGAAAGACATGCATTGATTCAGCGTACACGCCATTCTGCCCCAAAAAGGTGGCGCATATTTATGGGACATAATAAAACAGGTAGTTAATAAGACACAAAGAGGAATAAAAGATGCCAATGAAGGTTGCAAGAAGCGATCGATGTCTGTGGCCAGTAACTGGCACTGATGGCCGGCTGCACTGCCAACTTATTGATCCGCCATTTCTAGACGTATTCATCTCTTGCTTTATTATCGTGTGCGACACACACACTACTCCTCCTTCCTTCCCTTTTCCACACTCACACTCTTGAAGTAACTTAGAGAAGAGAGAATGAACAGAGCAGAGAAGAAAAGGAAAAGAAAGGTTTAAAGTTGTCTCGTTATTTTCTATTATATATGTTCTTAAAAAGACCAGTGCTGGACGTCCTGGGATAACTTGTACCTGCCAGTTCGATAACAGCAGGAGGTAAGTGTTCCATTGCCTGCTGTGTGTGTGTGCACGAGGCAAGGTGTGTGTGTCTGACTGGATGTGTTCCACTGCTGGGTGTGGACAGGCCTCCTGCCTACAGCACTGTTCCCCCTTTCATGCATCTCTTCCCTCAGCGCAGCAGGATGTTGTTTTCAGTTTGAGTTTTTTTTATTACAGTGAAAAAGCTGCTGGATGTCCAAATAAGCATTATATATATATATATATATATATATATACACACATATATATATATATATATATGTATGTATATATCTCAACTTTATATGGACATATGATGTCAAATGTGTGTGTGATGTTAGGCTTATTGTGGAATTCTGATCAAAAGAAAACCTCAAAATGTTTGTGCTCGTATGAGGTGACTTATTATGTCAAATATTGGTTTTAAATACTACTTTCATATTTTCAAACAGAATTTAATATGATATAATATAAGCGGACACATTTGTCATGTTTCTAAACTAAAACGAAATATATAAAAAACCTAAAACTAACACACGCACACACACACACACACACACACACACACACACACACACACACACAC
>CALSBV010011200.1:8888536-8924795 GCA_943590825.1 Bovichtus diacanthus | reverse complement strand
TGTGTGTGTTACATGTTCCTGCTGCATTAATGTGTGTGTTACATGTTTCTGCTGCAGAAGTTTTGACCTCCTTTATATCCTGTTGGTAGTTTAATGTACACAATGCATCATATTCTATAAGATCATCATATGTTTGTATCTTTGTCTCTGTCCTGTCAGAACCACGTGTCTCTAAAAAGTCAACTTTTCATGAGTTCCTCAGAAAAACAGCCTGTTTACAGCTTTGTTTTTAAAGACTTTATTTATGTGAAGAAGGAGGAGAATCTTCTCATAAAAGAAACTCTTCATCCTTCACTTCATCACAATCACCTGGAGATACGTACAGGGTTTAACTGGAATGGGAGGAAAAACTGTAATCTGTAACTAAAGCTGACAAATGTAGTAAAAAGTACAAATTTGAGTGTTGGCAATGATGAAAGTATCTATTTGGTGTTTGCGATCATTTCTTTTGATCTCTGACCTAATTTGGAGGGGGATTCCTCTCTATTAGACTCTCATAAAAGGCTTTTTCGATTATGTTTTTTTGTGCTTTCCTCTATTAAATATCTGTTTTAGGGTGTGTTGTTTTCATTTCCTTCCATGTCGTGCAGTCCTTGGAGGCTTGTGATTAAGGACTGTACAAGTAAACTTCCAGGCCAGAATGCTCTTCGAAGCGTGAACTAAATCACTGAAAAACAGGTTTGTGTTGGAAATCATCATATCCTGTTAATCAACTGAAGATTGCATTTGAAGGATTTTTCTTTCTCAAAAATCCTGTCGAGCCACGGAGTCTGATAAACTATAGAAAATCCACAGATGACTGCTGCTTTCTCCTGGCAAAATCGGATTTTTCTGTCTCACTAATCCCTTGTCACAATCTGCATCCTGTATATCTCTCTCACTCTGCCTCTCTCTCTCTCTTTCTATGTGTGAGTGTGTGAGTGTGTGAGTGTGTGTGTGTGTTTGTGTGTGTGTGCAGCACACAGTCCATCCCATCCTGTCAGGCCAGGCCACTCTTGATTGGGGACATACATCCTTGCCTGACTGAGCTCGAGCACTAAAACAGAGCTGGATCAGCGATGATTACAAGCAGGTGCACAGATGACTGAAGCAGAGCGGGGTTGAGAGGAACTCGGGGAAAGTTTGGATGCTCTGTGCAATGCGGCGACAAGCATCATGTCCTTAATGAAAAGAGCACCTGTGCTGCCTTCGCTCCGAGGACGACTATCCAGCAGCCCCGCTCTGTGGTGGCACGACGGGGCTCTGATCTGACCGCCTGCTGGGCTTGCAAGTGGATGGAAATCTCCAAGGCGTGAAAATGCGGTTGTGGTGGATTTTACTGTTTGCGTTTTGGAGTGTCTGTGGGGAACTGCCATTCATAGCGGAGAACAACGCAGCTATGTTGGTCAACTGGTAAGCACAGATCAAAACCATCTGTTGAGCTTTCTGTTGCGATCTGAAAGCGCTGATGTGTGTCATGTAATGAAATTACAAGATTTGCCTATCATCGATTCAATTCCTGTGTCTATATTTTCATCCTCTTCGGCTTAACCTGCGAGGTCAAAGGTCACCTCTGTCCAGTGTGAGCTTTGCTGAGCTATTCTTGGCTTGTTAAAGAGGGTTTGCACCTCAGATTAGCAATGCTAATTAGGGCCATGCTGGCTTTGCGGGGGGGGACACACACACACGGAGAAATATAGCAACCTGTGAGTTAATCTGACCAGAGCCTGAGTCTTCAGCAGCAGCACTGATGGATTTCCTCCTGCTGCTGTAAAAAGCTCTGTGGCATATTCAGCGGAACACGTTCTCGTACGCCGCCGCTCCTCCGGCAGGCGGCCGCTGTGCGCTATAGGAACGCCTCCCCGCTGAAAAACTCACCAGCAACAAGCAGCAGAAATGTATTATCATACTTCTTTACATAACAGAATTAAGCAGATGCCGCACGCCCCCCTCCTCCGACCCCCACCCCACCCCCCCGACGTGTCTCCGCCGCGGCAGCCAATCCCCGAGCTGTGACGTCACTCGGTAAAAGCACAACTGATGGGCCTGCATACGGATTAACCCTACAGACCCAATGGCTCAGACCACGGATAAGTGATTTTTTTTGCCCCCCCCCCCGCCTGTTTTCTCTTCCCTTGGCAGCCCCAGAGACAGCTGGCTATGTGTGGGAGGCTCTCTCAAATCCTTGTGATTCATTCATTGTCTCTATCCAGCTTGATTTGAAAAAAAAACACAAACATTCTTCTCACAACATCTTTGGACGGCACACGCTGTAATGCCACAGCTGAATAATAGAGTCGCAGGCGGGGGCTTAACGTCCCGCCTGAAGCCGCTGTAGGGAGGGACGACAGAAGATAAGAATCCAGAAATATTACAGAGAATACGATGTTAAGGTGTACCTCATACTGCAGGGACCACGCACCTCACAAGAGAAAGCCCCCAAATGTCTCCAAACACCAACAGGCTCTGACTACAAACTACAAAAGCTCATTCAGAACGCTGACGTTCAGATTATTATTATGTATATCTTGAGTATATCCATGTAAAGTTATTTTACTTTGGTGCGGCCGCTGCGAGCTCTTCCAGTTGGAAATGTCTGAACTTTTCAGAAAGACGCTGTGCTCCCGCATCTTCCTGCTCCCGCAGCAGCTTCCTGCTCCCGCAGCAGCTTCCTGCTCCCACATCTTCCTGCTCCCGCAGCAGCTTCCTGCTCCTTCCTAGCAATGTTTCTTCTGCCAGAAACATTGCTAAAAGTAGTCGTCTGTCAAACAGTGCGGCGCGTCCTCGCCTCTCGGACCTCCTCAGTCCAAATGTTTATTGGAAAAAGATGTGTGTAATCATTTCCAAAATTCACAACATGTTTTTATCCAACTAAATATTCTGCTTCAATCTATATTTGTTGTTTTAGCCTTTCGACAACAATATTTCCACGGCGACTAACCGACGAGTTGGTTTGATATTGAAAGCATCACATCTATGCTACTCTCCACTAGCTTCACAGACAGATTCAGAAACGCTGCATTTGTATTTTAAATGAAGAGCTTCACCCAAATCTACCCGTGGACCACTAGGGGTCGCTCTATCAGGAAGTCTGATGTACGACAGAGTAGAGCGTCTTAAATCAGAGGCCCGCAGGTCGCTGTGCTCTCAGTGCTCTGTACCTCGGCTGGTGTAGATGTCCTCCGTCCCCGCGGTCTGCCCGATCAGATGGTACTGGTTGAGTCGGGAACCTTCCTCGGCCACCACCACTGACTTGGCGGCTCCCTGAGTCCAGGTGTAGACCACCTCCGACACCGGGTACGCATCTATGAGAGCGACACACACATACACACACACTTGATTGAATATATTATACTTGACAAGCAGTTCAAAAAAAGGTTTAAACGGCTCCAGCATGTCGAACGTGAGGAAGAGATTTACTCAAATTCTGTACTTTTCTCTATGTTTTTAGGTACATTTTGTACTTGTTTGTACATTTACAGCTACTTTGTACTTCTAATATAGAACTTTTTTACTGCACTACATTTATCTGACAGCTTTAGCTACTTTGCATAATACAAAATCACAAATAATGTTTCATGTATTATGACATCAATAATTATAATACCATAATACAATGTATATTATTCTGCTTAATGACAACTCTTACTTTTGGTTCTTTAAGTATATATTTATGCTTTCTGTACCATTTTGAATGCAGGACTTTTCCTAGTAGCAGAGTATTTCCACACAATTACGACTTTTACTGAAGTAAAGATCCGAGTACTTTGTCCACGTCTGACAATCAATCAGGAAAAATGTTCTTCAGATGAATCAATAGTGAGAATAATTGTTAGTAGCAACACAGATTGGATACCAGAACTTTTTATTTCTGTGTTGAAATGGTGTCGCTGTGTGCAGAGATGTTCATACATTAACATTCTCTGTAGGCTTGAGCAAGTCATTAATATTATTATGTTTGACTGTGTAGTTCTTGAGGGGGACACATCTGTGGCAAATATCCTGAAAGCAAGTTGCAGTTACTTAGACGCCCCCCCCCACGTAATCATCAGTTACATTCTTCTACAAGGTTTATGAAAATGCACGACGTTGCACATCTTGTCGTGTATATCAGATCAGAAGATCACTAAACTGTACATCAAATGTCACCTAGAATTAAATCATCATATATGTATATAATACATACTGTATATATACATATATGTATTCATCACAATCTTTAACTATTTACTAAACCAAAAAACGTTGCTGATCCCCAAATATCTCCTGGTGTTTGCAGGTAAAATCCAAATACACTTTGGATAAAAGCTTGTGACGACTGAATATATTCGTTATGTGATGGATCAAAAACAAATTCATCTCCTGAAACGCAGCACAAACACTGAGCAGCATGTGCACATACACACGCCGCACACAGCGGCTGAAGCTGAAAGGAACAATTCCCCGTGAGCGCGGACAGGTGCATGTTCGGATATTATTTTTCATGTTCCCCTTTGAGCTTTTGTTGTTACTTCCTCTCAAGCATAGATGAGTTTGATAAATAACACGTTACGTGAATATAATCACGTAAGAGTTGTATTTTAGTCACGTTTTCATTTGCAGGTCTTACTCGTCTGTCCCTGTTAACTTTGATATCATAAAAGTCCGAACGCAGACTCACCTGGCTCGCTTATTATTTATTATTCTGACAGTGCCTCGCCACTAACTGCCACTTTATTCCTCTCGGCTCGCCAGACTAGACACATCTAAACAAGGCAGCATGTTCCTGAGCGCGCTGCTTTCTAAATGAACTACGTTTTCAATGATGATCGAAGTATTATGTCACTCAATGCAACTGCAGGGCATTTTAATGTGTTTTTTTTTTTTGTAGTTTCTTTGATAGGAATACACTACACAGAGACGTGTTAGCAGAATAAAGTCTGCTTGGTTTTGGTCTTTTCATTTGTTGACTGAAAACTAGAGGAAGAGATTAAATAAGTGGTGTCAACACAGTTCGTGCAGGAGGACAGAGACTAGTGCCTCAGGGTGCGTTCACAGGCCGACATAAAGTCCGTTTAATAGAACTCCGGTGTGGTTCGGTTGGGCAGTTGTAGACGCAGTAATCGTACCAAAACAACCGGCTCTCGGACCCTAGCCAGGTTTGATGGCGGTGAATGAATCGACCCATAACGCAGGATTGTGAGCGGCCTGCGAGGACATTTGTTGGGATGGAAACAGGTCAAGGACAGGTGAACCGGAGTAGGAGAGGACGGACTCGGACTCAGTCGCATGTGTTCGCTTGACACCTCTACAGAATATGCTGAATAACGTTGATAAAAATAGTGACGTTTGTAAAATGATTGGAGAGGAACGGTAGGATCCGGTGCTGAGTCAAAGGGAAAACAGCTTCGACAGCAGCATTTCAGCTGTGCACTGTGAAACCGAACCAGACCACATAGAAAACAAAGCAAAAGCATCATTTTCCCTCTGACTCGGACGAGCCGAACGATGCTCTGATCATAGAGCGTGTATAAGAAGTGGACGTTGTCACCACACCCGTCCCCTGTCGGCCTGTGGACCACGCTTTTGAAGCCTCAAGTTTGCCGTCCCACCTTGATTTTTTGTAACCAAAGCTTCATAGACTTCTATACAACCTGCTGGATATCCACTTCACTCTTCAGACCCGAAGGTCACCGACCTACGCGTCGGTGTTCCTCGGCTTCTAAGACGTCACCAGCTAAGAAATGTGACGTGGTGGCTGTGGTACAGCACTTGACCTTTGACCCACTTTGCTTCATTACACAGAGATTAAGTCGGTATCACTGTTCAGAGCTCGTGTTGGGATCTGATGTAATCAGTTTGAACGCATGGCAGTACGCAGATGTTGCTAATGTTGTGTGCGAGCGTGGGCACAGGTTCAGAGACCTGAAAGATTCAGAGTCTGCTCACGGGGGGTTTGACCTTTAAACTCCGCCGTTAGTATTTCAGTCGCTCGTTTACTGTTTATGAAGCACAGCTGATAGTAAATCTCAATTATATATCATTCATACGAGTTCATCTTGAAAACAAGCCTTGCAAAATGCAAAAACACTCTCCTACTGTACTGCAGCACAAACCGCACACATGCTGTAGACGCACTAAATCTGTGTGTGTGTGTGTGTGTCTCAATCGCACTCTCTCACCCAATCTAACAGTATTGCATTAATCCAGCGACTGTGGTGTTAGAAGACAGCATTTTAGATTGCCCCGTCAGCCAGTCTGTGGATTATCGTCTCAAAGACACTCCGCATTGTCTCGAATACGTCTTTGTAGATCGGCTACGTGATGAGTTGAGTTTATTTTCTCTCAGAAACACACGCATTTACTTTCGCATTTCAGGAGCAAACGTGGCAAAACCGTACAAAATTAGATTAGATGAGATAATCTTTTATTAGACCCAGAAGAGTGACACGTGCAGTGTTACAGCAGCAAAGTCAAATACAACAAAGTAAACAGTGGTATAATCTCCCTCCGCTGTCAGTCTCACACACTGGCAGGTGCACACGTTGAGTTTTAAGGATCCATTCTTCCTCATGATTCTACCTCATCAGGTTTCAGCAAATTTACTTGACAACATCACCATTTTAAAACCGAAGAGCTGACGTGAAATGTACGATGTTCCTACAATGTTTGTCCTCTGCAGCTCTGGTTAAATGCAATAGTAATATTAATAGAAAGCGGCGTGATCTGTTGATCCCAGGTACACTTCATTAAAGTAAAACTGTGAAGAGAAAGGAGTCAGTGCGCACATGAGGTAATAAAGTGAGTACAGCAACAGTACGCAGAAAGTTTGGTTCTTATAGACAATGATGGAGGTTTTAAATGGGTCTAAAAACGTTCCCGTACATCTAAACCTCATCCTCAGTTACGGTTTCTCCCGGTTCATAGACGCGTGGTTAATGTTGTAAGTCGAAACAAAACGCAACAAAACTACTTGGTTAGGATTAGTGAAGAAAGGCTCAGGGTTTGGCTTAAAATAAGTTATTGTGTTGACTTTTGGTTTGTGATGCGTCAGAAACAAACATGTGATTGAAGAAGTATTTGTGCTGCGTGCAGACCGACGGGCAGTTTGTTCAGTGGCACCCGCGGTGGGTGAAAGTGAATGTGGCCACTTGTGATTTTGCAGACGCGCAGGTTTTCCCAGGTCTTATCTTAAGTCTGCCTCCTGCTCGCTGCCCTTTTGGTAATATCCTCCATCGGCCCACAGAATGTCCAGAACTCTTCTCTGAGAAAAGCTAAAGCTGCCTTTTGGAAATGATGATTTATGGGCCACGACAATATAAGAACACAGCCTCTTACTGCTGCTTATCTGCATCATTTCAGCACGCGGCACGCTTTAATAAGCACCAGGATGTAATCGAAAAGAAGAAATAAGCCATGAAACTCATTGAGTCAACGGAAGATGAGACAATTATCGGTTTTATTTTGCTTTTCTATTTGCATTTCAGGTCATTTTCGGGTGCATGGGGCCGACTCCTGCTCTATTTATTCGTGATGCAAGTTATTATTTCAGCTACGAACACAACAAAGTTAACGTTTTACTACCGACCTGGAAACAATTACGTCCAGAACAGCCTCAGAGAAGCTCACACATCCTACAGGTGCAGGCTACCACAAGAGGACCTCGTGTTGTGTGTTTCACAGTAATAGAAATAAATCAACGCACATTTACAACTGTAAATATCTGTACATGCACAGAGCAACACACACTACGTGATCAGTGTTTGTCTACAGGAGCATTTACTTGGGATTCTGCTTGAATATCAAAGTGTGTTCACTAAATGGTGCAAAACCAGTTTTAAAATTCAAGTATTGAAGATGAAGAGCAATGAACAGTGTGGTATGATCTCTAGTTCTCTGTCCTCTCTCTGCTGCTAAGTGTCTTCAGCGTCTTTATTTACTGACATTTTGAAGTGTAGAATCTTTTTTTTTTTTTTTACTTTTGGACAGGGCCAGGCTCGCTGTTCCTTTCCCTCTATTTCCAGTTGTTATGCTAAGCTAAGCTGACGTCTCCTGGCTGGAGCTGTGGAGGTGGATGTATCATTGCTGGGGGGGGGGGGGGGGCACAGTGTCGAGTGTGAGGTTGTTTGCATGAGCGGTTCTTGAGAAAGCTGCAAGTTTAAAGAGAGTTTCACGTTGTGATTTATCTCACGGTAAACTGGACATCGTGACTTCCTCTCATAGTTTCAGTGAGATTGTTGAGGGCTATCGTCACGGTTCAAAGTGCAAAAGAACAAAAAGAGGCGGACGCTTTAAAGTGGTTTTAACTCTGGTGACATCAAGTAAACGGCCTACCTGCACATGTGAGGTGGAAGGAGTAAAACATCAGGAGGCTGCAGACTGTAGTTGGAGCATATCTGGTGATTAACGCACGGCACAGGTCTGCTGCGGCTCGGGAAGCCTTCAGCGCGGGAGTGCTGTCCGGCAGCTCAAAGGATTAGCAAGGGTTAATGGAGTCGGGGAACACTGACGCTAGCTGGTGCAGTTATAACCTCACATGGCCTGAATGTATTTTCACGGTGACATGAGCTTTTAGAATTCTTCAGTTCTTCCTTTAGTGCTGGTTGGACACAGCACCTACCTCTCTAAATACATGTGAATGTGTCCAATGCTGAGAAATAGGAAGAAAACCAGGGGCAGACAGTAACTAAGTACATCTACTTAAGTATATCTATTTATGATATGCATTATTATTAAATGAGCTATTCTGCAAAATGAGTACGTTTACTTTTGGTACTTTAAGTATATCTAATACTTTTGTACTTCTATTAAAATGATCTGAGTACTTCTTCCACCACTAAATATAACATTAAATGATATCAGTCACTTTGACGCTTAATGACTTTGTGTGCTTTTTAGATATTTTTGGATATTTATGAATTTTGTGATTAGCAGTATAAAGTTTATATCCAGATCTTGTAATACAAATATTAACCTAATTTCCCTGAGAATCGGCAAAAGAAAAAGAAAACGAATCCACGATGTTTGATGATGATTATGATTTATATCTGCAAAGATTCTGTTTCCATTGCACTTTGCCAGATTTTGCTTTTATCGATACACACACTTTTGCACCTTAGCAAAGCTTGAAAACTGTTTTGCAATATTTAGATTGAGTTCTTTGGGTGTTTTTTAATATGCAAACTGAAAATACGTATAAGAACAGTTGGATGGAAACGCACTTTGCTTGTTTGTTTCCTCTCCTGCTGATTGTGTGTGTGTGTGTGTGTGTGTGCGTGCGTGTGTTGAGCTCAGATGCTGCACACAAAGTGATAAATAAGAGATAAATAAAGTGAATACGATGACGCCAGGTAAAGACCTCTGTGTTTAAACGCTGGCTCGATACCACTTCATGTTTTAAAAAACATTGTGCTCAAACTGTGAAACAGATTTGTTTCACAGCATGACTCAGGTACAACACACACATTTAATGTAAAGTATTTAGAATAACAAAGGAATTATAATTGCGGTGTAAAATCCTGGATATGACTCAGAACTCAAAGGAGCCTGTACCGCAGTGACAGTTGTTCCCCGATTGTGGATCGCATTCGATTCGACTTTTTTCTTTCTTTACGATCTCCGACGCAGTGATTTTGACCAGTGAATCAGCTGATGCCGATGCTGAGGATCGGCTCAGGGCACCCCCCTCCTTTAACCTCTAAACCTTGCCAACACCTAACATCAGGTAGCTTGCAGTCAGGGAAGGACACACGTCAAAGCAGTCCGAGTTAGTTACTGTCAGCAGATGCAGGTGAGCACAGTGGGCGTGGGAGTAGGTTAATGACACCGAGCCGGCAGCACATTGTGGCTCTGCCCGAGATTACCCGCTATACCTCGGTGGCACAGGGGAGACCTAAAATGCTAATCTTAAGCTTACATGACAGGAGATCCCCAGATATTTTTGTACCACTGGAGCTGTGCGAGGCAACCTAACTAGCTTAGCGGTCACGGGGAAGGCTGGACACAAGCCACAAGCGAGGCTCGCCTGTCCACGTGCAAGGTGCGGGATTGGCTTTTTAGAGGTTACCTTGGTGTTAAATGTAGGTTCGGCATGTGTGTGTGTGCTTCTAGCTGTTTCCACTCTGTGTGTTTCAAATATTTCCCATTAAATGTAGCTGAGGCAGTGAAGGGTGCAGGAGAGCAGCTCTGACATGTTGATTAATGGCTTAATCAGCAGCAGTGTGTCAGTGTCTGTGTGCTGTATCCTGCACAAAAACAGCTTTACACCTGAGGGACACGGGCTGTCACACACACCCCGCTACATCCATCCCTATATACCATGCATGGATAGAAACACTGAAGCACAATGTCAAAAGTGAAGCACATGCCTGACCTTGTGTGTTTAAGGCGAGACACTGCAAGCTAAAAACATTGTGTTTTTTCTGGTCAATTTAGAGATTTTGGGCTATTTTGCTTCCATAACACGTCTTCTGTCAGACTAATGTAAAGAAAACATCAGATCCACATCCAGGAGTTTATTTACTAACTTTGTCTGTTTGTGTCTGTAGATTTCTCCTAAATTCTCCAAAAGTTACATTACATAATGCCTCATTTACATATATAAACATCTCAGAAAACTTGTAATATAAAAAGTAATTGTGTTAATGTGAGTAATGAACTGGGGAAGTTTCATGCTGATATCTATTAGTTACATTTTTGACCCTATTCACCTGTAGTGTGTACAAAATGTATGAATTTTACAATCCATATCTTTAAAGGAGGTTTTCTCTAAAGGAGGTTTTTCTCAGACTCTGAGGCAGAAATCTCCACTTCAGTAGCACTTACATACACCAAACTTTCCACTTTCATTGCTCTCTATATTCTGAAGCTTTGTACTGAGGGGTGTGTTCACATCTCATTCAGAGCCTCATTTATACAGCGTTTATTACTAACAACATGCAGAACATGGACAGTATTTAGTGATTTGTGGAGTGATACAAAGAGAGACTTTGACTCTAATATGTGAACAACATGAAACCAGAACTCTGAACCTGCTTTATCCAACGTTCACATTTATATCTGCAAATGTAGCAAATTAGCACAGATTTAATAAGATAACGCCTCATTAGCATATTTAAACATAACATTTCATAAAACTTGTAATAGAAAGAATAATTGTGTTAATGTCAGTAATGAACTGGGGAAGTTTCATGCTGATATCTATTAGTTAAGTTTTTTACCCTATTAACATTTGCTTGAAGGCGTTTTTACTCACAGCTTCCAAACTTAAGGGGACAAGCATGTGCGTCCATCGGGAAGTCCTCCAGCTGCATGGGGCATTCTGCTGATATAGTCAGTCTGACAGGAGAAGGCACACAAGCAAAATGACTGTTAGATGAGACATCCTCATCATCATCATCATCCTCATCATCATCACTTTCACAAATGAACATGCTCCCTTATCATAAACAATTTCTTTCATTTGCTAAATTCGCATGCAGCCATTATCCAAGGAAAATCCCATTCCGTCTTCATTATCTCAGATAGCGAAGTGTAATTTACTCTGACTGTAACAAGCAGCTGAGCCACCAGAGGGACCCGAGATGAGCTCTATCGAGGAAGAACGAATGAGCTTGAGAATTAAGGATTGAAGATTATTTCATGGAGCACAGCCGCCACCTGCCTGAGGGGCTGCAACAAGGCATTGAATAAAGCTTTATTGGAAAGAAAAGAAAATGATCTCATGGAGTGAGTGTAAAGTCTGAGCACAGCCTGATGTCATGCTGCCCTCTGCTGGACAGACGTGTAACAGGCAGCCCCGTACAAGTATCACACATCATAGAGGTCGCACTCGTAATACTAATCATAGTAATCGAAGTTTTATTCTTTTTTTGTGATGCACTTTGAGCTACATCTCTTGTATGAAAACTACACTACATTTATCTCACAGTGGATTCAACATACATATCATACAATCGTATAGGATCTGATGCATTGCTGCAGATTACAAGCTCTAATATCGCTCTAAGTTTATTTGTAGTGGTAGTAGTTGAGATCTGAAAGTTTCCCACGATACAGAAAATGTTCCGCTGAATTTTATGAATATTTTGTATGAAGAGACGCACATGTAAGATAGAATATTTCTATTTGATCGAATAGTGCAGCAATAAAAAGTCTGGGTTTTAATGTTGGACTCAGTGTACTCACTAAAATAACTTCACATTGATCCACGATGGATAATGATACTTAAATAATATTATGTATTATTATACCACTATAATAAGATACCACTTTGAATTCAGCATCATAAGTAAACTCACTTTTCATCATTCATATTTTGCTGAAGATTCTTGACATGCAGGACTTTGACTTGTAATTACGGAAGAGTATTTACTCATTTATTAAGAGTATTAGGGCCAAGCATCAGGGAAAACAGGAAGACTATTTCTTTATTTGCATTTTGAGAATAAAGTAACATTTTCAGTATTCGTGAAAAAATTTGTAATTTTCTTTATTTTTTATAGCATTTTGGGAATATTCAAAATGTCGAGAATAAACTTGACATTTCGGGATTAAAGTCAAACTTTCGATTATAAATAAAACTACTAGCACATACATTGAAAGTTCAACTTTATTCTGGACATTTCGTCTTTATTCTCGAAATGTAAAATAAAATAAAAGCTCCCTCCTCATCTTTTCTCTCACGCCTGGCCGTAATACTCTTCCGTATACAATGTAATATTTTCATAGTGTGGTATCTGAGTACATCTAACACCAGCCATAAAACCTCACACTATAATATACAAATACGATGCTTAAATAAGATTTAAATTGTCAACAGAGCAGTGATTTCGGTTTATTAAAGGCTTTCTGCCCCACATCAACATCACACACCAGCCTGTGTTTAAATAGTGAGAGAAGAGAAGAGAAATAGTGATGAGTCGTGTGTGTGTGTGTGTGTGGAGTGCAAACAAAGCATCAGACACAGTATTCTTTGTTTCGTTGATTCGATGATTGACAGAAAATGAACGAATGGTTTTATTCATTTTTCAAGCAAAAAGGCAGAAGATGCTCAGGTGTGAGGATTTGCTGCTTTTGCTGAATGTCTTTGGGCTTTTCGATTGCTGGTTAAACACACAGTCACCTTGTGGGGAAATATAACTGGCCTCTTCACTATTCCCTCATGTTATAGATGCAGACCACAGTAGCTCCACCGCCTCTCTGTCGACTCAATGGTCGTTTTGGAAGATTTTTTCGTCCGTTAGTCATTTTTTTATTGCTTTTTTTCGTGCAACTTGAAACTTGCAACTTGAAGCTTCCTGCATGGTGAAACTTCTGAGCACATCTCTGGTAAACACGAGATTTAAAGTGGAGCTTCTGCAGTGGAGAGACTCAGTTGTACACGTGTGTCCATTAGTGTATATATTCCAGTGTTAGTATGCTTTGATAAGAAAAAACTAATGACTTTTTCAGCTCTTAAGTGACTTTGGCACTATGTACCGTACACTCGCCCAGAGCAGCTCACACAGTTATTAGGGATGCAGGGTCTGGAGTTTTACCAGCGGATACCAATAACCAATAAATACCTGCTTCCTAAGAGCGATACAGAAGAAGATAATGGATGGATTCACAGTTTTGTATGTTGAAAAGAAGCAGAAACACCCAGTTTGAGTTCCTCTGTACGCAGCACGAGGACAACACGGTGACGCAGGGATGCAGCGCGGAGACATGCAGCACGAGTGTGTGGGCTGTGTTAGTGCAGCGGGGCCCTTAAGAAACCATTACCAAAGAAGTGCTGCAGGCCGATGGATGCTTTAGTCATCCCTAATTGGATTACACAACATGATTCTGAGTGTCAGTCGCAGGTGGAAGGTGAGCCGTTACCTCATGGTGTAGAGCAGAGTGCCGTCGTCCTTCAGCCGCAGCAGCTTGTTGGGTGTCGTCATGTTATGTGCGATGGACTTCTTCCCGTTGAGGAAGAAGGTGTCCGGAGTCCAGATGTTACTGGCCAGGAGATTATTCAGGGGGAGCATCTCCATCGGGCCTTTAAAGCAAAGTCTCTCATCTTTCCAGCTCTGGCGGAAGAACACGTCGATGGTGTATTCCTGCAGAAGACACAAGCAAACAACAGTAAACACTGTGCGTGTGCGTGTGGAGTAAAAGACGCTTCTAAAAGGGGGAAAGTCTTGACACATTATGCATATATTCAGTACATATTGTACATACACAGCGTGAATGCACCTTGCACATGTTACTCACTGTTGATGGGGGTTTACATTGTTTAAATGCACCGGTCAATTCTGAGACAGTATTTTGTGATTTGTGGAGTGATACTAAGAGACTTCTTCTGTAAAAAAAACTTTAAATCTCATATGTCAACAAATAAAAACAAGAATTATGAACCTGGCTTTATCCAATGTTCACATTTCTGTTCTGGAAGTGCAGCAAATTAGCACATATTTATTTAGAGAATGCCTCATTTGCATATTTAAACATAACATTTTTGGAAAACTTGTAATACAAAAAGTAATTGTGTTAATGTGAGTAATGAACTGGAGACGTTTCATAGTGCTACCCTATTTACCTGGAGCGGTTCCCCTCAATTAACTTGTTCTGTTAATGATACATAATCGTTTGTGTTCTTGTTTTAATGAGTTCAGGTTGACATTATGGCCTGAAAAAAAGAACATTTAGAATATTTCAATGGGATTTTCAGAACATATTTATAGATGCAGGAAGAGTTGCAGTATTTTAATGAGATACTGAGTTTGAGACGAGAAGGTAACTTCTTACCATTTCAGTGTCAGACACTGGACCGAAGCTCGTGACAAAGATGTTGGTTTTGATCTCCGTCACCTTCTCTGTAAGAAGAGAGAACATCGTCTCGTTACTGGTGCAGGCGTTATTATTCAGGACATCTGTTTGAAACATGAAGCCAAACAGTCAGATTCTCTGACCGTGAACGTATGATGGAGCAGAATCTTCTGTATATGAAGCAGGAAAATGTTTGTTTTCCCCCCGAACGATGTCCGACTTTGTGACGGGTTGTTTGGTGAAGGTTGGACGTGATGCAGACGCTCAAATGTTGGTTCCTTCCTCCGAAAAGAAAATATAACTGGCCTCCTTCACTGCTCCCTCACATGTTACAGATACAGCAGACCACACAGTAGCTCCACCGCCTCTCTGTCGACTCAATGGTCGCCGAAGATTTCTTTATTGCGACTTGAAACTTGCAACTTGAAGCTTCCTGCATGGTGAAACTTCTGAGCACATCTCTGGTAAACACGAGATTTAAAGTGGAGCTTCTGCAGGATTCTTTGTGGAGAGACTCAGTTGTACACATGTGTCCATTAGTGCTTTCATAAGAAAAAACTAATGACTTTTTCAGCTCTTAAGTGACGTTGACACTATGTATCGTACACTCGCCCAGAGCAGCTCACAGTTATTAGGGATGCAGGGTCTGGAGTTTTACCAGCGGATACCAATAACCAATAAATACCTGCTTCCTAAGAGCGATACAGAAGAAGATAATGGATGGATTCTTCACTGTTCCCTCACATGTTAGAGATACAGCAGACCACACAGTAGCTCCACCGCCTCTCTGTCGACTCAGTGGTTGTTTTAGTCTTAGTCGGCGAAGATCTTTTCGTCCCTTAGTCATTTTTTTTATTGCTTTTTTTCGTGCAACTTGAAGTTTCCTGCATGGTGAAACTTATGAGCACATCTCTGGTAAACACGAGATTTAAAGTGGAGCTTCTGCAGGATTCTTTGTTGAGAAAGTCTCTCTCAAATGTCAAAAAAAAAACAAAACTCCAGTGAATACGAGTAAAAAGGGAAACATGTGCTGAGGATCACGAGTTACCAAGACTGCCAGCGTTAACACATCCCAACTTCCATGCTCACATTTTAATAGTTTAATAACATTTTTCATGAAATATTATACGACACACACTCGAGCTAATTAGCACTTAGCAAAGCGGAAAAAGGGAATAAGCTCTCGGCCCGTGCAGAATGTATTTTGTGATAAACTCTGAGAGCGACCGGAGGTGAAATCCCAGAAACACTTCACCAGGATCTTTCAGGGACAGGAAGAGAAGCCGCTCACAGCTTTTTCTATGAAGTTCTGACCCTGTGGCATAAACCAACAGGAAAGTACCGTACAACTTGTTTACTAATACTCAACACATGAAGAAGTTTTTAAAGTCCTAAACTTAACAACTTAACTGTATGATTAGACATACTGTATGTTGTTATCACGTAAGAATGTCGAACATTCATTTAAAAAGTGTTTTTTCTACAAAAGCAGCAGGATATGCTCCTGGTGGACATCGCTCCTGCACACCAGGTCAAAGTTGTGCCATTAATGTGGAAGTTCTTGAAAAACCACACAAAATACAAGTTTTACAGGTTACTTTGTGAGTAATTTATGTTTGAAATTGACAAGTTTGTGAGAAATAAAAAGGCAGCGAGCCAAAGACCATATCTATGCAACAGGCAGCATTTTTGAACTTGAACTTGTTATTCTTAAACTTGTTATTCTTAAAGACTTGAACTTGTTATTCTTAAAGTCTCTGAGAATTGAGAAATACTAAAAACTTTTTTTTTTAGTAAAAAAGTGTTTATTTGTGCAGGTTCAGCTTTGCCTTCGTGTGTTCACATTACTGCAATCAGTTGATATGTGACTTTTTCAAATATAAAATCTCTATAATCTGAAACACGCTTTAGAGCATCAGCCCAGCTGTTTAAGAGAATCCTCAATTCACTCTAACTATTTTGCATTACATTACATTACAGATACACACGCTCACCTTAAAGCACAACTTCTGAACTTTAATAGAGTTCACGATACATAATCATTTAACCCATTTGTGCCCGTAGCTTAAACGGAAGAATTTTTCAAAATCGGTCAAACCGTTTGTCGAAAAAGTGTTTTTGAAATCATACTATATTTAGTCTTTGGACACTAAAGTCTTTCTTTTATATTTCATTAGGTTTTAGGGAAAAAATGTCTGCATGTCAGAAACTACGAGGAGCACAATCAAGTATTTGATATCTATGAACTCAAAACAATTTAAATATCAAAGATATGCACACATGCAAAAAAAAAAAATAAAAAGTTTCATATGGAGGACATTTCACAAACACAACGTTAGCGATTTCCCTCATTTTTCAAAAATCCTGACTGAGTCTTGATAAATGTGTGATCTAAATAATTTCAAACATCAGAGTACACCTGCTCTACTTGTGGGCGTAGAGCAGTCGTCCACCATCCGGAGTGTCGGCGGTTCGATCCCCAGCCCTACGCTCCACATGTCAAAGTGAAATGTCTGTCACTACTGACTGTGTGTGAATGCTGACATGAGTGCTCGCAGACATTAGAAAAGAGCTTTATAAATGCAGTTCACTTACTAGACTCCAAGCTTTTACACCAATCAGAACAAAAGTGTTTCCTCATCCTTTAATAAAGTCACACTATAGTGCTGTGTCCCTGAAGCCAGATGAACCTCTCCTCTTCTTATTGTCTGGACCGGATTCTGAGAACTTCTCAGTGCTTTTATACTTCAGCCTGCGTCTACTGAGAACAATGGAGCGGCTGTTTTATGAGCAGCAATAATGGCTTTCTCAAGGTCACACTATCTGCCTCAGCGTGTGCTCACACTGCCATTAAATCATACTTAGAGGAGACGCAAACAGCTGATCATGACTTCATGGACAGACACATTTCCCTCCTCTCATCGGTATCACAGACCTCTCTGTGTCTGGGGTTTTAGGAAGAGAGAGCCCCCTCTGAGACATTTCCATGTGTCCCATGTGTGACGGTGTTGATTAGCTACGTGGCGGAGGAGTGCCGTACTGTGCGTGGGCCTACCTCCCAGTCCGGGGCGGAGCCTGTTGTCGTACCCGTCCAGCAGTCCGTCCAGGATGCGTGTGAAGATGGTGATGTTGTCATTTAATTCGGCCTCTTTGGGAGTTCCCATCACATCCTGGGAGAGGCTGGATATAAGAGACACTTATTGAGTTAGGGCTCAATATGCTGATTCAATTCGTATCGGGATGAAATATATCGAGATACACAAATACGTCATTAAAAAGAACATGCTAACTCAAATCTTATCAAACTCAGTTAAATCAAACTATGGTCTTAAGGGGCGACACTACAGGTGAATAGGGTCAAAAATGTAACTAATAGATATCAGCATGAAACTTCCCCAGTTCATTACTCACATTAACACAATTACTTTTTATATTACAAGTTTTCTGAGATGTGATGTTTAAATATGTAAATGAGGCATTATGTAATGTAACTTTTGGAGAATTTAGAAGAAATCTACAGTCACAAACAGACAAAGTTATCAAATAAACTCCTGGATGTGGATCTGATGTTTTCTTTACATTAGTCTGACAGAAGATGAGTTATGGAAGCAAAAAAGCCCAAAATCTCTAAATTGACCAGCATGAAATACAAAGTTTGTTTTGCCTGTAGTGTCTCGCCTTAATCGGATTTCTCTGTATTTGTGTGCTTGCATGTAAACATAGTCAGTGTATAGCTGGAAATATATATTTTTTCTCTATAATTTCACTTGAAACTGTTTTGTTAACTTTGCAGTTCTTAATTAAATGAGAAAATACTTTTCACACGTCAAGTATTTACATCACACAAGAGCATACAGAATCGGCAGAAGACTATTATCGTGATATGGAAGGACCTACATCTTAAAATCAGCTGAACCAAATCTAACTTATTTTCAGAAAAGTAACTCAAAATGTACATTTCAGTCTCTCAGTACAGGAGCAGCGTGAGGCGACTTGTCTGTGTCAGTTCCTCACCTCAGACGGCAGGTGATGCTCACAAGCAGGACACAGACCCACAGACGCCTCATTGCAGAGCTGTAGCACATTCCATCGCCCATTCCTGAAACGACACATCCTCACCTGTTTAAAACTGCAATAGCTGGACCCTATTGTTGCCTGGCAGCTCATATTCAGATCGCTTTATTTATCCCACAAAGGGCAATGTATGCACAGCTTCACCCAGTCCACAACGCCAAAGCTGACATGGCCACACACATGATCTCCAACATGATGGACGGCGAGCAGCAGGAAGTAAAATGAACCATTTTGCTATAGTTCATATAAAAATATGCTAAAAAAAAAATATATATATAATAAAAGCAGTATTAACATCATTTAATTCTACACTTATGTATTGTATAGTCTCTCTAGCAGCAGTTTTGCTGTGGAAGCTAAATAATACATAATAAATCAGACATACTTCTCATTATGAAACAGTGCAGTATTGTTAATAAGATTTTCTGCAGTCACTAATATTTCATCCTCTCTGCATGCATGTGGACGTGAAGCCATCAGGAAATCTTTATCAGGTGCACAAATGTTTTCACATTACAGAAGCACAGCAATGTGCTGACAGTATCACAACACCAGAGCTGCACGAGTCGACTCTTCGATTAGTGCATCGACGGAAAAATAATATCCAACGATTTTGATAGTCGATTAATCCTCAGAGTCATTTTTCATGCAAAAATGTCAGAAAAATCTGTTTTCAGACTCTCAAATATGGAGGTTTGCTGCTTTATATCATATTAAAGTGAATATATTTGACAGAACAAGACATTTAAAGACTTCACCTTGGACTTTTCACAAACTGTGAAGGACGTTTATCAATATTTTCTGAAATTTTGAAGACCAAACGGTGAATCGATGAATCCAGAAAAACAATCGGCACATTAATCGATAATAAAAAGAAAGAATCGTTAGTTGCAGCCCTGCACAACACCCAATGCAGCAACCTCCATGCACCCAGATGTGTAGCTACAGAGGTGCGATCTGAATGTTGGAAACACTACAGAAGAACATCTGTCCAGATGTTAACTGGTGTAAGCTGAAGTTCCTCTTAGCCCTTTAAAAGCATTGCTTCTTCTGTCTTCAGCCTCTCACTGCAGGAGCCTCGGATTCATTTCACTACCGAACCTTCCCTGTAGGCTGGTGACTTCTCACACACTCGGGCTGAGCTAAAGGTGTGCGATGCTTCTACCTGTATACCGCACACATCTGCATCCTCCCTGCACCGCAGCTGGACTCCGCACAGTGTTGCTGTGACTGTACGCACCCTGCGCCGCTTCCCCTTCATTCACGACTCCCCCGTGCTCTCGCATCCCTGCACGCCTCTCCCCGGTGAATACCTCTCTCCCCCCGGCTCGCTTCCGTCTACAGTATGCGGTGCAGGTCCCCTCCAGCAGCAGCACCTACGCGAGCTATTCTTCCCCACACGTCCCACTACAGCTCGCGCTGCACGCTGGCCTGTAGCCGCGCGGTGCTGCACAGGCGCGGAGCCGCAGTTGCCAAAGCTTACCACACAAGAAGACGATGCGCAGTCAAACTTCTCCAGGCTCCGTAGATATATCTCTCACGCAGATCGCAATGTTTAGTATCTGGCATCAATTGTGAAGAACGTCACCTCCATCCGCGGAGGAGGGGAGACAGAGGAGGAGGAGAGAACAAGATGTGGACTAATTCCACAGTCAGCGAGCTTTATTTCGCCCCGGAGCGATTAAAAGGTTGGCAGCGAGAACGTAAAGGCTTCCCAACACTTCTGCTGACTGACCATCCTTTAGTTTGCTCTCCGAGGAGCCGCTAGCACACAGCAAGCGCTGCAAAAAAAAAAAAAAAAAAAAAAAAAAAAAAAACCCAATACTGTATCCAAAAGGCGGAGCACAATGCAAATAAGACTTTGGTGCGAATTACAGCGACGAGCTTGCATGCAGTGCGGCCAGGAGAGCAGGAGGATGTGGCCAGTGATGCTGGAGAGATGCTGGAGAGAGATGGGGAGACAGATAGGGGAGGGAGGGGGAGACATGGCACAGAGGGAGAGAGAGGGAGGGAGGGAGAATAAAAAGAAGTATAGTAGTAACAATGATAACCATAAGAGGGATCTCCACAACAACAAACCTTTTAAAGGCTTTCATCGTCTTCTAATGATACGCAGACTATAGCAGCACAAAATATCAAATCTGTATCTTATGGGTAATGTTGCAACACAGTTCAACAGAAACATTACTCACTGTGTGAAGGGACTCTTGTTTTCAAAATAATATGTAACATTTTTACATTAAAATGTGTAAAAACACTAGACCAATGTTCTATATGTAGCGTTGTGTTCCAGAGAAACGTGTAGTGTCCCTGAAGGCAACGTTTCCTCTCTGCTGTCATGGCGTCGTCTCCCCTTTGAGCAGCGTCAGCTTGTGTTTGTCTGCCAGAAGCTTCATAAACTGACTTTTTATCCAGTTTTAAGACACATTTTTACATCTTGGTGCTTTTTAACTCTATATTTGAAGCGGACGAAGGATTTTAGTCCTCGGACGTCTGGATCTGAAGTTCTCAGAGAAACAAGCTGAGCAAACGTTAGCAGCAGCCGAACAGCGTGAAGGAGAAACTCTGCTGTTTAACCTCAAACTGCTTCATTCACTGTTTTTACTGCTTTGAATGAGGAGAGGAGGAGAAACTGTGGAGGATTCTGCTGCTGCACCAGGAACACTGAAGGAACCCTAACTCCCATGATGCACCTCTGCTGCACCACCACACCAAACTCCAGCTTTTCTTATTGTTTTCATTCAAAGTTACATCTTGTGCATTTAACAGAGTTTCCGGGTAATAAATGACATTCAGTGATGCTGTATAAACGTAACTGGCAGCCTGCACAGCGAGGAGGCGTCAGGTGGTTCAGTTGAGCCTTGTGTGCAGAGTAAACACTGATCCAGGCCTTTGGATTGGGTATGTGACCGATACATAACGGTTTGTACAGACGGGCCATAATTCAGCATTATAATTCATCGTCTTTCAATGGAATCATATAGAAAGCATATATTGAGATTTCTTGATGTATAATTTAGTCGAAATTCATAATAACCAGCACATACTAACTCAAATTTCTCTGAAAATATGATATGAAATATTTTGAGGGAATAAACTACTTACTGTACATAAATATACTCTTTTCCCCCTTCTGATGGTGCAGCCTATTGTAGGCCTGACTTATGTGGGACACAACTCCAGACTTTTCTTTTTTTTTGTTTTTGGTCCAGATTGCAGGAGGAGACAATATGTCTCACGCGTCCACAGTAGACTTCGTCATTTGTATCGTCTGCATTCGTCTCACAACCGAGTCAGTGACGGAGGTGGAAATCTTTTCAATCTCAAAAGATAAGAACAAGTTGCAAAGAGTTGTTTGTGAGAGTGCAGCACCTTCATGCACTGGGAGTGTGGAAGCCTTCAGGTTCCTCTGTACTTCAGTCAGGACGAGTCAGCGCTGTATCGCCACAGAAAGTCATTTCTCCTTCTTCTGTTTTCACAGGAATGCTGTTGATGGGAACAAAAAGCTGTACGCCATCTACGACACGAGGTAAGAACCCCTCCCTGTAGCGATATAGAGAGTGTTGATTCTCAAAAGCAGGGAAACACCAGAGTGTCTTCAATGGTGTGAGAGTTGTTGGGTAGAGTCCAGTTCAAGCTCATCCCCTGCAGTGGTATTGAACTTCTTCCACTACGGCAAATACTGTAGCAAACAGGAAAGAAAAAAGAGCTCAGAGAGAAAGAACACGGACAGCATTCACATGAAATCTTCACGGGAACAAATTAAATTGAGCGACACAAAAAGTATTTCACACCAGATCCAAAGATTCTTCCTCATTTCTGCTGCCAAGAATGAACGACGATAAACAGGATTTAAGTGAATCCACCGACAACAGGAATCACAACAACACGTTTCACACCAGAATGAACACTGTACTTTTAAAACAAGTGTTGTACGCGAATCCTTCCTACACCCCTTTTGACATTTCTTAAAGCTGAAAACATTTCAATACTTCTTCTCTACTTCTCCACGCTTCACATTTCTCCATACGGAGTTCGGGAGTGGCCACAGACAGATGAACACATGAATAAAATAGAGGCCAGGAATAAATTCAATGAAATCGTTTCCATGTTTTGGTTGATTCGTGTGCACGAGATACGCGTGTATGAAGAGAGCGCCGGCTTCAAAACGTACATCCAGCGGGAACCACGAAGTTCTCTAAAGGCCAATAGACCAGCTAGCATCCTCCACGTCAGCATATTGCAGATGATATAATACACAAGCTCTCAGTAACCTCCTTTATTGCCTTTTACTGACGATAACCCCATGTAAAGCCAGTGCTGTCAACACGTGTGGATAACTCCTCCCCAAGCTGCAGTAAAGCTGCAGTAAAGCTTCATTAAAGAGTCTCCATCGACAGCCGAGGCCTCGTGCCTTCAGCAGGTGGCGGCTGGAATGACTCACCGTAACGACTGCCGAAATTATTTAATTAGTGCCCACAAACCAATCAAAACTCATTGCATTAAATTGAGGTATCGCATTATATCTCGTGTGTACGAATTAGTAGAATTGTGGTCTAGATATGTGTATTTCTTCTCTCTATGGCCACTCTTGGGCTCCGTACTTCTAGACCCAAGAAAATATGTAGATATGCTGACCAGCGGCTGCAGTGTTGATTACGAGCTAACCGAAGGCTCAAAATGCTAAAACTCTGTGTAGCCTCACGATATCTCGTAGTGGCTGGATAATGTCTTTTATACGAGACAGCAGCTAGATATTACTCTCGTCATTCAGGGTCACTGCTACGTTCCCAGGGTCGTGTTGCGAGTCACGCCCTTTTCCCAGCAGCCATGTTGACATGTTGCAGGGTAAACAGGTGTAATTAATCACATTAATTATTGGAATGGCTGCAACACACAAAATACCTCAGTGTAGAAATACTAATTAAGTAATTAATTATTAATGAATTAATAAAGTTAAAAGTCCTGCATTCAAAATGTTACTTGAGTAAAAGTAAAAACTATAAAAAAAATATACTTAAAATACCAAAAGTACAAAGCCCATTTCAGAATAATATATAATATATTATCGAATTATATTGAAGCATTAATTGTTATCGCTTCAACGTTGCAGCCGGTGAAGGAGGAGCTTGTTTTTATTACAGTATATACACTGTAGCTTGGGAATTTCCCCAAAGGATCAATAAAGTTAATCTTATCCTATGATAATACACAATAAATTATTTGTTGATTTTTTTTTGGTACTATTAATCTGAATCTTCAAAGTAACTAAAGATGCCAGATTCAGTACATGTGCCTCTGAAATGTAGTGGAGTAGAAGTATAAAGTAGCAGGAAATGGAAGTACTCAAGTACAAGTACAAGTCCCCCCCCCTCAGAGTCTCACCATAATTGAAACTGCTCTGAAACTCACTTCAGGAAAGACGCTTCAATATGCAGTCTGTCACGTGGGCTTTAATGATTACCAGGACAGCCTCGCGCACACTGACATTAAGAGTCATAATGCAAACTGAGACATTGTAACGTCGTTGCTCAGAGTTGGCTACAATGTGAAGCGGCTCCGCGAGGGATCACTTTGAACCTATGTTTGCGCTCGTGCGGCACCAGCTTGGACAGAGGACCTGTGGATGTGTACCCTCATACGTGGCCACCGGCGCGTGCATGGATATTTGACAATAGTGGCGGTGAGCTAACCTGCGACAAGCTGCTCACCGGAGGATGGAGACCCGGGGCGGCCGGGGCCGAAGCTGCTGCATCACGGGGCAGGCAGCGATGACATCCTCTCCGCCTCATGAAGCATGTTAACAGGCGCGCGCGATAAGTAGGCACAATGTGGAGGAAGCCCCACCTGATTTAGCGGAGCTCGGCGGGAGTGTGAGCACCGTGGCGGCGCCTTCCTTTAGTCTGTTTGTTGAACGCACCACACGGGATGTGGGGACCCCTGAACACAACAGGGCTCCGGGACTTTCTCTCACTGCCGCTGGTCGTTGCGGTGATGTGCTGCGCCCAGAGGTGAGTGAGTGTCCGGGGGCTGTGGGTGTGTGTCCTCCGGAGGACTTACCGTCGCTGTTGTCTCTCTTTCAGCGTCAACGAACCGGGGAACATGTCTTTCGTCAAAGAGACTGTGGACAAACTGCTGAAAGGATATGATATTCGTCTTCGGCCGGACTTTGGAGGTATGTCTCTCATTGGGTGTGTTTCACCCTAATGTCTCCCCGAGGTGTTTCTTTGTCATACAGTGCAGTCCGTAGTTAACTTTCCTTTATGTATTTCAAGGTGCACCGGTTGCTGTTGGCATGAGTATAGACGTGGCAAGCATAGACATGGTGTCAGAAGTCAATATGGTGAGTAAATCTGAATTTTATCTGTAGTTTTGGTGGACTGCTATTTAAATTTGGTAATCTGCTTACAATAAAATGGTTCAATTAGGGGCAATGTTTGGATATTTAAAAAAAAAAAAAGATGGTAATATGGTGACACTAATGGGGTAATACAGGCTTATAGGCTACTATCAGTGTAATACCTTCAAAATACCTTAATGCTGTGACTTGTTTCCTGGAATCACTTTGTGTGTAATAAGCATGAATCAGGGCAGCAGGGTTTTGGGTTGCCAGGTTGGGAAAATCCATTTGGCTGGTGCATTTGACAAGAATGCATTTGTACATATTAATAATTTATTAATAAATCCTGAGTTTCTCACTTCCCTACGTGTCAGCGGTTATATACGGTGTAAAGTCGAAAGCGTTTTCACAACAATCCAGTCTGCAGTTGTGAATGTTAATAATGCTTTTTGCTCTAAATGCTCTGCAAACTAACTTGTCGACCCTGAAGTTGGTCATTTTTTACTAAAAAGTAAATTTCTTATGTCCAGGACAGAAAAACAAAAAGTCTGCCTGACACTAATAATCTTCCGTATGATCCAGAAGTAAAATGTAAACATACTATAATCTCTACAACATGAACTTCTCCAGTGCGCTATGAAGAAGCAGTTTTTAGAGGCTGACTTGTTGTCACATTAGAGCGCAGTGTGTGTTTTTACTTCCTGGTTCACTGGCTGTGTGACTGCAGCTCTGACACCATAATGGTCCCGTTACAAGACAAGGTCAGTACGTTCAGAGCTGTCTTCTTCTATCAAATATATAACACCAGCTAGACCTTCAGAAGTGTGGGTCAGTGTGTGTGTGTGTGTGTGTTGGGCACACCAGGGGCTCTGCAGTTTAATGCCTGTATGTCGTCTATCATTGGTCTGAACTGCTGACTGAGCTTGATGCTCCATCACATGCCACCAGGAGGAAAGAGCTCCCGGCACGCTGTCCTGACAAGTGTGTGTGCTGAAATGTATCTCTGCACGGCAGCACAGTGAGAGCCGCAGAGCAGCTTCCAGTGACAGCGCCGAGTCGCATCTCCTGAATGAGCTCCACGGTTGAGTACATTTAGTTTGACGTGTTAAATAGTGTGCTTGTATAAGAAAATACGGATCACGTTTATTTTGTTATTATTATAGATAATGGGATCAGTTTTTTCCATGGATGGAAAGTTCACATTTTCTGTTTTGCTTTTCTAAAACAAATAAAATAATACAGCAGAGGTTTTTAACAAGGCTCCTATGGTTCCTTAAAAAGTCTTAAATGGCTTTGAATTCATTCATCTAAACATAAGGCCTTATTTGGTTATAAAATGTCTTGCATCAATCTTTCAAAAGTCAAATGCCAACACATTAATGTCTTAAAAAAACCTGAAATTGGTCTTAAATTTAATTCTAAGGCTCATTTAAAAAAAAGCCTTAAGAAGTCTTAAATCTAGTAACCCTGTTTAACCTGTGCCTCCCGGGGCGGGGGAGGACACACGAGGCGACTCTGTGTTTAAAGTCATAAATCAGTCAGATCTGAACACAAAGACATTAAACACACATTTGTTGATTGAGTGTGTGACCTCCACTTATCCTGACTGAGTCCATTGCACTCTTTTAAATTAAATATCCCAATATGTTTGACCGAATACCTCGATATTGACATTGCGACGGTATTTTAGGGTTGACCCTTAGTGCTTTCACAAAATATCTACATAATAAGAACTGCGGTAAAGTGGATATAATTACTAGGTGGGTAAAGGAAAACAGTAGAAGAGCGAAAACAGTCGACCACGTTTAAGTTGCACTACATTAATTACATCACTTTAAGGCTTTAAAACCAAGAACACATATCATATGTAATGTTATCCAAAATCTAAGATGATATCTGGTCTCCTATCACTATATATAATATATAATATCGATATATTGCCCCGGCCCAAACACTCATGCTTAAACCTGCTTAGAAATGGGAAAATTGCAAAAAGATGCCAATTTGCCAAAATGTGTCTTGCAAACACGTGAAAAACAGTATAAAATGTTATATATATATATATTGATGTAAGCCTTTGATTGCAACAAAATAGAGACATGCATGTTTTTTTCTATCTCATTAGCTTTGAAATCTATAATCAGTTTCAGCACTTAATGGACCGAAGCTAATCTCCCTGGCAGAGACGCTCTGCACTTGAGAGGAGCTTTCTGCACGGCCGTGTTGTAGGAAAGCGTTCGCTCTCCTCGGTCTGTGTTAATGGTTCTGAGCATGCAGATGGGACAGAGGAAAATGCATCTCCTGCTCATCGCCGGAGGCTTTGGACACATGGAGGAAATAAACACTCCCAGTGGCACTTCAGCGTGCGCTAAGACTTGTCTCCTCATGATACAGTAAATTACAGGACTCCCCATGAGGCATTACAGGAAGAGTTTCCTGTTTGATTTGTCAAACATCCAAACACATCCACGAGGGCTGCACTATATATACATATATATATATATATATGTATATATATATGTATGTATGTTAACATCTTCACAACAACAACAAGCATGTTAAACACAAGCGATATTTCACTCACAGATTTTTTTGATTAAGTTGAAAGAGAGAATCAGTACAAAACTGCAGTTTAAAATGTAACTATCATCCTTTTTTCTTTTTTTTTTAGCTTAGTTTAGTTCATTTATTTGGACAAATACACGTATATAGAAACGCTGTAAGAATTTAAGACAAATTGGAACATTTTACAGGAGAAGTTTGAAGCCAAAATGGCTGATGAAGATATTAAAAGATCAAAGGTCATACTTAAAAAGATAAAAACTTGGGTTGCGTAATTCATCAACGTTTAACGACTGAGCAAAATGTACGTAGAAGTTCAGGTTTACAAGTTGAGATGCATTAAGAAACACAGTGTTAGGGATCTTTGAATAAAGATTGTAGAAATTAAAAGTAGTTTGTTCCTAAACAGATGCTTCTCTGTATCAATGAATATTGATTGAGGGAAGTCCAGACATTCTGGGAGATAAACTGCCTCAGTGTTCGTGGCTTTTTATCTGTAACGACTTTATTGTGTCCCTTTCTGTCCACGCTGCATTCCTGCTGCGCCTGCAGAGCCTCTTCTCACATCTCAAGGCTTCCAGTGAACCTGTGTGTTTATGGATTACAGTGAGTGAAGTACAGTACTGAAAGAAAGGAAATCAAACCCTGTTTCATACAAAGTTACGTTCCCAAATTCTCAATTCAGGTTCAAACACGTGGTCATGAAAACAAAAGTACTTTGTTAGGTTCAGAAATAATATAAGTTAAGTTTGTTTGTTATGTCATTTAAGTTACGGACATAAATTAAAAATGTGGTTTCGTTACTGAAGCTCAGAATTGTAATAAAATACATTTTGTAACATTAAAAAATCTTACTCTGTAATTAGGAACGATACATGTACATAATGCATCATTAAATTACTCACATCAAATATTTACTAATTTTCCTGTTATTCTGACGAACACAAGGAGCAAAACATTGATATTTGAAGCTAATCAGAGACTTTGAGATGAGTCAGCACAACGGTTCTTCTTCTTCTTCTCCTCTGAAAAGCTGGATTCTTGGTTTCTGTTGGTTTCTCTTATTGCCTTCTCTGTCATGGCTCTAAACAGCTCTAACCTTGTTTCTGAAGCCCTTCGAGATGTTCTCCCAACAATTTAATAAACGTGTGCAGCCTCACAAAGCCAGACTTATATCTTACAAGCTCAGTTTGCCCAGTAGATACATTTCATACCAATCGCTGCTGTAAGGATACAACTCTAAGAAGACTTCAGCTCAATGAATCCGCTGCATGGCTCCAATGTCATCATAAACCCGCTGCCATGAAGACGTGATGGTAGAAATGTGACTTTTGACAACAGCTGCCACTCCGGCTCTAACGACAGTGCAGTGAGTGGCGTGTCCAGCGTTCAGTCGGGTCATTGAAGGCGTCATGAGGATGTCTGAGTGAAGATGAGAACTGTCAGTCTTCTGCTCTGCGGCCTGATTGAAACGACGTCTGTCCTAAAAGCTGAGCCTGACGATACCGCGCCGCGAGAAGAAACAAAGCCAAACTCAACACAATGCATTCTGTAGAAATGTAGAAATGTAGTAATTATTTCCTCAATATTTCCTCATTTTCAAATACTGCAGTCCTGTTATTCTGATGAACAAAATAAGCAAAACATTCATATTCGAAGCTAATAAGTGACTTCATTATTTGCGTTATCGACTAATCTGCTGTAACATTAATTGTAGCAGGTCTTCTAACCACCTGATGGAATAAATGCTCAGCCTCACTTAAATGCCTCCTGAGCTGCTGATTGGTAGTTTGTAAAGTGTATGTGCGAACATGCGTTTGTGTGTGTGTGTGTGCTTTTTGCAATAACTTTGAATCTGTTTATAGGATAGGAGACTATATTTAGTGAATCAGTTGTTGGCGCTCAGTTTAGAGTGGAGGGAAACAGACGGAGTAGATCTGCAATGCAGTGCATGTCTTGTCTCTTCATATATTTCTACGCGCTGACTGAGAGAGACTGAACCTACATGTGGTCCAGAGGAGCAGGGAAGTTGTGAATTACCTCGCACTCTCCAGAACCCGCTGTGATCATGGAGAGGATCCCGGGGGAGGACACACTAACTGTGTCTCACTTTCGTTAACATGGCCAGATATGGTGTTTTTTAAAAAAAAAAATTTTTGTTGCGTTTGTGTTGTGTCGGAATAATAAGAACAATGTGCTCCGGACCGCTTGTTTAAACTCTCTGAGCGATAAAACGCATCTTCTGTGCAGCGCCCGTGTAGTTTCTCATGAACACACAGAGGAATTTCCAACCATCCGAGGAGCACCTGAATGCAGCATTGGTTTGCCTTTTTCTAGATTTAAAATGTGACACAATAGGAAAGAAAACCCACAAATAAAGGTGTGTGTGTGTGTGTGTGTGTGTGTGTGTGTGTGTGTGTGTGATTGTGAGCCATGCTGCAGTGTCTGACTCTCTTGTACAGGAGAAAACTTGGCTCCAGATCAAGTTCATCTCTCTGACTTTTTAGAAATCTCCGGATGCTTTTTCGATGGGATACACAGCTCTGCTCCACACACACTGAACCAGACTGTGCTTTGCTTAGCTGAACCTTTCTCCCACTGGGAATTCTGTTACTTACACCAAAAGTCATTTTAAAGCAAAACCCAAGACGTACAACTTTCCGAGTGACACCTTAAACCCGCCCAGTAACTGGTCTGTGGACGCGTATCAGAGTGGTATTAATATTCTTATTTAACTGTCAGGTAGAGAGTAAAGAAGCATATTTCCAAAGTGTCAAACTATCAATGAGAAGAAACCAAGTAAAACATGTAGATTATAGCTCAACAGATACCAGACCGTACATACAAGTGGGACATTTTAAGATGTAAAAAACATCTTGTAGGTGCTCGCAGGTAGACAAACTATGTAATAGTGGCTCTGATTTTAAATGACTGTATGTCTTTACTTTCATGTTAAACAGCAGAGTTTCTCCTTCACGCTGTTCGGCTGCCGCTAACGTTTGCTCAGCTTGTTTCTCTGAGAACTTAAGATCCAGACGTCCGAGGACTAAAATCCTTCATCCGCTTCAAATATAGAGTTAAAAAGCACCAAGATGTAAAAAGTGTCTTAAAACTGGATAAAAAGTCAGTTTATGAAGCTTCTGGCAGACAAACACAAGCTGATGCTGCTCAAAGGGGAGACGACGCCATGACAGCAGAGAGGAAACGTTGCCTTCAGGGACACTACACGTTTCTCTGGAACACAACTCTACATATAGAACACAACTCTACATATAGAACACAACTCTACATATAGAACACAACTCTCTAGCTATACAACACAAAGATGGTCGTTTTTTACACATTTTTAATGCAGAAATGTTACAGATTGTACCTTTTGATTGAATGGTTTGAATCAAACTTAATGACAAGAACACAGAGTTTACGCATCACATACTGTAAGTTAAGGATTCAGAGCTGCTGTCTGGTGAATCAATGTAACAGACTCATAGTCCTTGTACAGACCAAAGCAGAGCAGTGCAGAGAGTAAAGGTGTTGCCGGCGTGCTTTCAAACCGCCAGCCACACAAGGCATCGGCCCATTATAGCCTGTGTGGGCGAGCTGCAGAGCTTGTTGTCTAGGAAATGAGATTATTAATATATTTCTCACTTTACTCGCTGCACTCCTTTTTTTTATTTTTAGCCCAGAAATGAAGATTGCTCTGTGTCCTTTCTCCATTCTGTTGATATTTTTAACCTGACGTTGATGGTACACAAGTGCAATGTGGGAACAACGTGCAGCGTCTTGTGTCTTTATTGGACACTTTACTGCCCCGCCAGAGTTTCTGCACTTTGCAAAGAAGCACCTGTCCCGGCACAAAGACGTCCCTAAGCTGTGAAGCACATCCTCCCAGCGGTGTTGTTACACATTAATTCAGTCGCACAGTATGAGTCAGCTGGAAGACGAATCCATCATGTGCTAAAACCCCCATCCATTTTGACACTTTAACATTATCCACCTTCTGCCTGGAGGAAGTGTTAGCCTTAAAAATCCCGTACTACAGATGTTCTCCCAGATTTATACTGAAGGGGCTTAGTTAAAGTCAGCCACAGAACACATCAAATAGATACTCCCAAGGTAAAGAACCCACCGGTGTAGCCTTTATCTACACCATGCCCACTTTTCTGCTGTGCTGCATTTAGTGGACGTGCCTGCAGGAATATAAAGCTTCTGTGCAGCACAATCACTCTGACAGCTGCTTTTATTGAGCCGATACACCTGATCAGTTACAATCACTTACTTCTGTGAGGAAATGCTATTAGTGCCTTAAGCAGGCTGCGATGATCTATAGTCTGCAAACCATTCCTGCATCAGGTACAGTGAAGGAAACTGAAACAATATTTTGGAGGCAACGTTTTCAGTCTAAAAATTGTGGCCTTTACACATTTTTCGGGGCACGTTTAAGAAACAGTACTTGTTGCTTAGAGGGCATAAAATTAATTGAATTTAAGTAGGCTTAATGTAGGATTAGGATGTTGGCCTGAACTGGTAAATAATAAAAAATCCCTCGTTCAGAAGCATTCTGAGATTTGTCCTTTGCCCCCCCCTACATTTCTGACCCAGTTCAGGTGGTTTTAATCATACCATTCCACATGATAGACACCGCCCTCATGATGCATCTAAAATGCTTGTTGAGAAACCAAAGTGCTGAGTATCAAACCTGACACGAAGCCTGTGATATCGCAAAATGCATCGAAGCGTAAAGGTCATCAGACACTACAACGATGTGCCTTTTTCATCTCAAAGATCTTCTGAACAGACTTGTTTTTTCAGACGTTTGTCAGAAGCCACGATGGTTCTCTGCAGAATAACTTTTCTCTCGAACCTCCTCTCCACAAAAATAGCTCACCTGCGACTTTGCTCTCCTGAGATCCTACTTTACATCACATGTAAATGTTAAAACATCTTTTAATGAAAGGCTTCTACGCTGTTGTGTGGGAGGACGCAGGGACACGGTTTGTAAAACATATATACTGTAGTTCATTTTTCAATTCTACTGGGAACACTTATTTGTCTCATGGAGGGATGAACCCCCCCCCCTGCACGGGCGAGCGTCTCTCAGTGCTATTCCTGTTTTCCCAGCAGACATCCCGGTGTTGAGTTGACGTAGACGATGTTTGACTGGCACACAGTAACCATGTCGGAGCACGAGACTGTGAACTATCGGAGCCCAAGATGACACGACAGTCTCATCCTCCCACTGGGCCTCATTTACTCACCGGCGCTGAGAACAAACCTCTTTCTGTCTCTTGTGGTTTACATATCTGACAAGGAACAACAGCACCGCAGATCAGAGGCAGGGCGGTGTATTTTAAACATTCCTCTTACTTGTTAACATTTCTTAAAAATCCTCCATAGGAAGTCCTTTGAAAGCTTTTGGGTATCAGATCTATTGGTAATGTAATTGCCATATGATGGAATATAACACTCGAGCTGCAGTCTAGACGCTGAAGGTTTTCCAGTCGTGCAGGGGACATAATTCAATATCATCGTTAATGACTTTCAGTGGAATCGTGGATATGAACATATTGCGTTATCGTTGTGCACAATTCTGCTGTAAGTAGAAGCAAATTGTAATTGTAAATGGAGCATTAGTTCAGAAAGTGCACTGACGTTTGAGTGATGCTTCACTATCACGGCAGTGAGAGGTGACATCCTGCCCCATCTTCATGCAGATGTCCAGCTCCATCCTCCCCCCCTCCTCCCCCTCCTCCTCCTCTTCCTCCTTCTCATTATATTTCATATTTCCTGGTTTTCTTGATTTAACTGAACTCTAATGTGTGTGGGGGCCAGGCTCTGAAATTAAAAAATTTTCACCGTTTGCCAGCCATTTTATTTTGTCTGCCACATTTTTTAAGTCAATATATATACACTAAATAAAGGATTAGAATATTAATATATTAAATGTAAACAATGTTGTCATTCAATGTTTTATATATTTAAACACTTTTCTCCTCCATCACTTGTTTCACGACATATTTTAGAATAAAAACATTACTTGTCTGTTATTTCTGGTGGACAGACTACGTGTATTTATTTCTGGTAACGCTGTCTTTGGTGTTACAGTTAGGTACAATTTAGGAGGAGTATTTTCTCTGAAGTGTGTTCAGGAGTTCTCGATAAGATGTTCTGATTTATATTGTCAAATGCGTCCAATGTTGATATCATGGCATTAAAGAAAAATCGTTTTCAACAGTAAACCTCGCAAACCTCCGCCAAGGCTACCGATGCATTCAGGTGCTCCTCGGATGGTCCAGTTTCCTGAGTTTGGAGGTTTTGCCTTCGGTGTGTTACGAGCTTTAAGTCATAATGTCATAATGAGGATGACATAAATGGACGCCACGAAGAAGATGTGTCGTACTGAGTGTGTGAACAACACGTTGATGTCTGTGTGTTGGTCCGACTTCCGACTGAATATTCAAGATAAGATAAGATAGAAGTTTAATGAGTCAACTGAGCTGGATGCGTTGTAAAGTCTCATCGCCACATTCTCTGTCTGGAACACGTTTTCCGATTGTTCCGACACCACCTGAATGCAGCACAAATGCCCTATCTCCCAATGTAAACAAAAGTGAAATTTTGTATTAATTTTTGTAAGTCATTTGTGCATCCGCCCCAGGATTTGGACTGTTCTTGCTGCACCCTTCCACCAAGTTTCATGAAAAGCTGGCCAGAAGTTTGTCTGTCATCCTGCCAAAAAAAAAAACGTAACAGAACTTCCATGGCGTAGGTAACAAATGTAAGGTCTTTAAAAACAAAAGAGCTTCACAGAGCTTGGAACACTGACCCCCAGTGTGGCTGCCAGAGGGTGGAGAACACACCGAGGCCTGGAATAGAGCCCTGAGGGAGCCTGCAGGTCGCACATGGAGCAGGAGGGCGTACCGTACCGTGCACACTCAGAGGGATGTGCTGTTTTTAGTTCTGAGCTGCTATGTGTGAGGCAGTCAGGGACCAAGGCTCAGATGGGATCTGAAGATCTGAAGCTGACTAGAATAGTTTGTGGTCCAGACGTTGGTAGATGGGCTCCATCGCTGTAGTATGAGAGCGGTTGTGTAAAGCTGATTCACCCGGCCCACAGCTCAGCTGCATGTGGGAGAGCGTAATGAGGGCATCTTCTGCTCACAGGGTGGCGGAGAACTAAGAGGGCGAAGGCTGCGAAGACTCAAGCCAGGGAACAGACACGGTGACACTGATTACTACGGCAGCGACTCTGACACCATGAAGAAACACATTTGTTCTTTTTACATGCAGATTTAGTCAAAAGTCTCATTCATTTCTGTCAAAATACTCGATACGCAACTTTCCGATACAGGGTAGGAGAATAAATACGTCTCCTGACTGTACATACACGCTGAATTATTCATAGGAATCAATATTATATTATATTATTCTGTCAGTCAAACCACATTGTGTAATTTATCCCGAGCTCAAATACAGTTTGTCAGCCGCCTCTTTGCACCGATGTGTGTTCTGTGAACAGAGTAATGAGAGAATCAACAAAAATAATGCAATTCTTTATTTTGTTCAAAACGAGGTCAGCAGTTTCCGAGGTGAGGAACCACACAGACGAACTCGTAGTGATTATCAGTCGTGTGTGAGGAAAAGCGAATCCCGCTATCAATCTTTACATCCAGAGGAAATCTAACCATTTCTGAACACTGTTTTTTGGGAATACGCGGTCGCACCAGAGGATTGAAATGTTGGCGTTTTCTGCATTGCCAAGTTTTTGTTTATTTCCTGAGACCTGCTTATTTATTCAAGAGAACATTAGTCAGCAGAACAAAGCCAAGCGAGCAAGTAAAGAGCTCCATTAAAGGAAAAGCTTTTGTGTTTGATGGATCCACTCGTGGAGCTCGCTGCCGATGAATTATTGAAACAGACGCATGACATTGCACATATGACTGGTAATGATGAATATCTCTATACATCTCTCACAATGTGATTTCGATTCTTGAATCAAAACCATTCCTGTTTTTTATTTCTCAAAGTTCAAGTTCTACAGAAAATAAAACTAAAACTGGTCGGCTTATGCTAGCTGCCTTTTTATTTTTACAAAGTTGGCAATTTCAAAAATAAATTGTAAACAATATAACAATAAAATGGTATTTTATGTGATTTTTCAACAAATCACACAATAGTGCTCCATCACTTTGACTTGGTGTTCAGATTACTGTCCGTTAGTCCCAATATCTAGCTGCCTCTGCAGGACAGCTTTTTAAATATAAATCTTTTTGAAATTGTGAATCGATTGAGAATATCAGAAGATAAAAATCTACATTCTTACATGAATTTCTCCTTATTTATCTATCCATCTACATATCTATCTATCTACTTATATATCTATTTATTTATCTATCTAGCTAGATATATGTCATATGTCCTCTGAGAGACAGGTCGTATGTTCTCTGATGAAGGACACATCATATGTTCTCTGATGAAGGACACATCATATGTTCTCTGAGGGACAGGTCGTATGTTCTGTGAGGGACACAT
>CALSBV010011200.1:8858904-8888526 GCA_943590825.1 Bovichtus diacanthus | reverse complement strand
GATGAAGGACACGTCATATGTTCTCTGAGGGACAGGTCGTATGTTCTCTGAGGGACACATCATATGTCCTCTGAGGGACAGGTCGTATGTTCTCTGATGAAGGACACATCATATGTTCTCTGAGGGACAAGTCATATGTTCTCTGATGAAGGACACATCATATGTTCTCTGAGGGACAGGTCGTATGTTCTCTGATGAAGGACACGTCATATGTTCTCTGAGGGACAGGTCGTATGTCCTCTGAGGGACAGGTCATATGTTCTCTGAGGGACAGGTCATATGTTCTCTGATGAAGGACAGGTCGTATGTTCTCTGATGAAGGACACGTCATATGTTCTCTGATGAAGGACACATCATATGTTCTCTGATGAAGGACACATCATATGTTCTCTGATGAAGGACACATCATATGTTCTCTGACGAGGTTCACAGATCCATGAATATCCCTTTTGTTAGAAAACCCCATCCCGAGCTCTGGGCTGCAGACATTCAGCGCTGACTTTGAAAACCTTGTAGGAAAGTCAGGCTTCAGTTTTCAGCAACAAGACAAACGTTGTACCATATCTGCACCCCGCCCCCCACACACACCCCCCACCCACAGGACTACACGCTGACGATGTACTTCCAGCAGTATTGGAGGGATAAGAGACTGGCCTATGCAGGGATCCCGCTCAACCTGACGCTGGACAACAGAGTAGCAGACCAGCTCTGGGTCCCAGACACATACTTCCTCAATGACAAGAAGTCGTTTGTTCACGGCGTCACCGTGAAGAACCGTATGATCCGACTTCACCCGGACGGCACGGTTCTCTACGGCCTCAGGTGAGCAGGACCTTTATTTAGTATAATGTCCATTTCCCTTTTTCCCTGAATGAAGTTAAGGTGAGATACTACAGCCAAAAAACGAAAATAAACAGTTAAAAACAAGTTTTGAATTTCTTTTTTAAATACCAGTGGAGTTTCCTGTTTTAGGATCCGAGGGTAAAAACACAAAGCAGCCTCAACACTTCCTCCAGAATTTCCACAATAAAAGTCTTCCCGTTGAAAGGTGGGCTTTTATTGTGAAAAGTTTTGTTAACAGTAGCTTAACATCGATCAGTTAAAACGGCAAAGAGTGAAACTAACCAGAGTTTAAAATTATTTTAGACTTTATTTGTTCTTGCTGGCCATGATCCTGGTGATACTTTGAATACCAGCTATTATGTGAGAAATGATCGTTTCAAATTTAAACTTTCAATTTATAAAGTTACAAGTTACAAAGACAATAAAAAAAAGACAATAAGCAGAGTTAATAAAAGATAATGATAAAAACGACAAAAATAATAAAACAACAGTAAAATCATTAAAAAGTCTGAAATAGTGATTTTTTTTTTTTGTAAAGTGACAAAAAGACAATGTATTCGCTTTTTATTTTGAGAGACGTAATCTCCATTAATTCCCATTAATTTGGCCATTACGCAGCAAATGCTTAAAGACATATTCAAGCATTGATCGCAGCTCAAGACTTTTAACACTCATGTGTTTCATGAGCTGATAAAATCCAGATACGACACTTTTATTAACACTCACACAGACTGCTCCATTAGCCAGATAGTGAATCTGACCGGATCACTTCCTTCACACACTGCAGTCTGACGCAGCAGCAAAGATCACACATCCTGCAGAACATCGCTCTCCGATCCGCCCAGAAAGTGGATAAATGTTATATTTGTTTTGTTGAAGCCATTTAAAACTGTAACTCTCACACAGCGGGTCTCGCATGACTCCTCTCATATGTTTATTTATCAAGATCGGATTCTCCATAAAACACTGCCGCTCGGTAAAAAGCCTGGAAGTGCCATTAGCAGTAATTGACAGAGAGCCTGACTTTCAAACAAACAATAATGAATGTCACTGTGTTGCCAGGATGTTTGTCTCGCTATAATAATTTGTTCTTTTTGAATGATCCCGTCTCTTCAGACTGTAAGAGATGACATCTCTTTGAATTCCTCCTCTATTTAACAGTGTGCTTTGATAACGCCTTCAGGAACTCATTTAAAACAAGGACATCCGAGTAACGCACAGCTCTCTCCTATGGTTTTGCTTCAGAATCACGACGACAGCAGCCTGCATGATGGATCTGAGGAGATACCCGCTGGACGAACAGAACTGCACGCTGGAAATAGAGAGTTGTAAGTTCAAGCCTCACATCTTGTTCTCGGTGAAGAAATACAGCGGACAGCTTCACTTTTTCACCCCTTATAGAAATATGAACGTGATTCCCATAAAAACGGTGGTTCTCACACTCCTCATCCCGTGGAGGCAGAAACCGCACCGGCTGCTGAACTGCTTTGGATTTATTAAGCTGTCGTATCTCACTGAGATTACTTGCTTCGCCCCTTCTCCAGTTAGAGCTGCTGGGTCTGTCCAGAAAGCTTTGAACCAGACAGTGATTTCCATAGTAGAGCCATGATGAGAACTTCATCAGTCTCCATGACGTCTATCTGTCCTGCCATAAAACCATTGGCAGTTATGGATCCCGTGCGTGCGTATGAGTGCGCCTGGCTGCAGTGACACACACATGAAGATTTACATCTCATGCAATCAGCACGTACAGCCGGCCGAGTCTGCGTGATTCATAGGATTTACTGTAAATCTTACTGTAAATCAGCCATAGCAATTAGGCCCCCAGATTTCACTCAAGCAAATAAAAATACATTAATAATTTTAGCCCTCCAGCTGCACTTATGGGTGCTTTTCCACTCATACGACTCCCACCTTGCCTTGTTTCCCGTGTCCCTGTGTGCAGACGGTTACACAACAGACGATATAGAGTTCTACTGGAAAGGAGGAGACACTGCCGTGACCGGGGTGACGCGCATCGAGCTCCCTCAGTTCTCCATAGTCAACTACAAACTGGTCTCCAGGAACGTCGTCTTCTCCACAGGTGATTAATTACACTATTTAATTATTTTCTTTATGACTCACCGCAATGCTGTCCACCTGCTGTATAATTGTTTCAGACACTTTTTCTCACGTTTTGGCTAAAGACTCAAATCTCCCTGCTCCAGGGTTCATGGTGAATTTCATGCATTTTGTGTATCTTTAAAAAAGCGCTATATAAGTGAGATGTATTCATATTTAAAGCAGCTCTAACGGGGCTCCAGACTGCAGACAAAATGGCCGTATATGTTATTATTCTTTGGTTGTGTGCAAGTAAAAAATTCCCGTGCAGCCGCATGATGACCTTTATAATTGGAGCAGACGTCTATTCCCTCCCCGCCTCCATTTCTCAAAGGAGTGTCGAGCATGGACGTATGATAAGATCTGGGTTTCAAACCCAAAGATGGCGACTATTCAATCCAATGAAAATAGCTGCCTGGTGGATATTATGTGATATTTTACTTCCTGGTTCTGTGGCACACTCGATATGCGCAGTAATGTTTCTCGCCCCGCTCGCGAGTTCCCGCTCGTCCCAAAGACTTAACATTGTGATGACGTCACAGTTTTTTTCACATTTTTAAATCCCAGAGGAAAATTTTACAAATATAAAACCTCCATGGGATTGAAATTCACAATATGAAGAGTCATAATTGACCTTGTCCAGGTGTCCTGTAGCAGTTTTACAGACGCCTCTTTAATGATGCTGGGCTCTGGGGGAAACTGTTTAACACTCAGCTAACCTGCTTCATCAGGATTGTGAGGGAGAGTTTTCATCAGATCTGATTGACGGTAATAATTATAATAATTCTGAATCCCGATTGGTGCACAGAAGTACACGTGACATCACCCCGCCCACTTCAAACCAGGGAGAAAAGAGAAATATAGAAATCTGTCACCTGAAATAACGGAAACATTTCTAACTTTGGCAGAAAATTGTGTTTTCACGAAGACTCCCGTCACTCGTAGTAAGAAGCCGATTGAGAAAATAAATGTCCTGGGCCTTTAAGGTTTCACATGATCTACTTCTCCATGTACACATGATGCTTTCCTTATTAAGGCACTTGCATCATAGCGTGACCCCACCGGGGAATAATGATTCAAGCTCTTGATAAAAGAACGAGGTCTGTACTTACAGGAATATAATGTTTTCATGGGGCCGACAGCATAAATTATTCTCTTATAATACAAAAACTCCCGCAGCCGAATGAATGTAGGAGGGATAATGTCCACACATCTCTGAGGAGAGAATACAGAGAGAGCTATTAGAGCTCATTACAATCAGGGTCAGATCATGATGCAAATAATCTGTAAGGGTTTGTCTCCACAACGTGTCCCCGGAGGTGGAGCAGCACAGGTGTGTGTCTCCTACAACATGACGTACAGATAAACTGCATCCTCAGTTACGTTTCCAGGGAAATGTGTTTTCTTTTAAACAGGTTGTGGATGTTGTACAGTTAAAGAAAACACAACAAAATGACTCGGTTAGGTTCAGTAAAAGATCTTTGGCTTAAAAGAAGCGCGTTTGTTACGTTATGTAAGTTAAATAACGACGTCAAATAAAACAGGTCAACTTTGACTTTTGTTTTTCGCACCCCCGACCTCAGGGCTTTGATTAGAAATGTATTTGTGCAGACTGTTCCTGTTCTTGTTTCCTGTGAAAACGTTTATTTTGAAACAACCGAATGTAACGAGCACAAATGTCGGACATTCGTAGGTGAACGAGCGAAAAACGTCGACTAACTCTTTGTAAGAATTCATACAAAGCGTTGTAGGAGGATACGGAATCTGGAGAAAATACGTTTCCCTCGAAACTTATTTGACAAAACAGTTTCATTGTATGGGAGTGAAATGTTTAGGAGGCCAGGTGTTTACAGAGTAAACAATAAGTCCATTAATGGACAGAAAAAATTATTGTAAATATTTTTTGTGTATTTGGACGTCATGTTTCTCTGATGGCCATTTTGTTTTCTAAATTTTGACGAGTACGCGAGGGACAATGTGCAGCGAGCGAAGTTCTTCCCTTTGTCGGACCAGATGCATAAAACCACGCAGCCCTGTTGGAGGTTTTCTGCACATTTCTGTCTGTTCACATTTCTTTTCCATTAACAGTCTGTAATCTCTGCCACAGCGCGTCTCGTGCTCCCGTCAGTGTTCACTTCCTGTCTGTCTTCTTTAATTGTGTCTTTCACATCTCGCTGTTTCCTTGTTCTTCTTCTCTTTTTCTTTTCTTTACCGGGGACAGTTCAGCCATCGTGAATCCAAAGTTTGCTGCTCTCCATATAAATATTAAAATGTATCTTCAGAAAATATTCCACAGTGTTTTCTGAAGGAATAACCGAAAACTAACGTTTTTTTTGTTTGTTTTTTGCCACAGCTGACGTTGTTACATTTGCGGGACTTCTTTCTGCGGATTGATATGACTGAACGTGGGCCTGTGATCAGAGCGTCCTTAGCAGCTAAACAGAAATAACAGAGCGTAGAATGTCCAATCAGAATCGAGTATTCAGCTAACTCGTGTAATAATGATGATAACCTCATGTCTGTACGATAAATACACTATGAAGATACAGCTAGCTGCTGATGAGCTTAAATATCCTCTTCATGTTTATCGTACAGAGAAGTGTCGAACTATCCCTTTAACATGTACATGTGTATGCATGTGTACACAGAAGTGTTATATTCTGCTCTGCATTGTGCCGCTTGCACACAGATCGTCTCAAGGCTAAAGCTTCATAAGACGATTTGCAATTTGAACCCCGCTTGCCTGTTTCCATGGTGATGAAACCAGTTCGTGAGGCCATCGCCATAGGAACCAAAACAAAGTGCTCGACGTCCCCCTTGTTCCTCCTGAATTAACGAGGGCTTTTCTTTCTTCTTCTGCGCCGCGTTTTCCTGCAGGTGCCTACCCTCGACTGTCTCTGAGCTTCAAGCTGAAGCGGAACATCGGATACTTCATCCTGCAGACGTACATGCCCTCCATCCTCATCACCATCCTGTCCTGGGTGTCCTTCTGGATAAATTATGACGCCTCGGCTGCCAGAGTTGCATTAGGTATGATGTGTCCCGTGCAGTGGATTGACCTCTGCTCTGTAGTTTCACCTTCAGTCTCATGTCTGCTCGGCATCTGTCAATCTGCTCGCTGCTCCGTCACTACGAGCGGGACCCAGATCTCCCTCAAACAAAACACGTCTGTTTGCTATCCTGGCCCCTAAATGGTGAAATGAGCTCCCCATTGATGTCAGGTCAGCTGAAAGTCTTCACACCTTCCGTCTGTCTTTGTTGCTCTTACTTTGGTTTGGCTTATTTGAAGCTATTGTTCTACACTTGTATGATTTCACCTATTTGTAGCTTATGTACTTGCAAGATTCTCACTGTTTAGAGTCGTATCCTCATGCTTTGGAGAAAAGCGTCTGCTAAATGAACTGTAATGTGATGTAACGTGTCTGAGCTTCATGGTCTGGGCCTGCAGGCTTGTGAACAGGGACCACAGAAACAGACAGAAGACTGTGAACTATGATATCATCAAAGGATCAAGGAACACACAGAAATTAAGGAAAAACAAAAAACAATTTGGAGTTTTTTGCCCCAACACTGCAGAAAAGAACCCTGTGGGGGCTTTTTGGAGAGGGTGGGGCCGCCGTGTTTAAACAACAAAGAGAATCTGACGTATTCTGATGAAATGAGCAAAAAGTAAAAAGCCTCTCTTAGCTTTTATCCATCAGAACAGAGAGATATGGAATCAGCTGCGGCGCCACCGAAGAGTTTGAAGCTTTGAATGCATCAATCATAACGTTCACAATCGAAACAAAATCAGCATCAGAAAGCAGATTTTTTGTTGTTTTTCCACGTCTATTGATTGTGTTTAAAGCTGGTATTTACACACAGCGTCAGATAAAGAGGCTGCACTAATATTATCAGTATTATAATATTAATAATAGAGTTATATTCCAGAGGTGCTGCAGAGGATTGTTTCAGACTCCAAACATTTCCAATAACTCCAGAGCGTTTAAAGTCCAGAAGTCGACATTTATTGAAAAAAAATATAGATGTAATCATTTCCTAAATTGTTTTTATCAAACTAAATATTCTGCTTCAATACGTATTTGTTGGCGTTCTGCCAGAAAACCAACATTTTCACTGCACTCAAAGAACTTTTGTGCTCTCCTGCTGCACACAAAGGGAGGGAAGCTGTATTTAACCAACAGCACCATAAATTACATTTATACTGCCACGATAACACACAGGGTGATGATGAAGTCATAAAATATCACGACAGACAAAGCTTTGTTCGAAACCCCCCCCCACACACACAAAAAGAATCTATCCTGTCAGCGTGCAGGCTCGTGAGCAGGCTGTGGAAATACGTCCGCCTAACATGACGTGTCAAAAACAGCGACCAGACCAACCACTGGGAGAAAACTGAGATATAAGCATTGACGACTCGCCTCGCCTTAAAAACGTTTATCTTGAGAAGTTACCGTGTTTCTCTCCCCTGATGAGGGCCCGCTACACTTTACTTTACACTGGTAGTAACGCACAGATTAAAAGATAGAAAGGTTTGCATGTGGGAGGCAATGAGGACGAGGTTGTGTGAGACACATTTATGATGGATGGCCTCGCTTCCCCGCGGAGACGCTGTGCAGTTGATTGAGCGTTTGTTGGGAGATCATGTCAAGTTCATGTAATTTACTGCGCTGTGACCTGAGAGGAGGATCAGTGGGATGTTGACTGGAAGTGACCCCTTGATATTAGTGTGGCGTCTCCGGGGAGCAAAACGAGGAGTTTAACTTCACTGTTTGATATAAAAATGCATTGTGTATTTGAGGCCTCAGAGCAGTACAGTGTTCGGTTAAAGCTGCACAATGGATCAAATGATGTGTGTAATGTGAAATAGTGTCGCTCATGACAAATCCACAGCCCAGCCTGTCGCCCCCTTTAACCCTGTGGAGGTCTTTAGCCTCTGGAGGTTCAGTCTCATGGCTCTCTCTGCGCCCAGTCTTTAAAAAGGTTCTTTAAATTGTAGGTCTTGCGTTTTCCACACATTAGGACTGTACCGAATGTCCCTTTTCTTTTACATTCAAAGCTTCTATTAAGGTTTTTAAAATCAAGCTTTAAAAGTCTGCCGTCGTATTTTATGACGTCATCAACCTAAAGAAATTTTAAAAACTAGATTTCTTTGTTATTGTGGTTATTTGAATGTCATTTATGGGCCTGTTTAATACAGGTGCGTGCCTCCCTTTGTGTGCATCAAGCAGGAAATCAAGCTGCATGTCAACGTCCGCATGAACTTAGCCAACACAAAACAAAGGCAACCAGTACCGATTACCATTAAATACCATTAGAGGCAAAGTAGAGCGGGTCATGCCTTCGCCATAGTAGGAAAAAATAAATCAGCATAAGTCATTCAGCATAATAATTAGCCATGTGCTCTCTGTTTTTTGCAGGTGTAGTTTGTATTTGCGGTGCAATGGGCCTTTGGAAGAATGGGTGTCAGACAAATAGGCTTTGGGCAATTTTTTGGTTTCTTATATTACTCAAATTAAGAAAACAATCATTGTTTTGCTACCGGCATCACAACCCAGGTATCGTATCAGTACGAGGAGCCTTGTAAAAAATAGCAGTGGACATGGAGGACAGATATTGTGATGTGATCACTGAAGTATCAAGACGGTGTCATCCATATCAGCACCGTGGGTGACTTCTTCCGACACTTTAGTCACATGTGAACAGATAAATATGAGATTCCAAATGTTCCTTTCAGTGCGTTCGAGGCTCCTGTGGTGTAATAGGAGATCGAAGACTCCACTGGCCTCTGGGACTGAAACAAAGTCGAGGCTCAGTTCACCTCTTGGAAAACACCCCGCCATCCCTAACTGCATTGATCTTTGCCTTAAAGGAAATCGTCCTTCAGCGTCGAGTGTTTGTAAGAGAGAGCATGTTACTGCAGCATTCTTAAATCGCAGCTGTGTAGTCGCTGTGACGTAGAGATGAATGTGGTACATTTTGAGGAGGCTAGAGTTAGAAGAACTAGTCAGACGTGCTGTGATGCCTCCTCACGAGGACACTGAGACACGGTGAGAGAGCATTTACACTTAATATCCCAAATTCAATCATAGCTTTCCATTCTCTCTGCTATTATGGTGGTTTGAGTATCCTGAAAGGAAAACTACATTTGCAGGACACCTATCAGGCTTCATATATGAGCAGTGGAAAATGACGTCTGAAGTGGGGCGTTGGAGGGACAGTTTGGATTGTGGGCTTGTATGAGGTACTTATTCATAGTCAGTGTATTACCCACGTCACTGTGTCACTTTGGTGAATCAGAACGAACCCTTTAAAACGCCAAAGTCACACATTAACACAAACAAACTAATTGGTGGAGGCAGCGGGAGACCTGCAACTCTCGTGTTCTGCGAGGTAAAATGACTGTTTTTGTCAATGGAGTCTGGTGTCTCTGGAGAGAGCGTAGATAACAGCGTACACCTACAATGATATAGACTTTTTTTCAGGTGTCTAAAATACTTTACTTTTAACAATAATCAACATCTGGAGTACAATATGCTATACAGTTATGTTCATGTTCTAACAGAAATGGTAATGGAAATTGTATTATGGGTCATTGAAAGGTCAGTGAAAGGTCATTGAAAGGTCATTGAAAGGTCAGGAAAATGTGTGGGAACCCGGAAGTATTAATATGAGTATAAAAACAAAACATTTCACACTGTTTCATTCATATCATTTCAACACGACCCTGTTTGGATGCTTAGCTTAAACTCTTGTTTCTGTTTTTCAATACGTTTTCACTTTTAATGTTAACAGATATATATGTAGGACCTGCCTGTTCGGCCTGTTCAGGCTATGATTGGGCGTCCGCTGTTTGGGGGAGGGATTTCAGATGTCCTCTGTGATGATCATTTCATACCTTTTAACGGATGTGAAGTTAAAGACGGTAAACTCAGGTGCTGCACTGAAAGTATTTCGGGGATGTGTTGAGTAACCCTCTCCTCTGAGCTCTGTCAGAGTTTAGGTTCTTGCTCTTCTCTTTGTTCTGCAGAAATCAATGCAGTGCTCTTAACACCCCCACACATACTGTACAGCACTGTACAGTGCAACGCTTTTTTTTTTTTTGTTGGTTTAATTACGTAAGCCTGAGTCGACAGAAATAGACACAGCGTCCAGGTTGGTGAGCCATCCAGGAGACACAGAAACAACTCAGACACATTTATTGTTGATGATGCACATTATCGAGAGAATCACTACACTGCTGTTTATTGTGCATTTGCTGAGTGTGTTCACTCTGCTGAGCTGAGAGTCACATAGTGCAGCGCTTTCTGCTTATCAGAGTAAATCCAAACTTCCCAATAAGGAGAAGAATATCCAGGAACTTTGATCTGAGCCTTTCAGATGCGATGGAGGCGTTTGTCGCTGCACCTGATGGAAATGACTCATGGTGAGACCCTGTAATGCCACACAAATGGATTTTTAATTCAAGTTTGAATTGAATACACTCTTCAAGAGTCTTCTTGTTAGCCTAGAAGAGGTTTAATCGATCCCAGCGATCAAAAGCAGGGTCGAATATTCTCCCAGTGTTTTGTTTCTCTCCACGCCCGCCTACCTGCGCGCGTCCGAAGAGAAAACAACACTCACAGCGACACAGAGCGTCTTACCCGAGCGTGCAGATCAAAGACAACACGGTGTAGTCATCCCACATTTTGTATTCAAGGTCAGTTGCAGTTTTTTTTAATTTGCAACACGGTGATTCTAATGAATTCTTTATTTTCTTCTTGCAGGGATCACGACTGTCCTGACCATGACAACCATCAACACCCATTTAAGGGAGACTCTGCCCAAGATCCCCTACGTCAAAGCCATAGACATGTACCTGATGGGCTGCTTTGTGTTCGTCTTCCTGGCTCTGCTGGAATATGCCTTCGTCAACTACATCTTCTTTGGAAGAGGCCCGCAGATGCAGAAGAGACTGGCTGAGAAGGCACAGAAGGCCAATAATGACCGGGAGAATTTAGATGGACCCAAGGTGAGAATCCGAACACCAGAAAGTCAAGTTGCACTCGTAGCTTCTCCCAGATAAGCTGTGTGCTCCGTGTTATACTCACATAAACATTAGCATGTATGTAGATAAGACTGTTAACATGTACTGTACACGCTAGAATTATAGGGCTTTTTTTTTAAACAATCGATCTTCATTTGAATGAGCAGATATTGATTCATAAAATCCCGAGATCGATCGTTTATTTTTTGCCTTTTCCCGTAGGTGTGTGAACTTTAACCCGGTAAGCGTTTTTTTTGGCCAAGATGTGGCGGTTAAATCGAAACGTGGCGGGAGCTGCTCCCCTGAAGGCACCGCCAAGCTTAAAGGCAGATATCTGGGTGCATTTCGGATTCAAAAAAACCTTGAAGACAGAGAAGAGCAGGAAAACAGCAACGTAATATGTAGGATGTAGAAAAGTGAGGGGACATATTGTGGCAATACCACGAAACATCACCCAGATCTGCTAAAACATCCGGCCCGAAACAAACCCAATGGCATTTACATTTAAGTTAGCATCCAATTCTCTGCGTGCCCAAAAAAATAACCGAGGCTATATATTAGTACGTTTTTTAGTTAATTATGAAGTAATTAATAAGTACATAATTCAGGCTCTTTGTAGCTATAAATCAATTCGTATGTAATCCACGTAATTGTGAACCAGGAAGTATAAAGAGCAACAAAATCCGTGTAGGGAAGCGGTCGGTGTGTTCCTGTCCCGTGTGAAACAAAGATTTATTCATCACGGAATTTGTCCGTACTTTAATATCCAAGTAATATTGGTGTTGTAACTGAAATAAGATCTTCAAATCAAATCCATATCAAATCAAATCAGAAACCAAACAAATTGGGACCTTGTGAATTTAAGCGATTCAGGAAATCAGTGGCGATACGCAGCCCTGCATTACTATTGGTCCATCCAGTGGAACTACTTCCTGTCCCTCCCCTCTCCCACTGTGATTCTCTGTGAACGTCTCCGCTCACACCGGAGCTGAGCTCAGACAAAAAGGGGGTTTCTGTTTGTGTTTCTCCTGGCTAGTCTGAACTGGAAGGAGGCAATTGCAAGTCTTCATCTGTTAAACAGTCCAATCAGGTACAAGGGCGTCGTCCCTCACGGCGGGTGAGTGTCACTGTGAAACCTCCACGGAAGCTTTGCTGCTGCGGGGCAAAGTTTGACCTCTTCATTTAACAAATCAACATTTACCATCACATCAGCCATTTCTGTCAGAGTCTGCGTCACATATACATGTATTCCTCTTTTCTGCTGTTTTATTGTCTTTATGTGTTTGTGGCTGTGATATCCTGCAAACTAACTCTATAATAAACTGAGACATATCACACAACATAGTATGCACCCGATTGAGGCGAAGTCCCGCCCCTAGTGGCGAAGTCCCGCCCCTAGAGGTGAAGTCCCGCCCCTAGAGGTGAAGTCTCGCCCCTACAGGTGAAGCCCCGCCCATATATACGAAGCCCCGCCCTTATACGCAAAGTCCCGCCCCTACTGGTGGAACATCATGAAACCTTTTTTTGGAAAAAATATGTCTTTGCATGTTAACTATTAATTAAAAGTCGCTACTGCGTTTTTGAGAATTGATACAGTATCCCAAAAACATAATATTGGGATACTCGATATTTTACATATTTTATGACACCCGTACTAATGTGTTAAATAAATACTTGACAAATTGAAAGTATTTTCTCATTTAATTAATTACGATATCTCGACATTTGATTCCTTTGAAAGACGATAAATGATCATATTGAATCATCGCCCAGCACAACATATACATGAGGATCTGAAAATGTTCATATTTTATGGAATAACACCAGTTTCTGTAACTCATTTACATATATACATATATTTTCACCTTCTCACTTCCTCTCGTGTCTCGTAACCACGTTGTGTAATGTTGCCTCCATTTTTGCCACATAAGTCGGAATGATTTATGGTTGTTGTTGTGTGTGTTTTTGTGTGGGAGGCAGTATCTGTCATGACATTAGTATTAGAGCCATCCAGTCCAACCTTGAGCTGTGAGAAGTGATTTAACTTTGGGACTGGAAACCTGGTTCTGAAGGCCGCTCTCGGTTTCCCAGGCTGTAATCTGTCAGCCTGCTAGACGGCGGCGGCGGCGGTGGCCCCGATGGCCCGACGCAGGCTGCACATGTGTCATCAGTCACCCCAGCCTCAGCCCATTTTTAACTGCGCTCCTGTCTGTTGTGCCCCAGGTCGACTCCCAGGGGAACATTTTACTGACAACCTTGGAGATCCACAACGAGGTGGGAGGGAATGAGATCACAACCACGGTGAGCGAGATCCACAACTCCTCTTCCACGGTGTTCGACAACTCGGGGGTCCAGAACAGGAAGCCGAGCGGGCCGCGCCCCAGCCTGGACCAGAACGCACATCTAAAGAGATCCCGTCTGCAGAGACGATCCTCGCAGCTCAAAATCAAAATCCCAGACCTCACCGATGTGAACACCATCGACAGATGGTCACGGATAATATTCCCCTTCAGCTTCTCCCTCTTCAACGTAATCTACTGGCTTTACTATGTCAATTAAACCCATTTCTGTTCCTGTGTCATTTCTGACTTTATGTGAGGAACATAACATTATGGACTTTTTTTATCATAGCGAGTGAAGTCTTTGATGAGGCAGATGCACAGTCACGAGGAATTATCTACAGAACATGTGTTTTACAAAGACTTTGATGAACTGTACTCTCTGCTCGGACCCCCCTCCCCCCTGTGAAGAACGGGGACATTGTTTCTCTTTGCAGTGTTGTATATCAAAAAGAGTGTTTACACTGCTTTAGGTCATGTGGTCGCTGTCATACATTTTTTTGCTATGGACAGGACAGCTGACAAAGATTATTATTATTATTACAGTCGTCTGTCAATCTGCGCATGGACGAATATGATCATGTAAACAGTTAATTTTGAGTTTATGATCCGGAAATGATTTGTAATGAAAACAGACTTAATGGAACTCTTTAACATTTTTGGATATGCGCTTTATCGCTTTCTCAGTCAGATTGATTGATACCACTTGTGTACGTACGCTAAATATGAAGCTTTTAATGTTGACGCCGTGATTACGTCGTGGTGTTAGCTGGAGGCAAACACAACTCAAGTATTAGGCTAAAGTTAAACTAAATGTAATCTTGCCGGCTCTATCTTGAGATTTTGTTGCATATATTTGAGATGACAAACTTATTTGAGGCTCTTGCTAATAGCTTAGCCGCTAACCGCTCACGCAGAATGCCAAATTATAAGAGAGATCATAACCCATATTTAACTACGGAAGATGGAGAGAAAATGTTGCTAATAGCCTTTGGCTGCAGTTAGCAGAAGCTAATCTATTAGAGAGAAGGGAGAAAATGTTGCTAATAGGTTAGCCTTGTGCTAGTCGTCGCTGCAGCCGTGAGCACTTAGCTGCGGTTAGCAAGCGCTAAACTATTAGCAACATTTTCGCCCTCAGTTTCTCTTTACTAAGCACGCTTAGTAACGCTCGCGGTCCCGGAGAGTGCGCGACATTGTTAAAAAAACAAGCCAACAAAACTTGCCCGCCAGCTTTAGCTCCGCCCACAAAAATATGTCATCATGTTAACTAACTGTTAGCTCTATAGCCAGCAGCCAGTTAGCTTAGCTTAGCTTAGCATGAAGACTGGAAGCAGGGGGCAACAGCCGAGCGTATTTCCTAAAATCTCGAAGTTCTTTGATTTGCCTTGGAGTTCACTGGAGGTTTTGAAGTGGACCGCTGCGACCTTGCTCCTGCGGGGGTTTAACACTGTGTAACGATGTCAAAGGGTAACTTTGATTTCAAAGCCCGATTTTATTAACAAAAGACAGGCTGATGGAATCCATACCAGCATTTTATAAAAGTGTTATTCTGTCATTCACTGCCATTATTGAAATGAATGTTTTTGACATTTTTGGGAAATATGCATATTTGCTTCCTTGCCAAGATTTACATGAGAAGATTAATAGCACATAATCATTTAGCTTAGCTTAGCATGAAGACTGGAAACAAGGGGAAACGGCACCTCTAAAACTCACAAGGAGAAAGTTTCATCCCATTTGTTTCATTTCTTCGATTATGGGTCGGACAAAACTCAATTAATTGATGCCAGTGAATTTCCATTATCGGGATAATCGTGAATATCCTCACACGAGTGACTTGAAGAATCTGTTTTGCTCGCTAACATGGTAGAGAAGTGAAAAATAAAGCCTGATTTATAAATTATTATAAGAAGGAACAAACTCACACAGTGTTGCTATTTTTTTTTATGTTATTTATCATTTATTTATGCAGGGGGACCTTATGATTTATATTTACTTTATAAAGTAAATTTTGTTAGATTTTCTCTAAAAAGGATGTTCACTAAAAAGATGTATCCTGTCTGTAATGCAATAAAGATATTTCTTTCTTTACTAAATGTAAGGTAAAGTGATTCCAGTATGTTTAGTACCATTTTAAGAGTTTTAAACATATTTTGATGATTATCGAGATAGTATCGTGAATCGCAATTATTTTGGCCGGGATAATAGTGACATTTTCATATCGTCCCATGTCTAGTATTGATTAAACAAACACGGTTTTACTCGCTAATTAGCCAAATTTAACGTTGCTGGAGACAGGCTAACTTTTTCCCTCTGTTTCCAGTCTTTATGCTAAGCTAGGCTAACCGGCTGCTGGTTGTAGCTTCACATTCGGTGCACATACATGAGAGCCGTATCAATGTTTTCATCTCACCCAAAATTGCAAACTATATCGTTGAGATTAACAGTTTATTAATGTCATTCACTTAACCATGTGTGACATGGCAGTTGATTCCCAAAGGCTTTTATAGGCTTTTAAATATTTACAATATATTTGATGATTTTACACTGTTTCACTCTGAGTGCTTTCAGGACTGCTGTCACAGTATTTTACTGATTTTGTGAAGCACGTATTGAATACGGCATAATTCACATGACGACTCCCTTGCATGTTGTACTGGGGACTCATTTCTGTCACGTTTCCATCCACCTTCACATTCAGATTTCTTGATTCTGCGTGAAATGTAATGTACATACTGTAACGGCACATTTTCTCTTCACGTCACATGAATTACATGCCTTTGTTGTCAGCGGTGTTCCGCTCAGTGACTCCTGGCCTCGCTCTTTTGTTTTCTTTGACTCTGCACAACAGAATCATTTCCTCTTTGTGTTGTAAATATAAAACACAATATCACAGCCGGTGATTATTTCCATTCTTTCATAAAGAAGTAAGTGAAGTGTTAGAAGTGAAGAAGGAGTGTGGGGGTTTAATCGTATCTCCAAAGCAACAACTGTTGGCATGCACAGCTCGCTACGCACCATCTGCCCTGCCCGGCTGAGCGACTCGCGGCGCGTGGGAGTGACACCACCTGTCAGAAGTCTGCTCCGCTCAGCGACACCCGTGTGCAGCCGCCTGACGGAGCTCAACATCCCGTTACAAAGCAAACCCGAACGCACCACCCATGAACCAGGATTGATATTTGTGATATTTCATATATGTCATATACAAAAGAGGACAGATCGTAAGCAGTGAATACGCTGTTCGTGATATATCGTAATGTCAGCAGATATATGGACATTGTAAGTGTTATTAATGCATTTGTCGCTGGTATAAATACAGATATTGATTGAAAAAGTATTGCTGTCATCGTATATATATATTGATTATGAACAAACACATGTGAGTAAATACAATAAACTGATGGAGTAAGAGGCAGTAGCAGAGGCAGATATTCCCAAGCGAAATACAAATAAAAGTCAATAAAAGACACAAATCTGAGCCACACAAAAGTCAGGTGATCACCAAAGTGAGTAGGATTCGTCCTCTGGGGAACATGAACGTCTGTACGAAAGGTCATGGAAATCAATCAAATCGTTGTCGAGATATTTCAGGACCAAAGTGGTGGACTGAGCGACTAACATTGCTAGCATGGCAAAAATCTCACAAAACATAATCAGAAATGAACCCATTTGTATTTACTGTAACAGCATAATAAAGTCGAAGCATGGATGATATATTCCGCTGCGGTGGAGGCAATCTTCCCCGTCAGCAGAAACGGCGCTGAGCGACTGTAACAGAGACATGACGGCGAGGTCAGAGCACGGCGGCTCTCCGAGGAGCAACGCTGCCGTTTGTAATGTTCACAAAGACAACTGTAACCTTAATCATTCATTTATTCTCTGTGCTGCGTTGTATTCCAGCAAACATTCGTCACCGTGATCTGGTTTCTGCCACATCGAGGACTCGGCTGTGATTTATGGTTGCACACTACAGATAAATGTAAAGCAGGTGTGTGTTTTACATTATGAGGACTCTCTAACGTCAGCGTGAAATCTGAATTGTGCATCCTCTGCTCTGCGCCCGGATTAAATGTCTCAGTTCTGGTGACAGATGAGATGAATCAGGCCACTGTAGCACTTCCTGGATGTAATGACTAATAACGATTGAATGAATCAGGAATATTGTACACGCAGCAGTCTCTACGTTTTTCCTAATATTACAATATGCAATCATATTTTAGATAATATTGTCTGGGCCCTTTCCCGCTTCTACATAAAGCGTAGACAGCGAGCATAGTGCGGCTAACTCCATTAGGGTTTGATTACAAGAGGCTCCTCAGTCACAGTTATTTAAGTTGTTTATCCTTCTAAAGTCTTAAAGGCATTGAATTCATTCATCTAAAAATAAGGTTTTGAAGATATAATATGTAAAATTTTTATATTAAAATGTCTAAAAACAACAGTTCTATGTTCTATATGTAGAGAGTTGTTCCAGAGAAACGTGTAGTGTCCCTGAAGGCAACGTTTCCTCTCTCCTGTCATGGCGTCATCTCCCCTTTGAGCAGCGTCAGCTTGTGTTTGTCTGCCAGAAGCTTCAGAAACTGACTTTTTATCCAGTTTTAAGACACATTTTTACATCTTGGTGCTTTTTAACTCTATATTTGAACTATTAATGATACAAACAAGTGCACAAACTATATTTAAATAGTCAAACATTTGATACAGCTCAATAACAATAATAGCAGTGCCACTAAAAACAGGGCGCAGTGACTTCAGAGAATAATTATTGTTACTTTTGATTAATACTGTGCACGTCTTGGACGTCAGAAAGCCAAAAGGAGTGCGACAAGCTGTTCACCTTCACAGAAATAATGCTGAATAATTCAAATTTCCAGGAAAAGTGTGACAGAAAGGATGTAAGAAGTGAGAGCAGCACAAACAAACGCCGTCCTATCATCGTTGAAACTTGGATTGCATACGGCGAAACCATCATCTGACGCTTTTTTTATTGTCCAAACTATTATTTAAAGCGCAGAACAAGCCAGGAACAAAGTCGACTAATAACTGCACGATGATGATGCAGGGCGGTGTGTTCAGGGGACGCTGTAAACTGAATCGCTGCTTTGAGGATTTGACTGGATAAAATCATTGAGTGTCACTCATGAAAGATGAGGTATTACAGAAGTGTTCGGTACCTGCCACGTGAATCAGTTATCAGACGGTGCAAGGAGCGAAGAAATGACACTCGTATACTTAAACCATGAGATAATACGGGATAAGTGAATTGTGGTTTTTATGCAAACACACTTTTCTCCTGTTTGTTTCTCACCTCAATGTCTTCAGATGCTCTCCTGATGAACCTCAGGCCATGTGTGTGCAATAAAAGCAATAAAGGAAACAAGCCAGAGACTGTGAGGGAGATAATTAGACCCAGGCAATAATACATTTGTGGGCATAATGAGACAGACAGTTCGAATATCTGTACATTCACACGGGATAATTAATCTTAATGAGCGATATTAAAACTGGAGGCGGGAGCATCAACAGCAGCTGCCACTGTGTGAGTAACCCCCCCCCCCTCCCGGAGACGGCGGACCAGTAGCCAGGAGCCGAGGTTGCCAGCACAAATTGGATCTCAAGGTTCATCAAAGAAGCTCTTCATCAGCCAACACGTATGATGTTCATATCAGCAGAGCTTTAAAGAGCCTGAGGAAAAATACAACTTGGTAAAACAATTTGGCGTAAAACTTCCAAAAAAGTTAAAGAAATTCTCCTTTACTTGACCAACACATATTCATTCAGTTATTTTAACTCTTCCATGGAGTAATAACGGAGTTAATATCCGAAGTGAGCAGCTTTAATGCGGCTACAACTTTATCGATATAGCACCTTTAAAAACAGAGTTTACAAAGTGCTTTGACAGACGGGGCAGCAGCAGGATACAAAACAAAACACAAACAAAAGCAAGACAACATTTAAATGAAAAACTAAAGCACGAAGACAAAAGATGCAAAGACATAGTGGAGAGACGACAAACAACGAGGAACAATAAAACAGGACAATAGATGAAAAACAATGTGAAAAAAAGAAAAAAGCAATAAGGGCAGTAAAAAGACGACAGCTCTTTTTATTTGCTTGTTTTCTTTGATAGTTATTTTTGTGCATGGCTGTGATTATATATGAATATTTAGACATTTTTCACACACCATCACGCCAGCTACTGTTGCTAGGAGATTTGCGATGAAACTGTCTCATGGATATGGTTTCATATATTTTACATCTTGATAAATTGTAAAAAAAAAAAAAATCAAAAAAGTTGAATAATAATAATTAATACTGCCCTTTTCTAATTTGATAAGCCTGCGGGAATAATTGGCCAAAGTAGAACTTTCCAGGCAGATTTACTATTTGTGCTGTTATTTCAGATTATAGGAAAGATTCATATCTTTTTGTTTGTCTCCAAAATTCAGCAAGCAAAATCTGTCTTTGGAAATATATCCAGAAATATATCCAGAATCCACTTTGGGGTAATTGGGTATCTTCATCTTTTGGCAGAAGTGTGCTCATGACTCAAGTTAACAGAAATGAGGCTCTGAATGAGATGTGAACACACCCCTCTGTACAAAGCTTCAGAATATAGAGAGGAATGAAAGTGGAAAGTTTGGTGTATGTAAGTGCTACTGAAGTGGAGATTTCTGCCTCAGAGTCTGAGAAAAACCTCCTTTAGAGAAAACCTCCTTTAAAGATATGGATTGTAAAATTCATACATTTTGTACACTACAGGTGAATAGGGTCAAAAATGTGCTATGCTTTTATGTTACATCATGGGAAATGTAGGATCCAGTATTAGTATTTTTAGACTAAGATTCAGTATATCTTTAGATTGTTACCTTTATTTTTTCCTCTTTTTTGTTTCTATTTGTCAGTTTTTAGTCCCCCAAAGTGCAACACTGAAATGCACCTTTAAAGCCTCACGTGGTAGAAATAACTGCAAAGTGAAGAAAAAGCAATGCAAGGATCATTATTAGTAAAAAAACAAAAAAACAACAAAAAAAAACAAACAAATAAAGTGAAAATGTCACTATGTCTTTTCTTCCACAACGTTAAAGCTTTAATGGAATCCTTTCCTGACATTATGCTGCTTTTTGACGTAGCTCCGCTCCCTAATTACCAAGAACACCATTAAACTGACAAGAAAATAAATTATTCAGACAAATGTACAGCGGGTTCACAGCATCACTGCCACGCTGGTCACAGCTTACCACCTGAACTCATCACTTCTAGTATTTTATTAGCACACCTCAGCTGGCTGTGGAAGTGCAGAGCTGCTCACCAGCTGGGCTGCGGCGGGCCCAGATGGTTGTGCTGCATTTGCACCCCGATATCGTAATAAGATGCATGGAGAGCTGAAATGGATTCGATTTCATTTTATTCTAAAAGAAGATGTGTCGTGTAATCAGTGATATATTTGATAACTATTAGCCAGGCTGGGTAAAGAAAAATGATCTCAGTATCTGTTTTTCTCATGAACTCAAACACTTTTTAACCCCCCCCCCCCTCTCTCTTATCCTAATCTATAGACTGTATGTGTGCATGCATATTTAACACCAGAGATGAATCAGGGTGAACTCATACGTGGTCACCTATCTGCTGCGGTCACACATGCTGTAGAATTAATATTTGAATGAATTACATGAACACTGCACTGATGGTTCTCTAATCACAATCTATCTCTGTCTATCTGTGTTTTACATTTAAAACAGACTCTAAAGCCTGAGACTGCTCTGGTTGAGGTGTTTTAAGATGTGTTTTCAACGCAGTCAACTCCTACAGTATGTACACGATACGGTAGTTTCTAATTAAAATGCTGAGTGGAGTTCCCCAAGGTTTGGTACTCGAGCCACTTCTGTTTAATCTCTACATTCTCCCATTACATCAAATTAAATATACATATCAGTGATTAGATGTACCAACACCTCCAGTTGAACAAACACACAAATGTAATCATTGTATTTGGTGTTGAAAAAAATAATAATTTAAATAAATAATTATATATATATATATATATATATATATCATAAATCCCTTCTTTTTATTACCATACAAAATCACCCTTAGAATGTAGCAAAAGGAATTATTTCTTTAAAAAAAAAAAGACCTAAAAGCTCATTGATGGAATTATTTTATTAATTATTAGACGACTGTTTTCTTTAAAGGTTTTACTTACTTTAATAAAGCGGAGTACATAACTCCAGTTCTGAGTTAAACAGACCTTGTTTTACTTAGAATTTTATAATGTAACTTAATTGCACATTTAAAGTCTCCTTCCATACACGTTTTAAAGTCTGTAAAACTATGATTAATATTTTGTTAAACATGCTTTTCCATGGTAAGTGAAGTTAGCGTCTTTTATTTGTTCATGTTGTTAGTTAGCTTGTTAGCTTGTAAGCGGCAGTGGCTGCCACAACATTAGTGGTTGTGAAACACACAATAATATCACATTTTTGTGGTATAATATATATATATTATACCACAATATAATATCTGGAGGATTCAGGTTTCGGTGCCGGTGTTATGATGAAGAATGTTTCCGTGTTGAATTTTTGCAAGTCAGTATAGTCAAGGTCAGACACTTTAGGGGACATAAACATACGAAAAATACATTTTTGGGTGGAGGGGATCTTTAAGTTATTAATAATAGCTTTTAAAAATGATGATTGTGCTAATGGATTATAATTAAACATGGTACTCCACACACCTGGATCCATATTGTTCCAATCAAATTAGGTCAGTAATGGATTATTAATGTAAACACCTCTAACGTGAAAAATGACTTGACAGTTTAGAAGTAGCCTGTGTGGAACATGTGACATGTAAGATACACATGAATCTTACTTTATTTCTGAATGCAGTGTGATTCTTTTTTCTGCGTTTAAGATTCAGACTCGCATGATGTAGCAGAGGTGTAACAGCCGGCCATGAGAAACACGCTCATTAAATCTAAAGCTCAAGTGAACCGGTGCAGCCTCAGTGTTCGCGGGGAAAAAAAACAAAAAAATATTTGTCCTTTTTAAATCCTCGTCAATTTCACGCATGGGGCTGGAAAGGGCTTGGTAAGCAGTTGGTGCGCTCCAGAAAACTCACCATTAGTTCAACGTCAGTGACCAACACAAGAACCGGACTGTGATCGCAGATATTATTTTTAATGACTTCCACACATAATTCAGCGATGAGGAAACACAACCATTCGTTTGTAGAATCTGTAATAGATTAGAAGAAAGTGGTGGCAAAGTGATACCATTGTTATAAATATCCTTCCAGAAGACCCGACGCCTCTCCGCCCCACTGCTCCGGTGGTGTAGTTCCTCTTGCTTCCCTTTACAATTGATTAGACATCTCAGAGTGGAACCTTTTTGGACATGTCCGTGCACCGTCAGCAGTCTTTGACCCGCACAACGTCTCAGCCTTTCAATGGCTCCTTTCTATCGCTTCCCCCCTCCTGCTGTTAACGAGACATTATTACAATCAGCAGTATCGCACGGGTCTCACACTCTGCTTTGCTTAGTGTGTACGGCCTCGTGTTTGGCAGGAGGGTAAATGGAAGCCATTAGTCGAGTGTTTCGAGATAACGGCCACAATTGTGGAGTTCATTTCTTCACTCCATCATGTACAGTCACAGCTGCTTTAACCCTTGTGACACAATCCATGTCTAAAACATCCAGCCTGCAATGAGACGGAGACACAGTGCCTGTCTGTAAGTGACATCTTTAATATTGTACAGGTCAAAGGTCAGTTCAAAACATATTTCTCCCTTTATAAGTGAAGGCATTTTGTCATGACAGCTTTTTAATGACATTTCAGCGACTGTGTTTAAATGTATGTGGTATGTCACCTTGGTAATGCGGGCACACAGTTGCCTATATATTGCCTGCATATATTATGCCAATGATAAATGATAACAGCAGCATGAAGAATGGATATTACTATATTAAGATGGATGGGGTTGCGCAGCAATAAAATGTATGTAAATCAGAAATTGACACGTGTCAAGGTGCAGCTAAGACCGTTTTGTAAACAAATTGGCATTTTAAACAACCAGACAAACAGCGACAGTAATAAGCTGCGGTCCAGTGCTGCTGGGGCCACAGGACATCATCCTACCACCCTGCAGCACCAGCACCGCCCGTCCCTGTACAACACTCACCCTTAACCCGGCATGTAATGAAGCATACTGTAGATCATTGTAATATCTCTAAATAACATTAGCTCTATGATGCTCCACTACCTTGGCATACTTCATCTGAGCTGGCAGGACGCCCAGAAGCCCTTTAAATTAATGAGATGGCTGTACATATGCTGCGTTCACCTGATTTCTCTGCACTGATACTGCAAAACACGCATTTCAGCCGCGCTCGGCCTCAGGATTCACTTTGTAGAAAATCTGATAAGAGAATTTACACGTCAATTATCAGGTTGAGACCTGCATGTAGAGCCAGAAGAGAGAAGGCTTTTTGTTTCCAGCTGATGTGTGTTTATGTAATCGTGCTGCTTAATAAACAATGAGATATGGACTACTAACTCTATTCAAAGCTGCTATAATCAATCTTTTTTTTACATCAACAATGGATCAGATTCCGTGTGTTATGCGCAACATGAAACGGTGAAACCCTCAGATCATTGTTTTGGTTTTCCGGCCGACAACTTTCCGCTTTGGTTCACTCTCCCAGGCTCTCGTCGCCTGTGTTTCCAGACACAGCTGTTTGTTTGTTTTTGTGTGAAAAAGCTGTAAAAACCCACTGTACTCTACCTGCCCCGCAGCAAACAGCAGACGGACACAGTTAGAGACGAGCTGGGGAACAGAGTGGGTTTTTCTCAGGAGTTGGTGGAGACCAAAAAACGGAGCTAAAAGCAAAATTGTTGCACTTACAATCATCTGGTGAAAGATGAATGCTAAGGTCACTCCTCTCAGCTGGATGTGCTAACTGCTTGCTAACAAGCTCACAATATCAACGTCAAGGAAAAACTCTTACGACTTGGGAAATCCTTTTATTGTACGCTAAGTATAGAGCTAGCTTAGCTTAGCACAGCCTGCATGGTCTCGCCCCGAGCTATACTACAGAACATCTATCCACTGGACTCTGCAATAGTCTGACTGTAAAAACATAAACAGCAGAATCTATTGGATCCTGTAACGTTAGTGGTCGGACCCACTTCTACTCTCTGCAGTGATTCATGACATGATTTGCATTTATGATATGCAACGCCTGTGCCCTTGTGTACCTGAGTATTTAAGTACTTATGTCTTGTGATAATCTTTTGGCTTAATTACGTTTGCTGTAAAGCACTTTGGCACAAACCTGGATGTTGTTGAAGCGCTCCATAAATCAATTTGACCTTGACTTTGAGAAATCCTGGAGAACGGGGGAAAACGTCAAGCCTGGCTCTGTCCCGAGGTCACGAAAAATACTTTCTTTCCAGGGTGAGAACATGTGACGCTGTGTGTTCAGTATGTTTCCACAGCCCGGAAAAAATAGGTTGAGGCTTTCATTATAATCCAACTACATTGGACTTGTTTTACTTTGTTACTGGGTCATTTGACCTCCTCATCCCTCTAAAATATACATTCAGGTAAAGTCTGAGAGGGAAGAATTACTCAGACACAAGTGACAAGTACACATAGTTTTGTTTCAGGAGGTCACAAGCCGAAAAGATTGTAAATCACTGCTGTAGAGTCACCCTCAAAATCAATGCACTTACACAGGTCCTGCTCCTTTTGGAAGGACATTAACGCCAACTGAGCTCAAAAAGCGCCCGATCAGCTGGATTTGAAAAACACAAAACCCCTTTAATGAAATTACAACTGGTTTATGACGACTTCTCTACTCCTACCCGCTCCTCTGAGACGTGTCCCAGTCAAACAGAGGTCACTGTATCAGTAGCACGGAGCTCCTCTGAGGCCGCACTGCTTTCCGGTTTTTACACTTCTCTCCGATGCTCCATGACTCCTCAGGTGAAGGACTTTGCTGTACAAAGCTCCCTCGTGTGAAGGCCCGGCCCCCGTGTCCCCCAGTGGAGGACGGTGTCACTGGTGTCTCCACAAATCAGCCGCTGGCATCCTGAGTATTATAATTAATGATTGTTTTTATTGAAGATAAAACAGATCTTCATTGTGGAATCTTTTGGTAGCTTTTTCAACACGTTTCCGTTCTTCCAGCCTCACGTTTGCAACTGAATCTCTGCCCCGCAGATGCACGTAAGCTGTGCTGCAGGCGTGCAGTGAGTGATACGGATCAGACTCTCCTCACTGTGACACTCTGCCCTTAATATCCTGAATCATCCAGCCGTGCTTCGGCCTGCACAGAGAAAATACTGCATCGAGCGACCCAGAGTTCACTCTTCTGAGAAGCATGTCAGAAAATGTAATCTTTTCCTTTACTCCCACACCTCAGCTCACAGGAAGTAACTTGATAGGAGAAGAAGAAGAGGAATAGAGGAGAGCACGGGGAGGAGGTAACGAGGAAAATGAATGCAGGATTTGCCCTTTGGCTCATAAATGAGACACCAATTAATGACTTTGTGCCAATAAATGTCCCGTAAAATGAGTTTTATTACTATTTTATTGCATTACGTAGTCTTCGGCACGCCTACCTCTAAACAGGATTGTGGATATACGGTTAACTTTTGTACTTTCACCCACTGTAACTCAGAGGTTGCTGCTGGACGAGACTTTTCTGTCGCGCTCACCTCCGATTAAGGATGCATTAAAAAGTATCTGGATCCACATCTGTGTGTGTGCACAACAGTCTCAGCTCGGTGGAGGTGCAGGCTGGAGCCGCAGTACAGGAAGCGTTTAAAGACTGATACATGGCCTGTACACTTTGACCTGCGTTAGATACGGCTGCTGTATTTTGTCATACTTATTATTTTAGATGTATATTTGTCTTTATGTATGTACATGACTTGTCCGTGTGTGTGTCACTTTGCCTGCTTGCTTGTCTCTTGGCTGTTGAAGGACACTTGAGACATGAGATACAATTTCAGCTTTAGGGTTAAAAACACTCTGGAATTAGCATGTGTTGCGTCTGCAAGCAGAATATGAGGGTGTAATCGCCCTTTAAGAGAGTCTTTCTGTCACACAAAGAATTGCATTGCGTTTGGGAGTGTAATTATGAAAGAGTGCATGTGAGATTCTATAATGCGTTTGGGGGAGTATGGCGGCGTATATACGAGGACAATGATTTATGGCCTCAGCGGCCTCTCATAGGCAGTAGCCCTGACCAGAAGCATGGATTTTACACTCATTACACCCACACTCAAAATGGAAAGCTTCCATTATCTGCACGACAAGTAATGAGATTCTGCAATTTTATGTAAGATTAACCATAATGACATATAAAGTGTCATTAAGTAAGAGCGGCATTAAGGCTGAAAGACAGAAAGACAAAGTAACTTTATTCTGCAGAGGCTCCCCTCATTAAATAACACTGTACACCGGAGAGGAAGCAGCGCCATAAGGGACCGAATGTGACTTATAATAGTGACCATGTGTCACGTCAGTGTTGGTGTCGCTTTTGAATGTATGCAAACACAATCCTCCTCTCTGTTTACTGGAAGCTCACCAAACTGTCCAGTATGTCCCCAGTGTCTTGCCCCAATGGGCCAGCAGAGCAGGAATGGCAAAATAATTTTTTAATGATTTGTGTGCAATAACTCCTCCTCGGGTCTATGAGGTCGATGCTGCCCAGGAACAAACTGCTGTTAATTTGGAATTAAATATTGATTCAAGTCACTCAACAATGTCGTGGGAATCAACGGCGCTGCTGCTGGTCTTCATATAAAAAGAGCGATTTACATTAGAGTAACGTTTGAATTCATCATAGTGCACATGTAGCATGTGGGGGGTGGGTGGTCTTTTTCCATCTATTTTGGATTTTAGACACTAACTAAGTCATCATATGGGAAATCATAACATTCTAAAGCACGCAATCAGTGTCCGTCCCCCAACTCTGTCTCTCATATTCTATCTTTCTTTTTGTAAGCAATACAAAAAAGGTCATTAACTCAGGGCTGTGCATATCTTACAGTAATAAGAAGAAGATGAGGCTCATTTTAGGAAAATCATTATCTGCTTGACAGGAAGCGTCGTCCACCACAATCTGCTTTCATTTTCACGTGTGACTGCCATGTATCCGCCACTCAATCATCGATTACAGGGTCATGTTGTGGCTGCGGACTCCATTGTCTTGTAATTATAAGTGTCTTACCCTCTGGCACAATGTGCCCATTGTTTATGCAAGATCTCTCTCTGTGTGATTTCCCCGAGCCCCACCAGCTGCACATTTCTGCAGATTTAGCAAAAATGTCTCCATTTTGCGGGGAAATTCATCAAATCAATTATTGAGTTAATTACTTTGATTTATTTGGGCCTCTGCACAGTGAACTTATGAATGCATTATACATTCAAGAGGCAGTCAGCTTGATCCTTTGATAACCGGATCGTGCACACACAGCAGAGAGTGACTGCTGTTTTTCGAGTGCTATGGATCAACAGTAATAACAAAACAGGAGCGCTGTGAATAATTAACCAGTATAGGTTTTTGTGAGACTCCACTGCCGCGCGAGTGGGTCTGTGAGGCTGCGGGCCTGCTTAAAGGCCCCGCGGGGCTTTGAGATAAGTGCTAACATCAGCATGCTAACACGCTCCCAATGACAATGCTAACATGCCGATGTTTACTAGGTTGTTGTTTTTTCATGTTCAGCATCTTTGCTCTTTTTGCCAATTAGCACAAAGTACAGCCGAGGCTGATGGACATGCCATTAGTTTAGCAGGTATTTGCTCATAAACCAGAGTAATGGACCTCGCATGTAGGTCAGCCAATATATATATATATATATATATATATATATCTCCAAGGGCACCCTATAGGCACGTCGTCAAATCTGATCAACCACAGGGGCACCCATGAGGGCATTTTTATGGGGGTGTTTTTTCGAAAAGAAAGAGAGCGAGAGAGAAGATCAGATTAAAAGGGCACAAACTTCACCTTCATCAACCTCCAGAGAAATAAAGATTTCACACAGAAACATTTCCACTTTAAACCCCGGTAGCCAGGTTTCCATCCAAATGTATCACAAATCTTAACCGAATTCGGAGAAAATCAGCAAAAGAAAATGAGAATATATACATAAACATATATATATATATATATATATATATATATACACAGTATATATTTATATCAAACAAGTGTAAAAATCTTTTCGAGAATTTTTTTTTTTTTTATTGAAAATGCACACCTGCTGAAACCTGTCCACGCTTAACCTTAAAAGTTTCTCTTATTGTGAAAAGCTTGTCTTGGATGAGCCTGACAAGCAGAACCAGGGTCCGACCTGTTTACATAAAAGATTTTTGCACTGCGTGTAAATGTGCAACTGTTCACGAGCATCAGTGATTTCAGCGACTTGAATAGACATCGTCATGTTTATTTCCGGCTTCGTCAGCCTCGCAGTCTTTACATTAACTTTAACAGGCTCTCTCCTCCGTGATGCATCAAAGTTGTTTTTATCGTGCTAAATTTCCTCTGAACAAATTGTCCCCTGTTTGTGTCACGTCAGTCCTCTCTCTCCGAGGTGCACGATTTAAAACGAGGATGCTCAGACGCGGCTAAGGGAGGAACTCATTTTAAACTCATCTACATCAAAATGGCAACATGTCTCTTTAATTAAGGAGACCAGTATCCACTTCATGAACTCTCCAGAGAAATGTTCATTCAATGAGCTTTCTCATTAAACACCAATCACACCCCGCATCCTTTGTACACACGCTGCCGCTTAATGCTGCCGCACTTCACATTAGTTAATAAAAGCATGCAACTGCAGCCTGAATGTCCAGGAAAACCCAGAAGACTTTATTAAAGTTGATGTCTGACGGTGTGCTGGTCACGCCTACATGTGGGGACATATCTGAAGAAGGTGCGGTGGGGAGCAAAGGTGCAGATGGTCTAGGTGGCATAATAGTTCAATCCAGGTGTTCTGACTGAGAAAATATGCAACAGATAGATATGAAAGCTATGAGACAAAGACAAAAAAAAAAAGTAGCTTCTTATTGCATAAGTAGTGCAGGGGTGTAGAAGTTAATTTAAAAAAAAAAAATTGTATTTATTTATTAACAACTGCTATAAATAAAAATAAATAAAGTGATGCAAAACTACCATAAAGTGATGCAAAACTACCATAAAGTGACGCAAAACTACCATAAAGTGACGTAAAACTAGCATAAAGTGATGCAAAACTACCATAAAGTGACGTAAAACGACCATAAAGTGACGCAAA
>CALSBV010011200.1:8835506-8858894 GCA_943590825.1 Bovichtus diacanthus | reverse complement strand
GTGACGCAAAACTACCATAAAGTGACATAAAACGACCATAAAGTGACATAAAACGACCATAAAGTGAGGTAAAACTACCATAAAGATGTCTCTTTGGGTCTGTGGCTCTTGCTCCTATTTAGAAGGGGGTGGGGGCCGTTCCATGCCTCTCTGTCTACATTTATTGTAGTTACGTGTGTAGTGTAAGAGTAAAATGTACATCATGCATGAGCCAGCATGTATTTGCACATACACACCATTGCATCAGTGCATCAACACTGCATGAGGAAGTAGCTGCTGTTTCCTGCAGCACGAGTGTCCCTTCTCCAGGGTTATGGATGCCGTCTGCAGTAACGGATTACCTTCCAGATCGCGGCCTCGAGCCGCTCCGCATCGCTCCTGCAGATTGATCTGCAGCTTCCACAGAATCAGCAGCTTTACTGCGGCCGTACCTGGAGTCACAGCGCTGGGCAGTTATTTCTTATCTGTGGGACAAAGGTAACATCCATCCTGAGGAGTCCTTGTGATACGAGGGAGAATGAGCCGATCCACTGTCAGTGAGACGGATGCTCACCTGTCTGTCTCTCCTCATCTGTCTGACTCCACCTGAGTAACTAAGTTTACTCAAGTACTGTACTTTGTACTTTCGAGGTACTTGCACTTGACTCGAGTGTTTTTATTTTATGTTACTCTACACTTTTACTTCACTACATTTGTCCGACAGCTACTTTGCCTGAATCAGATTAGCGGCACAATATAAAATATAATCATGATGTGTTATTATAGATGAATCGGTTTGTTAAAATCAGCTCCACCTTTACCACATGCAACATACATTTACATCAATAATTATATTCTAATTATATGTTATTTGGAAATGGGACATTCTGCATAATGAGTACTTTTACTGTTGGTGCTTTAAGTATATTTTGAATGCAGGGCTTTTACTTTGAAGTGTTTTTGTACTGCTGTATTGCAGCTTTTACTTAAGTGAAAATGGACTTGAGTATCTAAGCTGGGAACAATGAACTTCATATTTTTAGATGACTTTGTTGATTTTGTTTTTCCAGAGAAAGTGGGATGAATTAAGATCTGTTGCCTCTTCTGTTAACATAATAACCTGCGTGACCCGGTGTGACCTGTGTGTGAGGGATCCAAAAAGGCTTGAAAATGAAATATCTGCGCTAAATGCTCATCAGATGAAATTTTGTTACTGAGTTTATTTAGGTTTGATTTAACACAATTTGGGAACAAACAACACAAATGAAGAACTGGGATGGAAGATGTTGCACGCACACACACACACACACACACACACACACACACACTGTACAGAGTGGAGTATCATGCCCTCTTCAGGTTGTTTGCTGTCTGTGAGAGGATGAACTGCAGCTCTGTTCACCTCCTCTGCTGCACACAAGACAATGACAATATTTATTTAAACAACACTTTCCCGGAGACGCATATAACATGCCGAATTAATTAGAATGTGCAAACAAAAATGTAGCTCATTTCCATAAAGTGAATTAAACGTTGGTTGTGTTTTCCTTTAGTTGCACTGCATTGAGCTCTCAGGGCCACCGTACATTTCACACAAAAATCTAATGAATAAAAAGATTTATTTGAAAGAATACAGAGGGTATTATGTGTGTTGGTGTTCGGGGACGAGCACGCGGCCTGAGCTGCTCATTTCTTATTTGTTGCTGTTGTGGCAGGCAATAACAGCTAAAGTTAGACCAAATTTAATCTTCATATCATCAACACTTTTATTACTTTTTGACAGAGATGGGGTGACCCAGAACTGCAAGAAATAAAATAAAAAAATAAAAACGAGACACAAAGTGATGCCCTGACCTCAGCTGCCCTTTGTTTTAATATAAAAAATGTTTTAAAAACACATTGGTTGGTGACAAAATGCTCAACGTAGAAAGACGGAGGCGTGACTGCAGAGCTCTGTGTTGATTTACACTGTGTGCACTTTTTCAAAATCTCGTTCATCTTTAAAATTCCTTTTGAATTAAATGAACATATTTTACACCATACGTGTACATGCTGATGGGAGACACTTGTATTGTCTGTGCCGTCCCTGTCGTCCCCTGTTACAGCAGATGTACCGATAACAACATGAGAGGCTTTCACATCTACAGTTTGGACAGGAATCCACAAACGAGTGTGTGTAGAATGCTCCGTAAATGATGCCCGATATTCATGATATACAGTAACACCGGGAGCTGGGAGTTTCTCTTCAAGGGCAGCGTCCTGCTGATGTCTTTCTGTGTTGCACTGAAGGACACCAACGCAGAAATCAACGTGAGATGGAGAGAAAACTGCTGTTAAAACCAGGATGGAGGAGAGTTATTAATAAAGCCACGTGCAGCCCTTTGCATAAAACCACTTACATTAATTCAGTGTTTCGCCTTCACGTGTGCAATCAGACAGGAAATGGTCCAATGTCTAACGATATTTTTATAGTTTTGAAAGAATTATGGGTAATCTCTGACCCACAGCAGGCAGAACGCATGCATGTGAACTCCACTCAGGGACAAAAATGGAAGAGTATTCTATTACATTATGTGCAGTGAAAAGATAGAATTTGTGTAGAGCTGCAACGATTAGTCAACTAATCAACAACTCAATTAGTTGCGAAACTATTTTGATACATTTATTAATCGCCATTAAAAGGATTTTCTTCATGTTAAAAATGTCTTTAAATGTTGTTTCCAGCCTCTCAAATATCGAGATTTGCTGCTTTTCTCTGTTTCATATCACATTAAAGTGACAAAACAAGACATTTAAAGACAAACCTTGGACCTTTTTCACTATTTCCTGACATTTTAAAGACCAAACGATTAGTCGTTCTTTGCAGCTCTGCACTTGTGGTCGAAAGCAGAGCCACTGCCAGACCAAGCCGACATGTGAGCAGATTGTGCGACGGCTTCGACCCCCTGAAAGAACATCAGATGCACAAAACCTTATTTTCCAAAAAGGAGCAAAAGTAGGGGATGATTTTATTTGCAGTTAAGAAGAACAACCTGATTTAGTTTTGTTCTTTCTGAGGCCGGAGTCGGCCCGTTGCCTCAGATCCTCCTCACTGCGGTCATTCATCACGGGGAAATTGGATTGTTCTCCATGCCAAGATGCCACAGGGAACAATCAGCCATTAGTTTTTAGCCCAACAGCTGGATGCCCCTGTGGCAAATTGCTGTAGACTGCCCCGGGACGGCCTTTGATTTATCTCCTGCGGGGAACCTGCTGGATAAGTGGCCGGTCAGTCTGAGGAGCTTCTAATATCTCATGTGCATTCGGAATATTAGGACTCATGACCCATGTTTGCTTTTGCAATGTCTTCCCACAATACTAAAAAAGCGTACAGCGAGTTTTGCTGGGACTTTGAAAGATTATTTAGAATTTGAATGGGTCATTATGTCCTGCTTGGTCCATACAACACACTTTAAAGCCCCTGTGTGCACAGCATGGTGTCTGTTTTATATTTATATTATAAGTGTATTTATAATATATAATATTTACATAACTGGAGGATCATTTGATAAACATATGATACTATATCTTTAGAGAAATGGCAGAGTGCAACACTTAACACTTCATAAGAAAGAGCTTCAAACACTGTTTTACTTTAATAAAGCCGTAAATAATTCAGTGACTGCTGATTTTTCATGCTTGAATATGGTGCAATGAATTCGAGATGAATCTATTAGTCGATCAACAGAAAAAAAATGTTATAATCGATTAATAATTTCTGTCATTTTTCAAGCAGAAATAGTGAAACAAATTCCAATATTTTGTGATTTCAGCCGCTCAAATGAGAAGATTTCATGCTTTACTTTGTCACATATCATTGCAAAGTAAATATTTATATTTGGACGAAACATTTGAAGACGTCACGTTTGGTTCTGTGAAGTTGCGAAGGGAATTTTTGACTTTCTACCGAAGTAATCGGTAGTCGTCACCCTACGGTGAATTTGAAGCGTGGAAAGTGACACGACATTTTACAAAAGTACATAATAGCAAGAAGCAGGCGGCAGGATAACGAATCACACACAGATGAATTAAAGCTGCATTCTCTCATTTTGGCCACTAGGGGGAGGAAACAGTGAAAGAAACTAAGAGACAGATACAGATTTAAAAAAAAAAAAAAAAAAACATGGGCTACTTTCAAATCCAGCAAAGTGTGGAGCTGTGAGACGTAACTAAATAACTGATTTCTTAAATTGCAAATTAACACGTTACGTTAAGTAATCTGAGTACTCTAACTCTACTTTGTTACCCACAACACTGGTAGTGAAAGGAAAGAAAGAATATGTTATATAAAAAATGTAATTACGTGTACAATATAACTGTTTTATGTACAATATAACAGTTTTTTGTGCAGGATGGGAAACATATTAATCAGGGGAAATGTGCAAAAGTTCCCTACTATAATAGCAGGGATGGAATATAATATAATACATATTATATATATATATATATAAGTGCATAATACTAGTAATAATAAAATAATTTTGAGGTACTTGTATTTACTTGAGTATTTCCAATTTCATGCTACTTTAGACTTTTCTCCACTCCAATTTTGTACTTTTTACTCCATTGATTTGACCATGTAGCAGTTACTTTGCAGATTAAAAATATTAAGAAATTATAAATCAAGTAATAAATGAGGATGTGTAATTATAAATTAAACTACCCAGCAGTATATAAAATCATTTAAATGAGCTCCTCCTCTACCAGCTGCAACATTAAAGTGATGAACACACGTTATATTATATAATATAACATATTATGAAAAATTTGAAAAGTATAATGTTTTTGTTGTGTGCAGGGTGTGCAAAAATATTGATCGGTGGAAATGTGCAAAAGTTCATAACTTGTGCACTTTGGATGTTTGGCTGCTTCCTGTGCGCCAGAGTAAACTGCAATAACACCGCGTGGCACTTGGAGACGCAGAAAAAAGCCCAGGTCGGATCGAGGAGGGGCCTGCGGCTCACATTTCCAGAGACGCGACCCCTAACCGCTGACGAGCATCCTGTGTGTGCGCTCAGCGTGCGCGCATGCGCGGATCTACACACACAACAGCAGCACGCGACCAGCGGCAGAGGCCCATCCACATGGTTTACAAATCTCCTCCTGAGCTGTGGGAAGTCCCAGCTCTGGATGCCTCCCTGCTCTCTCAGCATCCTTCCCAGCAGTGATAGGGAAAAAAAAAAAAGAAAAAAAAAAAAAGGAGAAGCCAAACAAGCAAAAGTTTTTCTCTGACTCGCGAAAAACAGGAGCCGACATGGATGAAAAGGAGCACGTTTGTGTGGATAAACCGGCGAAAACATTCTTCACACGGTAAAAGAATGATAACATAGCGAGTCCAGACTTTGTGTTTTTTTATTTTGTATTTATTTCTTTTTGTATGAGAGGACACGAACAGAGCCTGAAGTGTGGGCAAAGTTTGCAGCGGAGGGACTGGCGATGGCGCGGGAGGGCGAGGAGGAGCCCGGGATGGCCAAAGCTGCAAAAGTGAAAAGGCAAAGAAAGAAGAAACCCAAGGAGAGCAAAACCAGAACTGTCCACGCGAACATACGGTATGACCACACCAAAGGCGAGGACAACCCAAACCGACACTACGCGAACAACAAGATCAAGACGACCAAATACACCGTGCTGTCGTTCCTGCCAAAGAACCTCTTCGAACAGTTCCATCGCTTTGCAAACGTTTACTTTGTGTTCATCGCTTTGTTGAACTTCGTCCCGGTTGTCAACGCTTTCCAGCCAGAACTGGCGCTGGCTCCTGTCGTCTTCATCCTGTCTGTCACCGCCATCAAAGACCTGTGGGAGGACTACAGGAGGCACAGGTCGGACCAAGAAATCAATCACATGGACTGTCTGGTGTACAGCAGGTAAGATGGGCCTCGAGTAGCCAGCTGTTGCTGTGTGTGTGTGTCTGTGTGTGTGTGTGTCTGTGTGTGTCTGTCTGTGCACACTCTCTCCCCCCAAAGCATCTCACACACATTCACACCAGCTGATGGTTCCAGGCTAGAAAAACAATCAAGTCACACACAGAAGATGCAAACTGAGCTTCATGCTTGGACTCCCAGTGCTCCCAGTGCTCCCAGTGCTGGGAGAAGCACTCTGGTCTGAGTAAAAGTAGAACTACTCAGTTACAAGTGCAAGTCCTGCATTTAAGTCGTACTTTCTGGTTTATTGTAGGTTTTCACATACAAGGAATTTACGTGAACGTAGTAGGAGGAATTAGAAATAAAAGCAAGTATTGCCAAAAAAAATCAAGAAACATGAATATACAAGAGAAAAGAGAAATAAATAGTTGCAAGACACATCAATATAGAATAAAAGAAAAATACAATAACAATCTGAAAAAATACTATTTAAAAATAGGTACAATTTATCTGAATGGGAGAGCTGTGCAGAAATGTGCAAAATTGTCTGAGGAATATGTGAAGGTTCACAAAAGAAATATGCCATGGAAATCAAAATACACTATAGGTACCAAAAGTAGTAAAAGTATTCATTATGCAGAAAAATTAATTATAATTATTGATGCATTAATGTTGCATCACTATTAGTATCATTAATGAAAGTGTCACTCATGTTGCAGCTGGTAAAGGTGGGGTTAATTTAACTACTTTATATACGGCTGTGTAATCATTAATAATACCTCATGATTTATTATTTTGTATTTTGTATTACTAATATTAATCTGCAAAGTAACTTAAGTTATTAAGTATATGTTGTGCAGTAAAAAGTACAATATTGGCTTCCAAAGTTTAGTGGAGTAGAAGTATTAAGTTGCATAAAATGGAAATAGTCAAAGTAAAAGTACCTCATTGTTCCTCAGTAAATGTACTTAGTTACTTTTCAACACTGGAATCCAGCTGTCAGCTTGTCAGTCAGATATTCTTCATTTGTGGGCAGAGCTGCAACAATGAAACTATTAGTTGTCCGCTATTAAAATAATCGGCAACTAACTCTTTGAAGAAAAAAGGGTAAACATGGACAGATTTCATCGCCCCTGAAAATAATCGATAGTTGCAGCTCTATTTGTGGGTCCAGGATGGGGAAGATGAAAAAAAAGCGACATGTCAGGCGTCAGATTTAAACCTGGTTCAACACACGAGGAATTTATATCACATGTGGAATCCAAAAGTCCAGGAAACCTGCAGTTTGCTGCCCCTCTGTCTGTCAGAGCAGCGTGACAATACCGATGTTGCCTTCGTGCTGTCATTATTAATCATGAGTCAGTACGTAACCTGGCAAGCTTTCTCTACTACTAACTATATTCCCGAGAGTTTGTGTGTGTGTGTGTGTGCAGAGTGTATTCTGCTAATGAAAAGCAGCACTGTCGTCCACGTACAGAGCATAATTCATGGAAATCAAAAGGCTCAGTGTTTAGTGGCTCCACAGTTTTAGCAAAGTCTTGACCCAAGTTGCTCTGTCAAGGTTGGACATAATTGAATTTTCTTGTGCTGCTGTGGCAATATTGTGCAAACCGTCCCCCTTTCTCAACCTGGCAACAGCTGACTTGAGTAAACCGACACGGCATGCAGCGTTATTTCATTCTTCTCAAGGTTAAATACACCGCTTCGCTTTTAAACTTTCTGTCACTTTCTTTCCCCGGAGGACTTTAGGCTGCAGGTAAACCCTATCTGAATGTTTTAAAACGGACAAGCAGAAGGAGGGTTTTGTTTATGATTTCAATTTTATCCCAAAAAATGCTAATATTTACAAAGTGATTGAAGCCGTGCTGGTGAGTGTCTCTTCCCTTTTTTATCGGGACTGATTTGAAAGGGATAGTTTGAATATCTGGAAGTGGGTTATACGAGTTTGTGGAAGCAGACAGGAGTACCAGCAGGAAGCTAAACAATGTGCTGCTGTGACGCCTAATATCTATATCTATCTCTCTATATATATCTACATATACAGTGCCTTTACCCTGCCTCGGTCAGTTGGTTAGTTTGTGTTATTTTGTGACTTTGGTGAATCTGAACTCTTCAAAATACCAAAGTTACACAACAGCACAAACAGCGGTTGACCAGCTGTGTTCTGCAGCTAAAATGACTGTTTTTGTCAATGGAGCCTGGTAACATTTTTTTTTATTGTATTTTGTTTTTGTTCTGTTTTTAGCTGGTTTCATCTTCTTTTCTCTTTGCTTTTTATATAACTGGCCTACACTGAAACTGATTTTTTTAGGTGTCTAAAACACGTCCACAGCAGAACATTGTTCAGCTTCCTGCTTCCTGCCTGTTTCTACAAACTGCATTTACTGCAGGTAACACACAGAACCTCACTTCAAAACACCAGAACTGTCCCTTTTTTTTATCTTGCTGTTTTCTATTTAAGCTTGTACATTCTTTCCTAACGGGATAATTAATTAGTTACGTGTGTGGGCCGTATTTCCTCTGCTCTGTGTACTCTAGTAGTTTTGTAGTCATGCTCTAAGAATGGAAGATACATTTAAGCAGCATTAGAGGACAGACTTACTGCCAGCAGACTGCAGAAACAATTCATTTTCATCAGACTGTCCTCATTTGTTTCCAAGAATATGTCTTGTGGGTTTTAATGTAAATGTAGGGGAAAAAAACCTGTGAATTTCCTCCTTTCAGGACTGTTGCGCTGATTTAAAGAGCAAAGTGTTTGCAGTAGCTGTGACCTTTTTCTACAAAGATCAGCAGTAAGAAGAGAGCTCCGGGGTATTTCCAACAGACGTAGTATTCATAGATATACATCTTGGTATGTTATGGTTACACTGGACTATGTACGTTTAATAAAGTGTGAAGTCAAAGATAACAAAAGCCACGTGCTCATTAGATTCATGCATAGAAAATGTGAATCCACCCGCGGGAGGGTCTGCATGTGTCTCTGTATCACATACAAGTAGCGCTGTCCTAAATAAATCCTTTGTGGACTCGCACTCGTACGATTTAATCATCAGAGTTTCCCACAAAATATCGTGCAAAAGCAGCACTTTAAATCTGGTGTTCACCAGAAATGTGCTCTTTAAGTTTCTTGGAAAGAAATAATTCAGCATGAAGTCAAAACCTTAGTCGATTTAAGATCAAAACGACCAATAAATAATAAACTAAGAGGGGGCAGCGCTATATAATAATGTTCTTTGTTCCTTTCTCCACACAGCACATGTTGTACTGGATAAAACCAACAACTGTGTTCATTATCCATTAATCTGCAGATTATTATGTCAATTTATTGATTGATTTGGTCGATGGAAGGTCAGAAAACAGTCCATCACAACGTCCCAGAGTCCAGGGTGGTGTTTGTTTCATCAGCCATCAGCTCGACACAGATGTTCACTTTATTTCATTATCACATATGATAAAGAAATGGAGCAAAATCCTCAACTGTGAGAAGCTAGAAGCAGGAATTGTTCGCTGTCTTTGTTTGAGGAAACGACTGAAATGATTGATTGATTGAGAGATTTTCTTGGAGACCCCGACCCCAAAATGAATAATTTTATTTAATGAACCACGACTGGAACTTGTATATTTGGCCTTTTGTATAAATGCCTCACACCTTGCACTTCTTTTACTGTGATGGCAAACTTTATAAATCTGACTTTGTTTAACACTTCTGTGCTCTCACTGCAAAGTCTTTGTCCTCGTGCTATGGATCCATTTTCAGGCAATACAAATAGGAGAATACGAAGAAAACATGACCAGCAAATGTTTTTAGTTTGTCATTGTCCTTTCCATTTTGTTCTGTTCACCATCTGCACAGTTCACTATTCTGTGTGCCGGGAAAAATCTTGATTTTCATTGCTGACACCTCGTGCATTTCAGAAACAAAATTGAAGGGAAGGAATGTTTTCATATACTGAGATGTGAGTCATTAATGTCGGGGGGGGGTGTTATGAATAAATAACTATGAGTGTTTTTCCTTTTCACTTCTTGGCTGCTGTTTGTAGCTTGGGCGTATGCATTATTTATCTTTATTTGCTACATTGTTCAGAAATGAACCCTGGTTACCATCAGTGGACTGTGTTTGCACATTAATAGTTGAGAGTTCAGCAACTTCCTCAGAATGGTGACATCATTTAAAGCCTCCCAGCGTGGCGACACAAACTCCTTCACCGATTTTGTTGACAAAGACGATACCGTATTAGACGGACGGGGGGGGGGGGTCTCATCCACCTTCACCCCAAATCTGTGTGTCGCAGAGGTGTGAAATGTAAAGATGAACGGCCAGGCGGATGCAGGCGATTTTGCGTTCGAATTTGGAAATATAATTAGGTGTGGAAAAAAAACAACCCAGACCATTAATATCTAATTAACCAATTCTAAATTGAGTGATTTAAAATAACACAAACATCACAATAAAGAAATGATAGCCTGCTAACGTTGGTTGTTGATTGTCCGGCCTGGTCGGTAAAGTTACAGTTACCTTCTGGAAGCCATGTTGCATTTATTGAGGAAAAAGGAGCCGTGTGCAGTCATATACTGAAGGAAATTGAGAATGCGTTGCGTCGAGATGCTTTGAGTTTGGTTGGAAGGTGATGCACACCTCCAGTATATAATACAGAGTAAGTTTCCTGCAGAGCTACATTTCTTTTTGTATTTTGTTGGACGTAGTCGGAGGAATTTTGGAGTTGGTGAAATCCAGCGTCCTCTTTTACGCATCGCATATTTGCTGTCCCGTACAGATTTATGGAAGCCGAGCTGAAGTTTCTGATTATAGAAACCCACCAGTTGTTGAAAACATTAGCTCCACGTTTTCTCACCAGCCCTCTCGTTGTTCTGGCAGAGCGGAGAGACGCTATGTGGAGAAGTACTGGAAGGAGGTGCGTGTGGGAGACTTCATCAGGCTGCGATGTAACGAGATCCTCCCCGCCGACGTTCTGCTGCTGAGCTCCAGTGACCCCGACCGCCTGTGCCACATCGAGACCGCCACACTGGACGGAGAGACCAACCTCAAGCAGAGGCAGGTCGTCCGCAGCTTCTACGACCTGGTGAGGCGGACGCTGCTTTCTGTCTGCATGTCGTCACCATCTCAGCCTCACACACAACTTTTGAATATTAGCTGAGGACACTTTACAAACCGCTTGTGCTTTTAAATGTCTTTTCTTCAAATTCCTCGGTAAATCAGAAATGAGCATTTAGTCCTGGACACGTGTCTTCATATAACCATGTTTTAGCATCGTCTTAGCTTTTACTTTTTCTACTTTCAGAGTTACATTTTTGAAGTTCTGTGTGCAACCTCGTCAGTAATACCAGTCGTTGCTCTTTACCACAGTTACATGATTTTTTTTTCTTCTTCTGGTGACAATAGCTCATTATAAGAAGCAGAAAAAACAAATGTTGTTGAATAAATATGTTCGGCATCGTCTTTTTGCATGTTTTGGATTGACTGAAGTTTGACCAAAAAGACAAAATGAGGCTATTGATTTTGGCTAGATTAGATTAGATTGACTGAAATATATCAACTGGTGACTACAAGAGGATAATTGGCACGGGACTAAATTAAAGAAAAGCTTCAAAAAAAAAAAAAAAAGTATATATAAAAACAGAGAGAAATCTGTTTGATTTGTAAGACAACAAAATATGAAGGAAAAAAATGACTAAAATGTGATTAAAACTAATAAGCATTTTAGATTAAAGTGTAGAGCAGCCAATATGAAATCATCAAAAATGTATCGAATGCAAATATGAAACCTGAAACACGAGCAATCAAAAAAGGAACCCTTCTTCTCTGAGGGTAAGTAATGATCTCCACACAGGCTTCACAAGGTCGATCCTTTTCTACATGTACCTATATTTCTATGCATTAAAAGGGAGCGGGATTCCAGTCACTTAGAAGTTGCAGCCTGAATGACCAGCTGCTTGTGTTGCGTTCTGCAGGATTGTGACTTCGACCCCTTGAAGTACAACGGTGTGATTGAATGTGAAAAGCCCAACAACGACCTGAACAGATTCCGAGGCTACATGTGAGTACGCTCCTCTTCTCTCCAGTCAACTCGCATTGAAGCTTTCACCTTCCGGGTTCATCTCACTGTAAACTGGAAACTCCCGTCTGTGGACGAGCCGGGAGTTTACAACTCACAATTATGACTTAAGCAGTTTTTTCCAAGTCAAGATTATGATTCGCCGTTTTTGGGATGTGGTTGCAGAGAACATTAAAGATTTATGTGACCAGAATAAAGTGAGGCGTCGGCTGCTCTTTGCTGAACCTTTCTGACAACTTAATAGTGATTTATTCACAGACACTGAGGAGATTAAGTTATTTTCAACAGTATTAGTAATAGGTTGATATTTATACCACAGTAAATTATACCTCATGATTTATTGGGAGATCTATCAGATTATTTGTCCCTATTACTCCGTCTGTGGTCGTATAATCTCTACTGGGGAGTTTTGTCGAGTCTGAACATTTCTTTTTTGGAGCTTGACCCTTACTACTACAAAAGTCAGGATATCTCAGCATCTGCTGCTTTTATCTTTCTCCTGTGAGTAAATACCAAATAACTGGAGTATCCCTTTAAAAACTTGTGTGACTTGGCATGAGTTGGCACTTTTACGTCGTCAGTAATGCGGTGGGATATTTGATCCATGTTTTGTCGTTAATGTCATTTGTTGCAGATTTTGTAGCTTTTTTGCAGCTGTTTCCCTCCGTTTCCAGTCTCTATGCTAAGCTAAGCTAACCAGCTTCATGTTTCTCGCACAGACACGAGAGTGGTGTCGATATTCTCATCTAATCCTCGGCAAGAAAGCAAATGAGTGCGTTTTCCAAAGCTCTTCGCGGTCGTGTGTGTTCGAGGGCTGCTGCGTGCTTGGAGTGATCGGAGACCTGGATTCACGCCAGCGTGACTTTTCACTGTGTCTCCCGACGGAGAGGAAGAGAAACGTCCTCTGAGCCTACAGTCGGGCTGACCCGCACGCATCACTGTGACATTTCTTCTTTGCTCAGAAGGAGACCAGATGCTGCAGGTATTCAGTTGCCAGGCTACAGTGGAGCGCAGGGCGCGGAGTTGAGGAGGGGGGGTCAGTTGTCACAGCAGTGTTTTATTACATTAAGGCCGACGGCACCAAGTGTAATCTCACTACTTCTCTCACTCTGCGGCTCAGAGTGTTATCAGTTTGTTGAACAATGAGCTGAGTTGAGCTGTGAAGTAGGACGAGCTGCAGCCGCTCTCCGCTCAGGGACACGGGGGGGGGGGGGGGGGTTAATAGTTTGGTCTATAAAATAATAGTTTGGTCTATAAAATGTCCGAAAATAGTGAAAATTTGTTGAAGTCCAGGGTGACGTCTTTAAATGTCCAAAACCCAAAGATATTCACTTTAATATGCTTTGCATGAAAAATGACTTTAACGATAAATCGATTATTAAAGTAGTTAGTTTAGTAAACCAAAAACATTTTTTTATTTTTTATTATTATTATAATACATTTTTTATGACCCAAAGGCTGGACTCACCCGGGATGTTACAGCTCTACTACTACGAATGCGCTCCAAAATCTTTTAATTGAAATAAAACAGTCTCCTCGTCATATTTATCGTCTCACATCCGACCGTTAAAGAACTGAATGAGGTGCAAAGAGCACAAAACTTTTCTATTGTCAATATTCTCATTCGATCCTATTTGTTGTTTGATCAGATACAGATGTTCCTGTAATCGCTGCTATAATCAAACATTTAAATTAGAGCTGCAACGATCAGTCGACTAATCCATCAGTGCGATCGACTGAAGATTAATCCATTATCAAAATAGTTGATGATTCATTTTCTAAGTAATTTTTTATGTATAAATGTCTTTTAAATGCTGTTTTCAGCCTCTCAAATCTGGAGAATTCTGCTGTTGAAACAAGACATTTAAAGGATCGGCTTTGGACTTTGACAAACTGGGATGCACACTTTCACTATTTTCTGACATTTTATGGACCAAACGAATAATTGAATAATCGTCAGATTCATCGATAATAAAAATAATTGTTAGTTGCAGCCCTAATGTAAACAGTTTTATAAATAACTCAAAGTCTGTTCTGGACACAGTTAAAGATGTTTCTTGCATATATATATAGTAACAATTTAGATGTGACCGTAAGGGCTTTAAGAGTCCGGACATTCTGGTTTAATTACCTTGAAAAGTGCTTGAATTTTGCTCCTACAAAGCAGCATGAACCCTGTTTTCCAGGCTGTGTAACTAACACACTTGTAATGCTTGATTTAGTAATGGGATTAAGGCTGACATTAAGAGCTCCGCTCTCCACAGGCACATTTGCCCCCATTTAACACAGCTCAACATACATCTCACTTCAGTGAAAAAGCCTTTTCTCCGGGGGGGGGGGGGGGGGGGGGGGGGGGGGGCCTTGGGGGGGGGGGGGGGGGGGGGGGGGGGGGGGGTTCCTTGGTGGGCTGGATAAGAGCTGAGTTCAGTGTTTGTGCGACATCGACGCCCGACAAGCTTTAAATTCAGTCTGAAGTGAGATCTGAGGGTCAGCGAGGAAGCAGTCAATCGGCTGATTGACTGTAAGCCCGAGGGGGTTCTGTGGCGCGGTGGCCCGGCCGGGGCTTCTGCATCGGAGGGAATTTGTGCTGAGATAAGGGCTCCTGCTGAGCGAAGACCACGAGGCTCGAGAGCGTGATCGATCGAGGTGCTCAGCAGAATAAACTCCTGTTGTCTCGGGGGCTCTGCGATAGAGACGCACTCTACTGCTCCTCGCATCCGAGTATGAAGACATAACCAGCTTCGCTCTGACTGTGTTGCAATATATACAAGTTAATAATAACAAATGAGACAAAATTGGTGAATTTTTGAATGAGAAAAGATGATCAACTAAATAAATGCCCACAGGTAATCAAAAAACGAAACTTTTGTAAAAAGACAAAAAAACAACAATTTATAAATGAAAAATAATGAGTTTTAGTGCGTTTAACACAGCATTTATCTGCAGACAGGGAAAACGTGTAAACTTGCATTAATATAAACTAGATATACAATGTTAGTAGGCCAGCTATATAATATCTATACATGTGTATATATGTAATGAATATATAATCGGCCTTGTGAGCGCAGGCCTGGAGCTGCCAGGTTTATGTCGGTTTAATCTGTTTGTGTCCTGTATGTTTCCATCAGTCACCACTTTGTTTCAGTGATCAGCTGTTCGCTGCCGTCCTCTGGGATTCACGATGCTCTTTTGAGTTGTTGTGCTTTATGAATTTCTAACACAGCTGAAATTTAGATATTTGACCGACACTTCAAGTAAACCTCATGCGTCTTTCTGACCTGACAGAATCCATCGAAGCGGCAGAAGAGATGCACTTTACAAAGAGAACCTGCTGCTGAGAGGCTGCACCATCCGCAACACGGAAGAGGCCGTGGGAATAATCATCTACGCAGGTTAGCCCCTAAAACAACCGCGGTCACACTTCACCTCTGACCTCTGACCTAACATACCGTGTGTCTCCGCAGGGCACGAGACCAAAGCCATGCTGAACAACAACGGCCCGCGCTACAAGCGCAGCAAACTGGAGCGACAGATGAATGTACATGTGTTCTGGTGCGTCATCATCCTGCTGGTCATGTGCCTGTTTGCTGCTGTGGGTGCGTAACAGAGTTCTGTAAAGCTTCACGCTTCTACGGGGGAAAAAATATCCCAAATTTCTTTACATCTATTGCACAAGTGAAGAAACTCTCTGACTGCGTCTACTGTGCTTTTTCATTTCTGTTTTCTCATTCCAGTGTTTGTGTGAGTTGACCTTGTGGTGTTGCTGTTCCAGGTCATGGGCTGTGGGTGTTTCAGTACGGAGATAAGAGGCCCGTGTTTGACGTTCTTAGTCCGGAGGGGACAGACTTATCACCCATCATGTCCGCCATTTATCTCTTCCTCACCATGATCATCGTCTTTCAGGTAGGAAGCGGAGAGCAGCCCGGAGAAACAAAGGCACAGAAATAAACATAGACATAAAGAAGACGCGTTACGTTTGAAATGTTAGCAACAGTTATCTCAGCCCCTGTGGGTGTGTGACCTCCACATCTTTATCGCCACATTTAATCTGGAAAAGCAGTGAGGAAGCACTTGCTCCATGCTGGATAATAATCTTTCGAATCCAAGAAGAAGAAGAGCCATTGATTTAGTTTGTTGTGCTTCGTTTTCTCACCCTGCGTGCAGTCCTGTCAGTGAACATGTCGCGCTGTCCCGTGTCAGAGAATGCAGCTCGTCTCTCTGATGTCAGCTAACTTTTGCGAATGAGAAGTCGGTGAAGTCGGCAGTTAGCTTTCACTTTGCAAACACTAACTGTTTGAGGTTGGAGACCTCTCAGCGTTGCCAAATGAACACATGACTCTGTTGGCGCGGTGTGCATGCTGGACTCCTGAAGGCGATGAGTCACTTCTCCTTTCCAGAAGCGTTGCCTGGAAATGTCTCACTCAGGTTTACACCAACATTTCTTAAACAATCCAACATATTACCAGTACACCTGTAGACACGGGTCCTGCAAAGGTTGTGAATTTGAGGAGGAAAAAAAATCAAGGCCTTGAAAGATGGATGTAAATAGACACGGGTCGTTGAAAGTGCTTGGATTTATATATTTTGTGCAAGAATATCCATTATTTTTATTTAATTATTTAAACTTTTGATCCATTACTTTTAGCTAATTATTTAAAAATGTTAATGCATTAACTTTTATTTAAACTATTTATCCATTATTTTTATGTAATTAATTAAATTGCTTATGCATTATTTTTTTGCTAATTGTTTAAACTTTTTATCCTTAACTTTTATTTATTCAAACTATTTATCCATTATTTTTATTTAAATATTTAAACTGTTTATCTATTATTTTTATTTAATTGTTTAAACTTTTTATCCATAACTTTTATTTATTTAAACTATTTATCCATTATGTTTATTTAATTATTTAAATAAATTATTATTTATTTATCTGTTACTCCACGGTCTTTCCGTGCATCTCCTGTAAAAGTCTCACTCGGACTCCGTTCTCTCCTAGGTGCTGATTCCCATCTCCCTTTTTGTGTCGATCGAGATCGTCAAGATCTGCCAGGTGTACTTCATCCATCAGGACATGGACGTGTACGACGAGGAGACGGACTCTCACCTGCAGTGCAGAGCTCTGAATATCACAGAGGATCTCGGCCAGATGCAATACATCTTCTCTGACAAGACGGGCACGCTGACGGAGAACAAGATGGTGTTTCGCCGCTGCACCGTGGCAGGGGTGGAGTACTCCCATGATGCAAATGGTGAGACAAGCCAGCAAACACACACACACACACACACACACACACACACACACACACACACACTTATTTGTATAGCACCTTTCGTACAAGATATGCAGCTAAAAGTGCTTTATATAAAAAATAAAAAACAGGAAATGCATTACATTAAAGAAAGAAAACAGATAAAGTGCAGTTTAAAGTAAAGAAGTAAAGTAATGTGAAAACAGTTGGGCTCCATGTGGGGAAGTGGTGATGGAAAAGGGGCTGGGTTAAAGAGACAACAACACATCTTTTATCTTTTAATATCTTTGTTTAGGAGCGTAGCTGAAAAAAGCTGCATCTCCAATTTTAGTTGTTGAGTGTCTATAAAACCAGCTGTAGAGGATCTTGGGGCTCGTGAAGGAACATATGATGACACGGACTCTGTGATGTAGACGGTCCTTAGGACTACAAATCAATTCTAGAAGATACCTGCAATATGATCTCTAGTAATGGAGTTACTGGAGAAGTCACTCCCTTCTTCACTCACTCTTAATGATGTGTTTGTAATCCAGCTAGAAGACTCGCTATGTACCAGGAGATGGATTCTGAGGAGGAAGAGTGTCCGTCTCACGGTGGCACCCTGCCCCGGCGGGACAGTGTGAGCAGCCATCAGAGCGCCCGGGTGGTGCTGCGCTCGCAGAGCACAAAGTCCCACCGCAGGACGGGCAGCAGGGCGGAGGCCAAGCGAGCCAGCATCCTGTCCAAGCACACGGCCTTCAGCAGCCCCATGGTCAGTACGCCTCGCCGCCGCCAACGCTGTCCTCGTCCTCTGTGCTGTCCTCTGATAAACCTTCTCTGTCCCGCAGGAGAAGGATATCACCCCCGACCCGCAGCTCCTCGACAAAGTCAATGAATGCGGCAGTCAGATGGACTTCATGCGCTTCCACAGCCAGCCCATGTCCCAGCTGCCCTCTGACCTCGCCGACATCATCGATTTCTTCATCGCTCTCACCATCTGCAACACGGTGGTGGTGTCCTCCCCCAACCAGCCCAGGCAGAAGGTAACAGTCCTCCAGTCAAACCTTTGACCGTTTACTAATGAAGGAGATGGTCCACTGGCAGACCATATAACAGTACCTGAAATATCTTTTAATATGTTTTTGTGCGATATATTTTTCCACATTAATTGTCTAAAAACGACTCTCCCTGTGTCCTATATGTAGAGTTGTGTTCAGAGAAATGTGTAGTGTCCCTGAAGGCAACGTTTTCTCTCTGCTGTCATGGCGTCGTCTCCCCTTTGAGCAGCGTCAGCTTGTGTTTGTCTGCCAGAAGCTTCATAAACTGACTTTTTATCCAGTTTTAAAGACACTTTTTACATCTTGGTGCTTTTTAACTCTATATTTGAAGCGGATGAAGGATTTTAGTCCTGAACGTCTGGATCTTAAGTTCTCAGAGAAACAAGCTGAGCAAACGTTAGCGGCAGCCGAACAGCGAGCAGGAGAAACTCTGCTGTTTAACCTCAAACTGCTTCATTCACTGTTTTTACTGCTTTGAATGAGGAGAGGAGGAGAAACTGTGGAGGATTCTGCTGCTGCACCAGGAACACTGAAGGAACCCTAACTCCCATGATGCACCTCTTCTGCACCACCACACCACAGCTTTTCTTATTGTTTTGTTTGAGAGAGCCGTAGTGGCAGAAAATGACATATTGATGAAAATCTTCGAGAGTATTACTTCATAATATTGGTGTTTTTAGTCTCATCATCTTGAGAAGTTCTGCTACTTGCTGCTGCAGGTGTGACTCAGTTCTCCTTGTCCTCCAGGTCCGGATGAGGTTTGAGCTGAAGTCTCCAGTGAAGACCATCGAGGACTTCATCAAACGCTTCACCCCCAGCAGGCTGACCTCCGGCTCCAACAGCAGCAGCTCCTCCAGCCTCATCACCAACCGCTCCTCCAACAAGGGCTGCTCCAGCATGCTGTCCTCCCCCTCTGCAGAGAGCACGCTCACCAAACTGGACGAGGAGCAGTCTCCCGGAGGCCTGCAGCACGCCTTCAGCCCCGTCCCGCCCTGCTACGACGGGAAGGCGTGGAACCTGGAGGAGGGAGAGCTGCGCTACGAGGCCGAGTCGCCCGACGAGGCTGCGCTGGTGTACGCTGCCCGGGCCTACAAGTGCTCCCTCGTGGGACGCCTCCCTGACCAGGTGACTGTGGAGCTGCCACACCTGGGCAAGCTGAGCTTTGAGCTGCTGCACACACTGGGCTTCGACTCCACCCGGAAACGCATGTCTGTGGTGGTGAGACACCCGCTGACGGAGCAGATCACGGTGTACACTAAAGGAGCAGACTCTGTCATCATGGACCTCATCAGACCCCCCGACACAGGTAGGAAACACTCGCGCTCAGATCACAGGGGAATCTAGTGGTGGTGCACTCACGATGGGTGCTGACGCTGCTGTCAACATGCTCTTATATTCTGGAGCGGTGTGCTCCATCATGTCTGCAAACTTCTCCCGCAGAATTGATGAATCGTGGCTACAAATCCTTCGATGTAATCTCCACATGACACATGAGCGCACTGCACATGTCGGTCTCAATGTCCACACACGTCACCTGAATGATGGATTGTTTTCAGCTGTAGCTGCTTTTGGCTTTGTTGACATTTTACTGCAAGTCTGTGGACTAAGACGGAAGGTTTTAATAGTTTTAAACTTTTTAGTTTTAGTTAGTTTTCGGAGTGCGTTTGCTAGTTTTAGTTTTGTTGCCAGGTGTAATGTCTCATAAGTATGTAGCTACATATACATACAGAATACATGTGTGGAGAACTGAAGGGATATAATGTTTAAATTGAACTCCCACATGTTGGTTAACGTTGGACCTGCTACCATTTTTAAATCATGTTTTTCATTTAACAACAGGGATTAATTGAGCTCTCTCCTTTTTTCTGCAGTAATATTACTAAAAACAAAACTCAAACTCAAATGATTTTACTTTAATTATTTATTTTTTTTAACCAACCTATATCGTTTTTTATTTATTTTCAGTTTCACAACAATATTTTCCGTTTACGATAATAACCCTAAACCTTCATGCTCTCCAGTGATATTACACATAATTTAACAATGTTACAGATTATTAGAAACGCATCTCGGTAAAATGCAGTCCAGTAAAAACCTTCGAACTATAACTTCAATGCTAAACATATAATTGGGACAACGTCAAAAAAACTGAACACTGAACTGTTCGTAGTGACTCTTTTTAAATTTGTGAATTTAATATAATTAATGAATTGTTTTTAAAAGTCTTCTGAATCTGCTCTTTTGATTTACAGAATATGATTTTAAATGTTCAGACGAACGCTGTGAGGTGAAAATAATAAATTAATAATTTAACAAGTTTTGTCTTCAAGCTTTTTGGACATTATCAATAATAATAATAATAATAATAATAATAATAATAATAATGATGATGATGAGCCTTAACAACCATAACACAATATAAGCGCAATTAGACTAAACATTTGCCACAAAAACGACATAAAGATAATTAGACGATACAAATGTGACAAAAATAAACAAATAAAGTAATAAATAGAGTTTATGCTGTAAACATAGATTATTAATCTAAATGTTATAGTTCAAGCAGTTAAACAAACAAAAAGCAATATTATATATGAAGGTGGTGTTTCATGCATGGCGTGGGTGGATGTGGGAGCTTCATATGTTTCTCCGTTTTTTTTTTTATTAATTTTTTTTAGGAAAGTAATCTTTCTGGCTGAACTTATTATACAGGGATACCTGATGTGAGGCATATAAACATGTGATCTACCAGCTGCAAGGTGCTGGAAAAGCTTGAAAAAAACCCTTCCTTGTAACATGTACCGGTAGGTTATGTAAGAAATAGTATTTTTAGAGCATGTCCCTGCTGAAAAAACTCGGCAATCTTTATAAAAAAAAGAAAAAAACCCGAAAAAGAACGTTTCCTGCCACGTCCCGTTTTTTCCTCTGTGATCTTAAAACCTTGTTCCATACTCTTCAAGTTCTTTACCGTCCTAATGGCGAAGGTGTTCCACGTTTATTATTCCAGGCACACAAAGAGCCACACAGGCACTTTTCACTAATGCTTTGTACACAGTCACCAGACATGTGCCCGCGGCTGCAGAGCCGGGACACAACACACAGTTTGTAGTGCTGCAAATGATTATTTTCATTATTCAAAGACAATGGGCCTCATTCACAAAGCGTGAAAACGGTGAAAAGTGGCTTTAAAGAAAAACCTAATTCTGATATTCACCAGGTTTCCTTTTTTTTTTTTTTTTGATTTGTTCTTGGGTAATAACAGAATCCACACAGACTGAAGAGCATGTGCCGAATACTTTTTTTATTACGTTTTTGGATTTATTTATCTATTAATTTACACAAATTTCTTTTGGAGCAGTATCTAGTTACAAGAATGTAAAGGTGTGCATTAAATAGTATTAACTGACATGGGAAAGGGAGAAATTAATTACAATGTCATTTATTTCACTATATATCTCGCTTCTTCCATAATGTTCTGAATAACTCGCTAAAGTCGCCAGTCACTTTTAAAAATAATGTCTCTAAGAGGGTGTGGGTGGGTGTGTGTGGGTGTGGGTGGGTGGGTGTGTGTGTGTGTGTGTGGGTGTGGTTACCGGTCGACCAATCGTTGCATCTAATGTATTGATGAAAGTTCATTTAATAACCGTGGCAACATCTATGCACCTCCAAAAAAGTGCAGATATTTTTCCTGATGCACCAGAAACTCTTTTTCTAGTATCTAGTCATTTAAAATCTGTCTTTCCCATGTCTCCCATTTTAATGGAAGTGCAATACTAAATCACCGGGTTACTCTTTAGGAGTGTAAATGTGTGTTTTCTGTACACACTGGCCATCATTTCATAAGGTTTGGATTTGGGGTGTAGAAGCCCCATAAACTGGTCATATATATTCCACTTGTTTCTGTTTTGATGTGCTGAATCCACCTGTGCAGCAACACGTCTCCACTTCCTCTCCGTGAAAGCGTGCTGCCAGGTCGTGTGTGTAGTTCATTTATCTCGCATGCCTGCTGTGTGGCTCCTGCTGCTCATTAGAGGCAGAAAAATGCTTTCCAGCCAAATGATCGTCGTGTGGTTGAATGAAGACTTGTTAACTGCGACACATCGATGCAGGAAAGCACTCCCATCTGGTTCTGGCATGTCTTCCAGCTGACGTGCAGTCCTATTCTTTGGAGGAATTCTGAATTACAATATGATTTATTGTATTGATTTTCCATTATGAGCACCAGGCCGGTCCCTTTGCGTTGAGGTTGCAGGCTCAGCTGTATATGTTCCTCATTTCTAATGCCCTGTGTAGAGCAAAGAAGTTTTTCACTTAATTAAAATTCACAGAGCGGTGCTGCTAAATAGAGAGACTCCACAGTTGTCACACACACACACGCCCCACTTTTCTCCTAGGATGATGAAGGCATGAGCCGCCCTACTCTGCCTCTGATTGGCTGAGCGCTAAAAAAGTTCTTCATCCAGCCAGGCCGTGTTTACTCCGTCATAAAAGAGAGGTTGAGACTCATGTTTTCTTACTCTCCTGTGAGAAATATAAAAATTTGTGAAAGCACATTCATTTTTATTGCTAATCATCTGTTGATATTATTAATTTTCCATACAGCATTCTGAACATGCATGCATTCATGCCAATACAGCTCATCCTAATTTAGATTAGCAAAAAAATAAATATGCAATAATATGCAAAGATATCAAATAGACTCCTCCATGTTTCTCAGGTCAGATACTTTAATGGCCGACAGGGTGTGTCTTCACACAGACAACTCCCTACTTTGTTTCACCATTGGGTGAAAGCAGCCAATTGGAGTGCAGCGTGAGCTGGGCCTCCTCGTAACACAGAGCTCCATTCAGTGTCACTCTAATAACACTGCACATGGTGCTGTGTGTCATGACGTCACTCCAGTCTTGGTCCTGCTGCACGCTCCTGATGTTTCAGAGCAAAATTCCACCTTAAAACAGAATTTATATTTTTAGGTTATTTTTCCTGATTTGCCATTTTCACTAAATTTCTGCCACTCGGAGTCTCTGAATGAAAACAACAGTAAAAGCTGGAGTTTGGTGTGGTGGTGCAGCAGCGGTGCATCATGGGAGTTGGGATTCCTTCAGTGTTCCTGGTGCAGCAGCAGAATCCTCCACAGAGGTGC
>CALSBV010011200.1:8822723-8835496 GCA_943590825.1 Bovichtus diacanthus | reverse complement strand
AGCAGTAAAAACAGTGAATGAAGCAGTTTGAGGTTAAACAGCAGAGTTTCTCCTTCACGCTGTTCGGCTGCTGCTAACGTTTGCTCAGCTTGTTTCTCTGAGAACTTAAGATCCAGACGTCCGAGGACTAAAATCCTTCATCCGCTTCAAATATAGAGTTAAAAAGCACCAAGATGTAAAAATGTGTCTTAAAACTGGATAAAAAGTCAGTTTATGAAGCTTCTGGCAGACAAAGGTTCTCTGTGGAGTTTTCGTTTGCATTCAGTGTTTCTCACTAAGATGCATTGTGTGTGTCCTCGAGGTCTCACAAAAGTAATTTCCTTCCTCATAGAACATTCTCATCGAGCTTTAGAGACGTGCATTGTTTAAACTGCTCTTCACTGCCTTTGTTGGCATGTTGTGCTGCTTTACACCTGTTGACCTGTGGTATTAAGGGAAGCAAGCAAACAGGGAGCCGCACAGAAAAACGTTGCTCTTTAGTGTTAACAGTGTTGAAGAAGTCCTCAGGGAACCTTTAACATGCAGGTCACATATCCTATTTAAGGTGGATTTTCCTTTTTTTTTTTTCTTTTTTTTTTTTTTAGTTGCAGGAAAAATAAACATGGTGTGAAGTTCCTGCGTCTGTAAGTCTGCCTGCTCCGAGCCGCTATTTGTCAAAAGGGAAAACTCCTGTTTCCTTGGAAATACTTTTTTATTTATTTACAAAAAAAAAATTCACAATAAAAAAAGAAGGAAAAACGGTTTCTGTCACAAACGAAAAGAATATAAGTGAACGAGATGAAATCAACGAGGTTTTCATTTTAATCTGCCCAATATCTTCATCGGTTGATCAATAAATGTCAGAAAATAGTGAAAAGTTTTGTTAGTCCAAGGTGATGTCTTTTAAATGTCTTGCTAATGTTAGGTCAGTCCAACACTCAAAGATATCCACTTTATTATGATGTTGGCAGGACATCTCCATATTTCAGAGGCTAAAAACCTCATTTTCTAACATTTTTATAAAAAAAATTAGTTCAGCATAGTTGCAGCTCGACTTCCACGTTCTGTATGAGACAACCATCAGTCTGCCGTAGAGTTGAACTGATGTCTTCTCATGGTAAAGAGAATAATCCATGGTCATGTTTGATTCCCACAGATAACTGACAATTTTGTGTTAATTTGTTATTTTCAGTAAAATAATATTTTTTTGCGTGGCGGTTCCTGCCAAGCTGTTGTTATTGGTGCGAGGCTGCTGATCTGAGAGTTGACTGGTGCGTGTGCGTGCGTGTGTCTCTGCGTGTGCGTGTCTGTGCGTGTGTGTGTCTGTGCGTGCGTGTGTCAGGGGACTGATGAAGCCAGTCTGTTTGTGCACTGTCCCCGTGCCAGAAAGATGCCCAACATGCTGCGCCAGAGACCAACTCTATAACAGAACCTGATACTGGAAAGCATCTGAAACAACGTGTAATATGCAGTCATGTAAAAATCACTCCGACAGTTATTTAAATACATAAATAATGTTTATAATATATATATATATATATATATATATATATATATATATATATCAAATGGCTCTTGGAAGAAGCCTTTGGCAGTCTGGATTCACTTATGCAAATTCCCTAAAAATCTTAATTCTTCTGTCTTTTTGTTATTTATTTATTTTTAGGAAACTCCAAAGGGAAGCGCCAGAAAAAGATTGTCAGCCGGACCCAGAACTACCTGAACCTGTACGCTGCAGATGGCCTTCGCACGCTGTGCATCGCAAAAAAGGTGACGGGGATCCATAAAGCTCCATCAGAAGTGCCCTCCCTCAATAAACTGCTCTATCAGTCGGACAGCATGTTTTCTCAGCGGCTTTTTGGGGAGTTGTTGTGTTCGTAGCCCAGCACAGACGCTCACATGGGCTGGCCCTTCCATAGTGTCATTCTTCGTGACTCTGCTGCAATCTGTGCCTCTTTCCCAGGCTGTTAATTTATGCCCTCACAAGCCGGGATCATTATAACCCTGCTTGTGCGAAGGCCGTTACCAAAGCGATGTGATAACGCAGCTTCTCAAGGTCTCACATCCTCCTGTGCTTCTTCCTCTGCCGTGTGGGCAAAGGAAGAAGCTGCTCTGCTGTTAAAGTCCCCTCCATGCTTTAACGTGTGTTTGTGTTCGTGTGTGTGTGTGTGTGTCAGATTCTGAGCAAGGAGCAATATGCCTGCTGGCTGCAGCGTCACCTGGAGGCAGAGACGGCCATCCAGGGAAGAGAGGAGCTGCTCTATGACTCGGCGCTGCGACTGGAAACAAATCTCCAGCTGCTGGGTAGATGTTGGATTCTCTTCTCGTCCACACTACAGTTACACCTTCTACTTTCAATTTGATATAGTATTACTTTTGGCTACTACAGTGTATTAGGGCCATTATAGGTTAAAATAAATAATAATAAAAATAATAATAATAATTACGGAGCCGGGGGAGGTGGGTAATGTTGAAAGGAAAAACTCCAAGACTTTTCTTGTCCATTTGTGAGTTTGTTTTTTTTTTTTTTTCTCGGAAATTTCCCACTTTAATCACAGAAATTCACAGTATTTTTTTCTCGGGATATTTTTTTTTAAACTCGCGTCATGCTTCTTCACCCACAGGAGCGACGGGCATCGAGGACCGGCTGCAGGACGGAGTCCCTGAAACCATAGCTTCTCTGCGGAAGGCCGGTCTGCAGATTTGGGTGCTGACGGGCGACAAACAGGAGACGGCCGTCAACATCGCGTACGCCTGCAAGCTGCTGGACCCTGAGGAGGAGATCCTGACGCTGAATGCTGATTCTCAGGTGAGCGGCGGAAGCAAGTGATCCATAAGAGCGTCGCTGAAAACAAACTAGACGCCAGCGTTAGCGTGATGACGTTAGCCTTTAGCTCACAGCACCACTCACAGACGCCTCGACACTCGAAGTCTCGTCAAAATAAATATGAAGCTAAACTTGTGTTGGAAAAAATATTGGTACATATGATTATTTTTCCCCCCAGATTGTGCATTGTAAACATTTTTGGGGAAATATGCTTATTTGCTTTCTACCAGAGAGTGAGATGAGAAAATCAATATTACTGTGCAGTAAATATGAAGCTACAGCCGGTTAGCTTAGCTTAGCATAAAGACTGGAGATGGGGCAAAATTGCAAGTTGCCTCAATTCCAAAAAAATAAAATAATCATATTTACTTATGTGTGCACTGAGGATTTGGGAGCTTCATTCATAACGTTGACATTCAAATTCTGAATCAACGTTTGAATGCTGCGCAGCTTCTTTTTTATTAGTTTCTTTGCACGTCTATTGATTGTGTTTAAAGCTGGTGTTTGTCACAGCGTCAGATAAAGAGGCTGCACTAATGTTATCAGTATTATACGATTAGTAGAGTTATATTCCAGTGGTGGCTGCGTAAAGTCCAAAAGTCAACATTTACTGAAATAGGAATTCACATCATGTTTTTATCAAACCAAATATTCTGCTTCAATACATATTTGTTGGTGTTTAGCCTCAAAATCCACATTTCTCCCTGCAGTCACAACACAAAGCAACGGCACCTGAATAACTTTTATTGAACCACGATAATAAATGAATCTATTTCTTGTCCTTGCTGCGAATGTAAAGCAATGACCTTTCGTGCAGCTCTGTCTTCACTGTACACTGACATGAAAGTGGTGTCGACCATCTACGAGAACGTGAATATGCATATGTCCCTAAATGTCAAATTACCCATCAGCAAACTATCACTGTAAACCTTTATTAAAGAATGGAGTCACATGTGTTTGCCAGATGTGAAGCAGGTCAGTCAGTTTTGATGTTCAGAGACTTGGTGACCTGATCCTGAACTCGACCCGCTCTGTGCCTGTCTCTGAACCAGGAGGCGTGTGCGTTGCTGCTGGAGGAGAGTCTACACTACATCCAGGCCAAATTCCTCTGCAGCTCTACAGACCACGGCGCCAAGGCCTTCCACGGTAGCTTTGCACCCTTTGACATCTATCCCTCTCCCGCGCCATCCGCCCACGCCGCCCCGCTCCCGGTGCACCGGCTGGGCCTGGTGATTGACGGGCGGACCTTGGCCTACGCCCTGGACACGAGTTTGGAAGATAAGTTTCTGGCCGTCGCGCAGAGCTGCCGCTCAGTGCTCTGCTGCCGCTCCACGCCGCTGCAGAAGAGCATGGTGGTCAAACTGGTGCGGAACAAGCTGAAGGTCATGACTCTCGCCATCGGTAAGTAAAAGTTCAGGATCCACTTTGACCCATATTCATATCACATAATTCATATTTAACATCTTCTAATGTTCAAGGCCCAGTTACACCTGTTAGAACTGTCGATAATGACATTACTTGTGACAATCAAACGGATATTAAAGTGCACTCACTTCCGCTGCTTTCAGTATTCTGCTTCATATTGCTTGTTGAGTAAAGTAAATTATTTCTAAAAAAATTTAACAAATTGAAGATTGATCCGAGTACCAAAAAAAAAAAAATTATATATATATATATATATATAGTTACATTTTAAGCGCAGTTTTCTACCAATACTCTATCAACTTACTCAAAAAAATATCTTTAGTGCGATGATCACAGTCTCGGATGTGTTTATCGTGCGTCTTTATATCGCGATGACGATTTAGAAAAAAATAATAATAATTTAATTAAATTAAAAAAATAATGTAAATAAAAAAATAATAATGATAATTTTTGTGCAGCTTTTTTGTGCAGCTCTTATTTCCACTCCTGAAGAGAAACAGACTTATCGGACATAACGGACGGGTTTCCTGAAGTTTACTTTCTATTTTTAAAGCAGTTCAAACTCATTTCCTTTTTCATGAGCAGTGACTCCTTCACCTCTCAGACTTCCTCTAAGTTGTGACCGTGCTGCCTCTCTGGTGCACTGCTTTACTTTACTTTCGCCTCAACTTCATCACATTTTTGATGAAATTGGTAAAACTGGCTCCAGTTCTGCTCCCAGATGATGTCCCATGAGTTCGAGGAGTAACGGGGAGCAGCATCGGAATTTAACCAGTATTTCACGAAGCCTCTGAGGCGTTCTTGGGCCTTTTTTTTTTAAAGAGGCTGTATGTGAAATATTGCTCTTAAGTAATACATGTTGGCAGTCGCTTCGCGGCCCACACCCAGATGTTTCCTCCCAGGCACGAGGTACTTGATGTACTCGCTGGTCTGGACGTGTGTCCAAAACACAAATCTGAGCAGTTGATCATTTTAGTGTCAGAAGCTAAAATATTGTGCGCATCTCTGCAAACTGCTACTTCCTCATTTAATGAGCTCCTCCAGCGCATCACTGTCACATAACCCTGCGGCAGATATTATTCATAGACGGACACGCGGATTCCCCGAAGTCTTCAAGCATCGTGAAGATTATTCTATTTTTTCCTGTTCCTACATCATGTCCTCGAAACATGAATATCAATGTGGACAACTTACTATAAAGCCGAATTCCCTCGGGACAAAAAGCCCACGACCATCTGGCTTTAGACATGGGGGAAGTTGCAATCGGCACTTATTCCCGTCATGGTATTAATCAGCGGCGATGGAAACGCGACACCCGGATGGACACGCTAATGTTCGCCCCTTTTCCGGCGTGATGCTATGTGAAACCCGTTAAAGTAAAAAAAATTCTAAATTAAATCAACACGGATTTGGACAATTACAAAAACATACAATTAATTCTACTCCGACTATTACAATTAATACTTCAAGCTGAAGGGATTTTATTTATTTTTCTGTATTTTAATTAAATTTTGTTTTGTAATTATATATAAATCCATAATAAGCTTAATTAAAAAAAAAAATAAAAAACTCTAATGAACATACAATTAATACGCTCTCCTCAAAGCCACCAGACTCCATTGACACAAACAGTCATTGTACTTCGCTGAGTGTTGTAACACACACTTTATTCAAACTCCATAGAAACAAAGAGCGCGTCAACACAATGTGATTTTAGGACACCTTAGTAATTAAACCTTTTGGCTTAACGAAGGTGACACCGGGATGTCCGTGTGACTTACGACTGTGTTCCATTTATTTGTTCCTGCTGCACTCTGGAGGATCACGTTTTTGCTCGCCAAGCGCTTTTCTGTCATTGCTATGTTTGCAGTAATGTGGAGGAAACGCAGCTCCTCACACTCGGCTCTAATATCTATGAGCAGGGCAGCAACTAGCAATTGTTTTTATTGTCCATTTAGGAAGTGTGTTATTTTTCTCGATTAGTTGTTTGGTCTATAAAATGGTGAGAAATGTCCTCAAATATCTTGTTTTGTCCACAACTAAAATATTTTCAGTTTACTGTCATGGAGGATTAAAGAAACCAGAGAATATTCACATTTAAGAAGCTGGAATGAGAGAATTTCGACTTTTTTTCTTCTTACTAAATTACTCAGAAAACCGAAAAAAATTGTTGGCTATAAATGTAATACTTTACAACAAATCGATTAATCTTTGTAGCTCTATCTATCTGAGAGCTAACCTTTGATAATGACATTTTATTCTTTTTACAATTAATTATCACATCATTACTTTGTTACAGTTTGTTCATTACTGTAAATAAATTATAAAAAAAACAACAACAAACAAATACCAAAAAGAATAAATATAAATACACGTGAGAAACAAATAGAAAAATAGGGGGGTGAGGGAGGGGGGATAAATGGTGCCTTTTTAGGGTCATAAACACACATAAGTCATAGAAACATTTTACGCACATGTTCCTCTGGAGCCTCTGGAGACTCACCTCGCCCAATAAAGTCTTTACAGATATTACGTTTCAGATTTGTACTCTGCTCCTTTTGCTTTGTTCGCTCGTGTAATCTCTCTCTACGTTGATCTCAGGTGACGGGGCCAACGATGTCAGCATGATCCAGGTAGCGGACGTGGGCGTGGGCATCTCTGGACAGGAGGGCATGCAGGTAAGGAGAAAAATCTGAGCGTACGGGAACGGGAGGGGCGGATGAAGAAGGATGAAGAAGGTGACACGGAGGAGGGGGAGGGGTGATTCGAAAGGGGATCGTAAAAAGAAAAAAAAAAAAAAAAGGAATGCAGTATGAGAGACCCGGAGAGGTTGAGCAGAGAGGAGCTACAGGACAGAAGAGAAGACATTGTGTAGCATCGTTAATGGCTTTTCATTACTCTTAAGTGTGTGTTACAGCCCACATCTATGCACATCCTCTAAACAGGATTGCCTGTGTGTTGCTGAGTCAGGAAGCTGGTCCCGTGTCCCGCAGTGAAGCAGCACACTTAACGGGTGCTTTGGTCCACAGCAGCTCCTCTCTCTGCTCTAAGGTTATGGCTAAGGCCACAGCCGAGCCCCCCCCCACCTCACTCCCCTCCTTCATTTCACTCAAGCACCCTGCTCCAGAAGGGGATCCTGGATAGCAATGATGGAGATTCCCAATTAAGCTCCAGGGGAGTCGGCACATCTGTTACAGTCTCCGTTTCCTGTCCTTACCTGGGCCGCTGCATTAATCATCGTTAATCAAACCCGCTCTTAATGAGACACCGGTCACTCCTCGGGATCGTGCTGAGACGCACATTCCTGCGCTCGGACCGGCACACACTGCATTATGATTAACACACCTTTCTTCTGCCAGCGGCGCGCTCCCCGGGTAGTCGTTACGGCCACGTAATTAGAGCGCAGCGGAAAGTAAATTGCGGCACAACGAGGCATCTGCTGCTGTTTTTCTTGTTGACGGATAACGGCGGTTACAATGTAAGTTATAAACCCGGCTCGACCGCAGGGAGGGTTCTGCTCGAGATGTTGATGGATGAGGCGGACGGCTTCCTGCTGCAGTAACCGTGAATCCCTAAAGGTGGACAACTCGTTTCAGGGTTATTGTTTTGGAAAGATTAAGATTCATTAAGAAGAGGCCGGCGTGTGTGTGGCCCGGCCCGCATGATAACTACACATGCGTAGATGGAGAGAGGGAGAGATTAAACGTTCCTGCAGCGTTGGGCCGGAGCGCCGCTACCAGTTTAAGCCATTTATGTAGTAGCTTGGTGTTTTATGAATCAAACAGCTCTTTTATTGATCAGGTAGTCAGGGGGCGTCTTCATGAGCGCTTTGAAGCTCAAACCTGAAATAAAAACTAGTAACGCGGAGAAGCTTTCCCGTGTGATGGAGACGTCCCGTACCAATCCTCGAGCTGGGGTCTGCGTCACACACACACACACGCACACACACACACACACACACACACAGTGGGGTACTCTTTACATTAGTAGTAGTTAAGTCAGATATTATACAGGAATATTACTCTGGCAATATTTTCTCTAAAGATATGCCAATAAAGCATATTGAATTGAAATTGAAGAATTATTGCTATGATAGCAATTACCCATGCAATTAAGTGTGCTTTGAAACTTGACTATACTATATATATTATAATGTATATTATAGTATTAATTATATTATTACATTATTATATATATTCATAGTAATAGCAGTTGTTTCAAAGTAAAAACAATAAAAAGATAAAAGTACTTTTGCCATGCTGCTGCAGCGTTTCTCGCTCACGCCTCGTCCCCTTCACTAACGCTCTCCCCGGTGTTTTGCAGGCGGTGATGGCGAGCGACTTTGCTCTCCCACGTTTCCGGTACCTGCAGAAGCTCCTGCTGGTGCACGGACACTGGTGCTACTCCAGGCTGGCCAACATGATTCTCTACTTCTTCTACAAGAATGCTGTAAGCCGCTTTAACTTCTGCGTCGTGCTCCTCTTACTGCATCTGTGCAGACACTAATGTGAGTTAAATGCAAATGTGTGACGTTGTCTTCTGTTCCCAACAGATGTTCGTCGCGCTCATCTTCTGGTATCAGTTCTACTGCGGCTTCTCCGGTTCGGCCATGATTGACCAGTGGTATCTGATCTTCTTCAACCTGATGTTCTCCGCCTTCCCACAACTCATCACTGGCACTCTGGACAAAGACGTGTCAGCAGAGACTCTGCAACAGCTACCTCAGCTCTACGTGAACGGCCAGAACTCTGAGGTCCGCTCCACTTTTACTGTGAAAAGATTAAAGATGTGGTGAAAAGGGAAAAACGAATGCAGCTCACTCTAAATGCTGACATCACAGTACAGAAAACCCACTGTGCGCTTTAATGGTTCTAATTATCTTCTTTCATTTTCCATAAGCAGTTGATAGTGTCAGAAGTTTGGAAACGTTATGAAACGATGAAACTTCTTTTCAGTTTTACATGTAGAGACATGGCCGTGGACATTTTTATAGACATTAGTCGATAATGTGAATAAATTGTTAGGTTCAGCCCAGCTCAGCTTTAACGTTATGATTAATTTTCATATCACCTTGGTATGATTTCAATGTCATTCACATAAATCTCTGGATTTATTCTTGCAGGAATACAAACCGTATATGTTCTGGATGAACATGATTGATGCCTTCTACCAAAGTCTGGTGTGCTTCTTCATTCCTTACTTTGTGAGTCTGCTTTTTGATTTCCATCAGCTCTTCAGCCTTCACTGCCGTTCCTTGCTGCTCGTACTTACTCATCTCTTCCTCTTCCTCTTCCTCATCCCAGGCCTACGCTGACTCCGACGTGGATCTGTTTACATGGGGAACGCCCATCACCACCCTCGCTTTATTCACCATTCTGGTGCACTTGGGCATTGAGACCAAAACCTGGGTAAGAAGGATTTTAAAGATGTTGTCACTTTGAAATCCCCCCTTCTCCCCCCCCCCCCCCCCCCCCTCCCCCTGTGCTGCTGCTTCTCACTCAAATCAGCATCTTGCTCTGTGAGAGCAGCGGTGTGAAGGCTGACCGGCACGTGGATATTTAACTGCATCTGATTAGATTGAACCAGAATGCTCCGCAGCCTCGCAGCCGATATATCAGTTTGACAGCGAGTCTGCCTCCGTCCAGGCGCTCTGCAAACTGCCTCCACCACATCGCAGCACAGCGCCGCAGAGACCAAAATATTTATTCCTTTCCCCCACATTCCCTCCCCGCCTTGGTTTTATTCTCTGGTACCCACGCGCTGTTCTCGTAAAGGGCCCGGCCAGTCTTGGTCATGAGCCACTTTAAATTTATGACCCTGCATTGAATCAGAGTCTTTTCCATTATGCTGAGGCTGTAAATTTAGCCTGACAAGTTTGGTACATGAAAAATGTCCTTTTTTCACTAACCGCCTTCCTGGACGCGGCGGCCCCCTCGTGCAGGCAAGTATTCATGGCGAGCGGCATCGATTGAAGGTAAACATCTCCAGCCGCTCCGCTGGCAGGTACTCCATTCTGCGGCTGCTCAGGAGCATAACCCATGCATGATTGGTCAACGGCTGTGAAAGTCAATTAAAGGTATTTGAGATGACAGCAGGCAGAATTAATTCTGGGCTTCAGTGTGTGCTGGTGTGTGTGTCCGGAGCGACGACACTCCGCTGGAAGGTTTTATAGAATTCACCTTGTCAGATGTCTGTCAGCCGGTCAGGGTGACACGAGGCAGGCGTTCCTGTAACCGCCGAAACTCATTAAAAAGCACAAAAGCACATTTCTACATATAAAACACTTTTTTTTGCATTTATTGTTTTTATTTCTCTGCCTCAAGGTATTATGTGTAACATTTCTGCATTTAAAATGTGTGAAAACACTAGTCCTGTGTTATATATTTAGTTGTGTCCCTGAAGGCAACGTTTCCTCTCTCCTGTCATGGCGTCGTCTCCCTTTTGAGCAGCGTCAGCGTTGTTTGTCTGCCAGAAGCTTCATAAACTGACTTTTTATCCAGTTTTGAGACACATTTTTACATCTTGGTGGTCTTAAATATGTGAGAACTGACACTGATGGTAATAAAAATTATAATAATCAAATAAATCAAATAAAAATAGAAATCATAATAATAAAAGTAGTAGTTATACATTTGATTAAAAAAAAATATGATTATATTATAAATAAAAGTAAATAAAATAGGTTTGTTTCAGGGAATATGTCGTTTTTTTACAACATTTTTGTATAATAATTGTTTTTGTATCCTTTTCCACCTCTCATTTGATAAGCAATTCTGACTTTTTATTTTCTTATAACTTTATTTGTTTTCATATGACTTGAATGTTCGGCCTGGTCTATTATTCTAATTATTTTTAGAAAAACACAAAGAATGTAACTTGTCAACACTTTTCCTTGTCCTCCTGCAGACCTGGATGAACTGGCTGTCTATCGCCTTCAGTGTAGCCTTGTTCTTCACCGTGGCTCTGTGCTACAATGCCTCCTGCCCCACCTGTTACTCTCCCTCTAACCCCTACTGGACCATGCAGAGGCTGCTGCAGGACCCCCTCTTCTACCTGCTCTGCGTCATCACGCCTGTAGCCGCCCTGCTGCCCAGGTACACCCTGCGGGATTTGTGCTTCGCGGAATACAAAAGCCCGCTTCTCAAATATTCATGCAACGAGTTCTATCTGAACCAGATGTCTTTCATGTTTATCCCAAGAGCCTGGAATTCATTTCTTTTGGAACAGTGCTGTCCTGATGGCTCTGTTTTTCCTTTCCAGATACTTCTACAGGGCGTGTCAAGGCACGCTGTTTCCCAGCCCAGTCCAAGTTGGAAGACAGTTGGATAAACTCCCCTTTGAAACCCGCAGGAATATTCTGAGCCTCAGCAGGGTCAAGGTGGGGTCGCCGCTCAGCCCCGAGCCTCCCTTCCTGTCCCTCACCAAGCCTTCCCCTCCAGGGTGCAATAGAAAGGACCAGCGGAGCTCCCGACGGGGGCCCGTTTCACAATCCCACCGTGAGAAGGGGCTCTCAGATCTCGACACCTTAGCTCCCACAGAGAAAGATACTCTTCCTTATACCAAAGATGCTCCTAAGCTCTCGGGGGAGGCGCAGCCTGCTTCCACCAAAGACTCTGGGTGTCTGGATGAGACTTTAGACGCGAGTCTGTCCAGCTGGATCACCTCCACGCCTCTGCTCTCACCGACGGACAGCGTCCAGCTGAACCTGCCCCCTGAAGGAGACTCGCACTGTGTCAAGTACACGAGGAACTCGGAGGACAGACTCGAGTCTGAGCTCGCCGTTGATCCAGCACAGAGGACAGAGCTGCACGTCGCCTCGTGATGTCTCAGTCTCAAGCATGTTACTCAAACTCCAATTTGCACGCTAGTATTTTAAAAAATCTATTTTTATTGTATTTTTCAAAGGAGATTCTTTTATAAAAGATACAAATAGGTACTTTATATTTTGGATGTTTTTAAGACTTTATTTTTGAGGTTTTGAAGATGGAAGAACTGGAATATCTTCCATTTGTTTTTTGTTTTAAATCCTGGAATTTTTTCTTTTTTGTTTCAAAGAAGCATCTCAGTAGTTGATCCAGTTTGAATTAAGGAAGCGCAGAGACATTCCACAGCTCGGGAGTTTATTTTCTGCCTGTAAATGCTCTAAGACCAGGATCACTGTTTGTTACTGAGAAGAGACATTTTCAGTTTTTTAAGTTCCCACAGAAACATGTTTCGGTGCAGATTCTCAAAGAGTTTTATCTTTACATAAATCGGCAAGTGGTGGCATTGGCTCGGTGCACGTTTCAGTCTTGTTGCTGGATTTGCGAACATTTGTTTGCTAAGTTTTAAGACTGAAAAGCGTTTTTATAGCTGTTCTGTCGTACAGTACATTCCACTGAAGAATTATGAGAGCTGTTGACTCTAAATATGATCATGTAATATTCACCTGTACATTTTATTTTCAGTCGTTATAACAGCAATAATCTACCAGTAATGATGCTGTGTGTGTGTGTGTCCGTGTGTGTGTGTGTGTGTGTGTGTGTGTGTGTGTGTGTGTGTG
>CALSBV010011200.1:8805847-8822623 GCA_943590825.1 Bovichtus diacanthus | reverse complement strand
TGTGTGTGTGTGTGTGTGTGTGTGTCCGTGTGTCCGTGTGTGTGTGTGTGTGTGTGTGTGTGTGTGAGACCACTGACTCAATGGATCGGTTATGACAGTGCCAGCCAGTTTCACGTTAAAAGAATAGTTCGACATTTCGGGAAATTAGCAAGAGTAGAGCTGCAGCGATTATTCATCTAATCTGAACTTTAAAGTAGTTTTTCATGCAAAAAGGTCAGAAAAGGCTGTTTTTCAAGCCTCAAATATGGAGATTTCCTGCAGTCCTGCTAACCTTATCGGCCTAACGGCGCCTCCAAACAGACTCGTTTAATCCATACACAAACTTAAGTCACTGCACGCGGCCATGAACTGTATTTAAAGATGGACAACATGACAGTCGTGATCGCCCCCTGGTGGCCGGCTGCAGTGCCTGTCATAAGTGTCATTAACGTTCAGAAACAAAGCAATTTCACCCAAATGTGGAACTATCCCTTTAAGCACTGTACCGTAGGTTGACCACGAGCTCACCACGATGACGTGAAGGTCCTTTCCTAACAGTTAATTTCACGTCCTTCCCAAATATAAAAGATGCGGCTTTAAGATTAAAAATTTGCACTTTGAAAGCGTTATTTTAAATTTGCCTTGGAGTAATGTTGGTGCTAGTGCCGTGCTCCGTAGCAGAAGTATGGACAGCTGGAACAGATAATTGTTACGTATTTAAAGCAGCAGCACCTTTAATATTTTATGATTGTTGTGTCTCCTGTGTCACTGCAGTACATTTTTATAAAGTTACCAAAGATCATTTATATTTCTGTATTTTCTAAGCAATAGTATGTGCCTTAACACTGGAAAAGAAATGACAAATCTGAAAGTTTGCTTCCGATGCTGAAGCTGCGTTTGGTTCGAAGATGACGGTGCATATGTTCAGGGCCGTACGCAGCCCTGAACATATCTGAGCTCCGTTGGTTTTTCCTCATTTGTATTTTGGTTACAAGGTAAACCTCCTGGATGTTTTATACTGTAGATAAAAACACTGCTGTTAACTTCAGTATCATTCCAAAGTATTAATCTAGATATCTAAGAAACACAAAATCACACAGTTGTTGTTCTGGCCTCTGAAGAGATTTACTGTAACGGCAACACGCTACATTTTCCGTTTAATACACATTGTTCCTATCGGTTCTGTGTCTTTCGAGTAATTGGAGATTACTTGTCCTTGTGAACAAAATAAAAAAGATGATGATAAAGTATTTATCCTTTGCTACCTGTTTGCCTGTTCAGGAAAATGTACTCTTTGCTTAATAAAATGTCTCATTCCTCAATGTGTCTTTTGCGTTTGACCGGCGTTTCTTCACACCTCGGACCTTTCGGGGAGTGAAAATGTGAAAGATGGTTAAAAGCTCAAAGCTGCAGATGCTGAGGGTGCGCTTGATCAACGCGCCTGCGTGTCTGAGCTCTTTATTTTCTGCTCCCAGAGGGCGTGATGCTCAAACTGCGTTACAACACATCTGCTCTCACAGGACTGACGTGTGAAAATATGAAGGTTTAATATGAATAAATGGGATGTTATTGATGCAGAATGCCTTTATTCTGCTCGTGCTTCTGCTACAGACAAACATGAAGATGTCCTATAACCTGCAGGAACTTTACACTTCATCCATCACAGTTAGACCTGCAACGATCAGTCAAATTATCGATTAGTCGACAGAAAAATGATCAAAAATATCAACGAATAATCAACAATCAGTCAGAATATAGTTTTCATAAAGTCATAGTTTTTTAGTTTTTTAAATAGTCAGAATATAGTTTTCACAAAAAGGTTTTAAAAAAAGTCAGAATATAGTTTTCATAAAAAGTTTTTTTAAATCAGAATATAGTTTGTCATAAAGTTTTTTTTTTTTTTTTTAAAGTCAACATAGTTTTCATAAGTTTTTTAAAAAGTCAGAATATAGTTTTTATAAAAAGTTTTTTTTAAAGTCATTGTATAGTATGTCATAAAAAGTAAAAAAAAAAAAAGAAAGTGGGCAATGAAGGCAAACTCCGTCCTTTTATCCGGTTACATAGTCTCACTCCAAAACTTCAATTTAAAGGAGAAATATTATAAAAACTTTTTTCCAGCGATTGTGCACAAACATGCAGATATCTGGAGCACCTCGCAACCCTATAAAACAAAACAAAAAAGCCAATTAAAAGCCAATCAGAGCAGACTGAGCCTCATGCAGGTGTATTCAGACACAGTAGGAGAAAAAAGAACGTGCTTTTTCTAAATTAAAACATTAACACATGTTCTAGAAGAAACCCGACGTATGTGCATCACATGTCCCCTTTAAGGTTAGAGGAGCAGCTTCAATCTCCTGCCGTCTGAAAAGCGTTTGACCTCTGACATGTGGTAAGTCTGTGCACTAATGGGCTTTCCCACGAGAGCAAAAGGGAAGTTCTATTAATAATGTTTCTTTTAAGGCCCACTGAGGGGGAAAGGGACAGACGAGGCTCTGCTGATGCTGCCGTTAGTGAGCCGGCCGCATCACTGACCGCCGCTGCACTTTGCGAGAGCAGATTCCTCCTCGTGCGAACACCGATAGTGTGAGAATAATCAACATATAAGCTGTTACAATGAGCCTTATTGTGTCCTTATTTAGAAGTATTAAATGTGATATGAAAATGTTATTGAGTTAAGTGACTACGCCTAGTACAGTAGCAAGCTATTGTGAACTAAGAAGTAATATTTGTAAACTGTGAAGCGGAAGAGTGCACCACCTAAAAGGGTGAAAGAAGATCTGATTGGAGCAGAGAAGCGCTGAGAGGCGGGGCCACGCCTACGTGCCAACAAAGGGCCAATAGGAGCTGGCCCCAGCCAACCAATGAGTGGACACTATACCTGAAAGGCGGCGGGTATAAAATATGTTGTAAACTAGAGATCGTGGCCGTTCTGTGGATCTGAGACAGAGGAACTACTTAAATGTGGTCTGTGGACAGTGAAATGGTCCTCAGCTGAGGACTTTTGCAATGCTACCATAGCATCATCGAATAAATACAGTTAATATGAAGAGAAGTTTTCTGAAATTGATTTCTATGCGTCTCTATTTCCAAATATAAGAACACAACAATAGTGGTGACTTTCCTCGTGCGAACACAGACAGTGACGCCTCCTCCGCACCTCGCGCCGCGGCTCGCTCCATCTCTTTCAAAGCCCGAGTGTAGACCAGCCCGATTGATCAGCTGGGTTTCTGTTTTCTGCAAACTGTGTGTGTTAGTGTGGAACTTCCTGTGCGCCCTGTGCACTCTGCACAACAGCGCGTGTGTGCGGTGTCTCTGCTCCCAGTGGCGTTAGTGCAGTCGAATGGATTTTGACTAACATGTGACATGTTGTGTTGTGAGACTTCATGAGAAAGATTTAGTAATAGCATTAAAGAGGCTCCTCACAGTCTCCTCTAGTCTTCTTTCCTTCTCTCTAGAGAGAGACAGGAGACTCAGCCTGCAGAACCTAATGGACTTGGATTTGCATCATAGAGGAGCTTCATTGATTCTGGCCATAAAGGCATGACCCATTGTTTTAACAAGCTTAAATCAGGACGTTTTCAATTTCCTAAACTGCCTCGTAAATAAACTGGTCCAATGTAAACAGAGAGCTGGATTACGGGAATGGTTTATGTCTTAAAAGCAGCCTCTCGTCTCCACTCAGAGTTTTGCTGAGAGGACTGGAGGACATGTTCATGTGCACCAGTGGAGATCTGCACCACTTTTGGTTCCAAATAACAAAGTGAAGGCTTGTTGTGAGCCAGGGCCATCTGGCTTCCAGTTGGTGGAGGCTCCATTCTGCACCAGCCTTTCGTGCTGAGGACTTTCTTCACGTTATTGTTCATTTTCAGTCTAACCTCCCACTGACACAGGAATCCAACAGACACACAGGGACACACAGAGGGCCGATAACACAAAGATAAACAAACACCTACCGGTCATTTATGGTCTCCAGCTCCCCTGCAGGAGGGAACAGGAGCGTTAAGAGACCAATGATAACTATTATTATTATCATGCTCACATGATCGTTTGAAGAGTAACTTGACACCTGGCTGAAGCATCTGCCACCTGTAACCAAACCTCAGGTTTCATTTAATCTTTAATATTCTTACAAAATACAGTTTATCCAAAATACAATACATAACTAGAATGGGGAACAGTTGCTGAGATATTTCAGTCTGGACCACAGACTTTCATTGACGGCACCAGAACAAAATCTACCAAAAATAATATTAACAATAAATGTAGGCATTAATTAATTGATCAAATGTGACACATTTATATTTATGTTTTAATTTGCTTTACCTTTTGTATTAATTTCCCTTTTTTTTATTTCCAATAACTTTAAAATGTGTTCATATTGATTTATTATACATTTATTTTGAAATGTATTTATTAATTATGAAATGTTTGTCTTTTTTTATTTCTACATTATTTCCCTTTGCATTTCTCCCCTTATATATATATATATATATATATATATATATGTCCCCAATTTATTTATTTATGTTTTCTTTCTTTTATTTATACATTTCTTTTTACATTTCTTTTTCATTTTTTGAGCTCGTTTCAGGGCTCAAATCTATAAATACTTTAAAAAGTGAATTAAAAAAAAAAGGTAAATTATTAAAAAATTAATAAATAAAGAAGAAGAACAATTAATTATTACCTACATTTATTGTTTATATCACTTATGGTACATTGAGTCTTATATTCATTCATTTATTTATTCATTATTTTTTTATTCTGGCAGGTTCCGTCCTCCATACACAGCGAGGATGGTTTCAAAACAACGTAACTCAGCATAGAAGAAGAGCAGGAACACAGGCGAGGACCTTCATGCTGTGAAACTGTGTGAGGCATAAACCAAGATATAAGCAAATTCCTTGTTTTGGCCTCATAAACATTTCAGTCGACTGTTCGCCCGCTTGTTGTGATGACACTCACACATTCACACTCTGCTGATGTGTCGAAAATCCCCCTGAGCTGCTGAGCATGGATTATGAGCCGGAGGTAAAAGGGGCTGATCGGAGGCAGTATTAAATTTAATATTAAATTTAAATTTCATAGTATAGCATGTCATGACATTTTTCACAAGTCACAGTGTAGATTGTCATAAAAAGTAAAAAGAAAAGGAAGTCATAGTATAGTTTGTCATAAAAAGTAAAAAAATAAAGAAAAAGGAAGGGGGGGGGGGGGGCTTAGTGAAGTGGCATTGTCATGCTTTGCTTCGAAACTGTCATTGTTTTTGTTTTTGTAGGAAATACCAAAAAATATAGAGAAATTACATGTCATTTGCATTTTAGTCATGAAAAGTAAAAAAATTATCAAAACAAAATCAAAGAATTATCAAAAAATTATCAAAAAATTATAAAAACATTAACAAAGAATTAAGAAAAACTTGAAAAAATAAGAAAAAATAAGAAAGAATTAAGTAAAATAAAAAAAAAATAAGAAAAATGTAAGTATATCAGTATATATGTATATATATATATATATATATGTATATACGGTATATCTTTACATATATATATATATATATATATATGTGTATATACATATATATATATATATATATATATATGTGTATATACATATATATATATATATATATGTGCGTATATATATATATATATATATATATATATATATATATATGTATGTATATATATATATGTGTGTATATACATATATATATATATATATATATATGTATATATATATATATACACACACACACCTAAACACATACTATTCAGATTATTTTATTTTCCATCAGATTTGCATTGCATTAAATGTAATGTTTCTTTATCACTGGCACGCAAGACAACACACAACGTACACAAGAATAAACAACAACAAAAGAGTTGTTCTGCTCTCTGGACGTGGACTGAGCAGCAGCACATCTTCACCTGAGAAGCAGCCTTTAGCATAACTTAGCATCCTTTAACTTCCCTTTCTGCCCTGAAGGACACGTGCTGCTGTGCTGCAGGATCTTTCACTTCAAATGAACTCACGCTAAATGAAAAATAAAGTTAATGCACCGCTGCTGACATAATCTTAACAGGTGCATTTCATTCATCGTTTTGCTGCTTTATTGAAAGGTTTTATCGTTAGTGTGCAGAGTTTTGCAAAAATATCTTATATATTTTTTTTAAGAGCGATCAGAAAACAACCTGTTGCATCATCCTCCTCAGGTTTCTTTTTAATCTTTAAAGTCCGGCTCATTCTCCGCAACATAAACAGAATGTATCGTTTCAGAACCAATAAATGTGTGAATAAAGTCTGCAGATTATTAATGAACAGTTTGTTGTTTGACACCAAAGGAATCCGGAAGCTGATTAAAAATGCAAACTTGACATCCTGCAGCCGAGTGTGTGGACTGCTAACGAAGGAGAAAGATGATGTGTGTATTCTGAGAAACAGCTCCAGCAGACTGAGGGAGGATCAGGGATTTAAAGACGTGCGAGATGGAAATGAAGCTGCAGGAACAACTTCAGACTGAGGACGAGTGTCGAGCAGCAGGAGACAAAACACTGAAACATCACAAGTGTGAAATGTAAAATGAAAGGTTTAATTAGTGCGTTTGTGGATTCTCTAATCCACTTCAGTTCACTCAAATTAGGAAGTTTGAGTCTCGGCGTTAAAGCAGGAAAACACAGAGAACTGAAATTGATCTGACGTTTAACCCTAAACTTTATTTTAATACTTAAAAAGACTCTTAAACTTACATTTACACATTTGACCCTTTAAATGTTCATTTTTAAAAGTCCTGTTGACCTTAATTATTTACCTTAAACTTGACTTATATGCCTTAAAAAAAACTTCAACTAAATTCTTTTATGCATGAAAAATAAAGAGAAAAATAAAACTAAAATGTATGATTAAATTCATAATAATTCATGTTTTGAGTCAAAAGCTTCTTCCCATTCACCCTGCAGCAAGAAACCACACGTAATAACTGATTCCTAAAATTAAACTTCCATTTTTAAACCTTAAAATCCTCAAACTTTTATTTTATAGGCTACTTTAAAAGTTTCTTGGACATATAATTTTATTTAAATAGTATGTCTTAAATGACTCTTAAACTTGAATTTATACCTTTAACCTTCAAACTGTAATTTAAAAACACTCATTTATTTTTATTTATTTTTCCCTTCTTTTTTTGTATTTCTTTTTTTTTTTTATGTGTGTTTATTAAATTATTATTATTTGATCAATTTACTTACAGTAATGCTCATCTGTTTGCTATTTTATAAACCTCAGGCCGGTGATGTTATAATTAATGTGAAAAAATATTTTAAAATGTCATTATAAAAAAGAATCTTGAAAGCATTTAAAGTCCCTTAACTTCAATGTTATACCTTAAAGACACCTTAACTCTAAATGTTATACATTAACCCGCTTTAAGGGACATTTAGAGTAAATGTTTAAAGTGTAAGTAATGTCTTAAATGAAAGTCGAAAGATTTGATTGATTTAAATAGTCTTTTATGTCTAAAGTTAACAAGTTTAAAGGTTTTAACACAACTTCTTAATTTCTAATTTGATCAATTCAACTAAAAGTAATTCAGTCACGTGATTATCCATCAGGCGGTAATTTAATGGGTCTTTTCACACTAAAAGCTCCTCATTAACCTGTAAACCTGCACAAAGACACTAAAGATCCTCTAATGACTCCGTGCATGAAGAATAAATCTATCAAAATAAAACAACACAGAAAGGTTTGCTGATTGAGCAGAGAAATGAACATTTAAGGGATAAATGAAGGAGTTTTCACAGTGATCGATTAATCAAAGTGCAGAGTGACGAGTCTCGTTCGCAGCCAATCACATCGTTCATTAATGAAAAGTGTGAAGTGAGAAGATCACGTGATGAAATCAACCAGGGATCCAAACCAATCTCTTTTATTGTGAAAATACTGATCACATAATGAAGAGTTGATGCCTCACTGATCAGAGGATTAATTACAGTATCAACATTAATTATAACACAAGAAAGTTTCTGGATGATCAGAGTTTAATTAACTGAAACTTTTAAACGCTTTATTTAGAAGCAAAAACAGCTCTGAAATGAGAAGAATAAAAATGTGTTTTTATAAAATGAAATAGTTCAAAATCAAGTTTAAAACCCTTAAAGGTTTTTAATTAAAGTGTACAATTAAAGATGTAAAAAGTAATGTTCAAGGAACTTTAAATGCATATCATTTATGTTTTAGTGACTTTATAAACATATAAAACTTACGTTTGATGTATAGAATTCAAACATAAGAAGCTTTAAGGTGTAAAATTAAGTTTAAGTGTTTTAAATGTGTAAAGTTTAAGGTTTTTTAGGGATCATCTGGTAATAAAAAGAAGTTTAAGAAGTTTTAAGGTCATACAATTAAATTTAATAAGGAAGCTTTTTTTCAGGAGTAAAATGTAAGTTAAAAGTTTAAAGTTCAGGATTCAGTTCTCGTGTGTAAACCATCTGTTTATATAAATTATATATTAGTGTCTTTAATAAAGTGTTTAAATTCATTAATGAACGATCAGCTGATCATCAGCCAAAAGAAAGTTTAATGAACTGATTTACAGAAAATTATCAGATAGAAACTCTTAATTTAGTTCCAATAAATACAGAAAAACTTATATAAAATATTTTATATTTTTAAAGACCAGGATGTTGATAAAAGTGATTATATGTCCAGATGTACAGATGAAGGATGTACAGCTTTATAATTAAAGTAAAAAAGCGTTTAAACTTTTACACTTTAAAGGATGTTAAGTGTAAAATTAATATCTACAGGGTTTTAAAGGTATAAAATATAAGTTTAAGGGACTTTTAGGGAGGAAAATTAGAGAGATAAGTGTATGAGATCTTTTCAGGTATTAAATGAAAATCCATGCGACTTTTCTAGTAAAATAAAAAAATGTGTTTACAAGCTAAAAGAATGACACTAAATAATCAAGTAAATTAAAGGAGTATTACGGTCAATCCTCCTGCACGAGCCAGATCAGACCAGCAGGTGGCAGCAGAGGATCAGAGGAAAATAAATCTCATCAGAAACAAAGATTTTTATGTTTTCCTTCATCCTTTTGTCACTCAATTTCTTTTCACATTTGATTTAATGTTGCATGGCAGATATATTATTTTATACATTATTACATCTGAAATAAACTGATAAACCTTTATAATTTAACAGATAATAAATGAGGCAGACTGGGATGAAGATATAGTCAAATAATAATCCTGGAAACCTCTTAAAGACACATAACCCCCCCCAGAGGACCATCAGAGACCCCCAAAAGCTTGCATAAGAACTCTGAAACCCATGAAACTCTTTTCAGAAAACCACTCCAGTTTGCTCATTATTTAAATAATACTTTTTGTCAAAAGATTCTCATGAGGCATACATCCTTCATTTTATATCTTAAAATGTCAAATTATATAACCTAAATGTCCCTTAAATTGATTTACAGTACATAAAAGTCCCTAAAACTTTATTCCTAAACATTATAAACCTCTTTAAACCTTTATTGAAGCTCTTACAGTTTATATATTCAGATAAGGGTAAAATATAAGGAATCAGTAACTTTAAAGAATAAAACTACAAGTGAATCCTCAGTCTACTAATGATGAAGGGTTGTTAAAAATGTGCCTTACATTAAATGGAGAGTGTGTAGAGATTATGAAAATGTGATTTATGCTTTTATAACTTCTTCTTTTAATTTTGTGTGCAAACTGCAGGTTTGTTTCTGGATTATTTGCCGGTTTAATGTCTGAAAACCCCTCAAGGATCCACTAGACTCCATCAAAGTGTGCCAGGAGCCTCAAACAGCCTGAAACTTCCTGGAAGAACTCCAAAACTCCCATGAAATTATGTTCAAAAACCCTATCACAGACCCTCAGGTCCCCACCCCGGGACTCCCCCTCTGCATGTGCCCCAGTTCTGAGAACCGGTTTCACTGCAGAGTCCCGGCTTGTTCAAACATGTCCAACTGGTTTCACTGTTGCAGTGTCACCGCGCGGCCGCTGGGGGCGTCTGAGACCGGGTTTTACTCTCAGTCCTGCAGGATGTGATGCATGAAAGTGTGACAGGAACATATGTGGTGTGAACACATGAAACATGCACGTGCAAGAAGCAGCGACCTGCAGCACGATGACTGCGTGTTCTTTGAAATAAAAAAAGTTGCATCCAAGAATATGGAGCTTGTATATTATTTATTATGGTTGTTTTTTGCACGCTGCGTCAGGCTTTAGTCGGTAGATATATTTATAGCCCGGATGTACGCCTTCAGAAGCAAGTATGCTGCACAGCTGAAGCTTCAAGAACAGAAACTGCTTGCAAGAAGAAAAAACACTTCCATCTTTAAAATAAAAGAGAAACCAAACTGCCATATACATATCTCGTGAATTGTGCCTCGTGTCTAACAGCGCACTTTATTCCATCTTTTATTTTTAACTCTCCTCTTGCACAACCTGCAGCCAGGCCTGCGTTACACAATGCAGAAACCATTCTGCCTTGCTCGTGCTCGGACACAGGGTCGGTCACCTGCTCCAGCTCCACTTATGTACTTCTGTATGAACCAGACTTCATTAAAAACATTTATTAATTTAAGTATCGCCGCTGCTGTGCGGCTGTATTTGGGTGTTTGTGTACGGGTGTGATGTGGATGCAGTGTCCGGTGGAAGTTTTATTCTATCCGGCTGTGATTCAGGTGAATTCTGCAGCTTCCCTCGTGCAGCAGGGGCAGATCCTGGTATCTGGGATAGGCGCGAGGAAGGAGAGCTGGAAATTCCTCCACTGAGAGAAACAAGAGTGTGAGGAGAAAGAGGAGGAGGGAGCGGGGGATTCTCCGAAAAAACCCACGTGGGTTCACCAGCGTCTTGCTGCGCGCTCAGGCAATGGGCGCAGAGTACGGGGGATCTATTGACAGCGGTGGACCAATCAGCTGACAAGCAGCCGGGCGGGGTGGCGGCCACTGCGGAGAGCGAGTATAAAGACTGGAGAGTTTCTGCTTTCAGAGGCAGAGAGCTTCTTACTCAGACTCGCACTTCACGGATTTACCTCTGAATTTTGAACTCCTTTCACTGACTCTGGAACGATCTTTGTACCGATCTGGATTACCGCTTGTTTGGACTTTATTCCGGGAATTTACAGCAGCTTCTCCGCGCTGTGGATATTTCTTTTTACCCTGGATTTTGTGGATTACTTTACTGACTTCAACATGACTCTGGAAGAGGTCATCGGTTCCAACAGCACCGAAAAAAAGTAAGTCACTGATGCGTAATTGCGCACTGGCACGCGGCAGCACGAGTGTCAGATCAAGTTTTAGATCAATCATAATCCCGGATCACACTTTCACACACGTATTCTCATATTTTCTGTATATAATGTTAGCATTTATGAACATATTTCATTTGCGCTGCGTGCAGTTTGTTGCGTGCTCTGCGGGGTTCGGTCACATTTCTAACCGCCTCTGTGTCTCTGCAGGATGGAGACGGTGAGTCAGGCTCTGGAGGAGCTGCTGGTCGCGGCGCAGCGGCAGGACTGTCTCACGGTGGGAGTCTACGAGTCCGCCAAACTCATGAATGTGTAAGTTTGATTTTCCACAGAAGAACCGCAGCTTTTACATTCGTTTTAAATAGTATAAAAATAATATGAGAAGGTGATGATGCTGACATTAACCCGCTCTCCTCCTCCTCCTCCCCCTCCTGCAGAGACCCGGACAGTGTAGTCCTGTGCATCCTCGCCACCGATGAGGAGGATGAAGGTGACATCGCTCTGCAGATTCACTTCACGCTGCTGCAGGCGTTCTGCTGCGACAACGACATCAACATCCTGCGGGTGTCCGGCATGAGGCGGCTGGCTCAGCTGCTGGAGGAGGACACCGGGGACAGCAACGGCAACGAGCCCCGGGACCTGCACTGCATCCTGGTCACTGTAAGTCCACCTTCCTCCTTCTGCTGCACCGGAATGACATATTCATAATAGATGCAAATACAATAATAAATGTTTAAAAGTGATACATGTGTTGCCGGAGGTCTAACCGCGTTTCCCCGCTGTTTTTGCAGAACCCCCCGGTGCAGCCTCTGCAGTCCCAGGCCCTGCAGAACATCAGCAGCTTCTGTGAGGAGAGCCGCTGCAAGAACCAGTGGGTGCCCTGCCTGGAGATGCAGGACCGCTGAGCCGAACCGAGTCAGACCGCTGCTGAGCGGGGAGAAAGAGTGCAAACAGTCCAGACAGCCGGCCTTCTGCTGAAGACGAATAACGGCGTTTGAGTAAAGAGAGGGGCCGAACCGAGCCGAACCGGGGCCTTCCTGCAACCCGATCGGGTGATTGATTTGGCCACCGGGGGCGCGTGAAATGCCCGTGCCGGTACCGGACGGGTTCCGAAGGCCGGACCGGCCTGTGCAGCTGGACTCCGGTCCTGTATCTGCAGATAGAGGGGGAACACTTTAAAGAAATCTGACTGGATGTCACGTGACTGTACCGATGAAGAATGAACTGAGCACGTGAAGCCACCTGAGCTGCAGGTGTGCTGCTCACCTGTCCACGTGCACATGAACTGAGGGGAAGAACACGTGACGTCATGTTTTGTTATTTTCTGCTATTTGTGACGCAACTGAGTCACACGCTGAACGTTAACAGCTGATTATTTAAAGCAACAGAGGATCCTAATATATGATGTTTATTTAACCTGATCAATAAATTATTGAAGGAGAAAATATTGATTTTCTGAGTGTTTCATACTGTGTGTGTGTGTGTGTGCATGTGTGAGAGAGAGAGAGAGTGTGTGTTCATCACTGTGATGACTACTGTTGAGTCATAGAAGATAAAACATTTCATCAGATAAAAGATGAAACTTGTATTTCAGGAGTGTTTAACAGAAACATTCTGGTGCTCAGTGCTGTTAAATTATTAAATCGTACTTAAATCTACTTAACATCTCAGAAAATTGGGGGAAATACACTTTTTCTTTATTATTCTTTTTTTCTGACCCTGTCAGTCTCGCCTAAAATTGCGTACCAAAGCAATCCAAAATATAAATCAACTTAAACAATGCTGTACATCATTAACCAACTAAAATCCCAAACAAAACATCCTAGCAGGAAGTTCCTATTGTGTGTTTATTAAAGTAATTTAAATCAAATTCTTTCTGGTTTTATCCTTTTTGTTTGTCAAATCTATGAGATCAAATGAGGGTCAGTAATATTATGGTTTCATTAAACTTCTAGGGCTGCAAACAACTTTTTATTATTGATTGATCTGCCAGCTATGTTTTAATTGATGGATTCTTTGTTTGGTTTATAACAGAACATACAGAGAATTCATTTGTAAATTGTTTTTTAAACATCCAGGTACATTCACTAACTGGCCAAAAGTACGTGGACACTGTTTTGTTCTGGGTCCGTTTTCCTGGTTTGGTTCTATAAGTTCCAGTGAAGGGAAATCTTATTTTTCCAGCATGTTATGGTGTTTCCTCTCACACCTGGAGTACCACAGGGGTCAGTCCTCAGCCCTTTTACTTTTCTCATTCATGAGTTTATCAATAAACGTTTTTTTGGCAATGATTCTCAGTATCAGTACAATATCATGCAATTCAGGAAGTTACTGGTGACATCAGAACTTCCTGCAGTTTAACTCAGAAGTCATTATCATAGTTTCAGACTGCTCAGTAAGTCGGATGTCTCCACACTCTGTCGTCCAACATTGTTTCCTGCTCTTGTGTAATAGTTTAACTGCAGAGAACTGTAGGACAAGCAGTAATAGTAGTACAACCAAAGTGTAGAAATACTCTGTTACAATAAAAGTCCTCAAAATATACAGCTTAAGCACCAAAAGTAAAAGTAATTATTATTCAGAATGGCCGTTTTTTAGAATAATATAAATAATAATGAAAATAATTTATTATTATTATACTACTAATAATCATACATCTCCATGTATTAGTTGATTTATATTTTGTTTTATTAATCTGAATCTACAAAGTCACTAAAGTAGTGCAGTAAAAAGTACAATATCTCCTCTGAGACGTAGTGGAGTGGAAGTAAAAAGTAGCAGAAAATGGAAATTGAGTTGAGTACTTGAGTAAATGCAGCACTGAGGACACGCTTTTATTACATCCTGATTAAATTACTGCAACTCCTGAAAGTCATCTGCTTTTAAATGCTGCAGAAAGACAAGATAGAGTCGGGAACTGCATTGAGGCCCACGTTAAGCATCTCCAGAGAACATCTGAAGATGTCCGGGTGTCCACGTACTTTTGGCCGTGTATGAAAAAGCTTTTACTGTATAAAAGTAGAAAATCCGAAGATGCCTGATCGCTGGAGGAGGAGGATGAGTTACACGAGGAGCGTGTTGGCGGAGATCTTCACACCACTTCAGTTTCCATGGTGCCGTCTGCAGCACACACACACACACACACACACACACACGCACACACACACACACACACACACACAACATAACCTTGTTTTCATATTACCTAGTGAAAAAATGTGAATTGGCCCGTGTTTGCCGTTCTTGTTTTCCTCTTTTTGTGCTGTTTTGTTTTTTGCAACAGTTTCTGCATTGAAACTCTCCGTGTGTAGAAAACCCCTCAGTGTCATTTTAATGCTGTGCATTAAGAGACCTGAAAGACCTGCTGCCCGCATGCATGTCTTCACATGAAGACCTTCCTCTTGATTTGTTTGTCCCAAATGACACAAAAAACTCCCCATGAAAGAAGTTCTCAGGCGTCCGACTGCTCTCCTGCGTGAGCTCTTTACAATTTGAGCTCCTGTTGGAATGAAATCCTGCAGACTGGATTTCCTGAAACCTTCCTTTTGTTTTTCTTTGCTCCTTCAGCCAGTGATCCTACCACACCCTCCACACACACCCTCCACACACACACACAGTTCAGCTGAGTTTCGCCTGTCTTTTTTAATTGCAGTGCACCTTCACTTTCATCCCTGGCAAAAGACAAGCAACATGCAGAGCTCGGAGGACCTGATTTGACCTGCAGACACATTTCTTCACTGCAGCTTTTCTTCCTCCCCAGTGCTCGTGTAAAACAAATACTATGCTTAAAATGTTGGTGTTTCAATTACATGTACATGTTCAATCTAATTTCATTTCATTGCAGTGCCTTTCAATCATGTTGAGTCAGAAAACTTAAGTTAAGGAGACAAAATTACTTTTCCTGTAACTCTCACACACACATGCACAAAGGCTCCTTTTGGGATCTATCAGTTTATACTAAGAATCTTTACATTTTGTTTTGATTTCATATATATTTCAGTTACATTTTCAAAGATTTGAATATATTGCATGTGTTTATGAGGGACATGACTCAGACTGTGTCATCATCCCAAAGCTTGATAATCAGCCGCTCAGACTTTAATGAACACTGTTTTTATCCTCTTCTCTTCCAGATCAGTGACTCCTGCTGTGACAACATTTAAATGTTCATTTCAGGCCTCGTCTGCCAGGAGAATTGAACATACTGAGGCTTTTTGTTTCAGAAATGTGTTGTATTTAGACTTGTTTGGGATCTGCACCTCTCCCGTGAACCTATTTGATGTTACAATAAGTTTCTGGGATTTACTTTGCTCAAACATTTGACCTGATGAAGCTCTAGACTAAATAAAAGCCTTTACTACTGATTATTCCTGGCTTATTCCTGCAGACATGACACAGGATAAAAACCTTTTAGTTTCACCACCAGCTGACTGGAGCCAGAAACGCTAAAGTGAAACTAATAGTGTTTCGCTTCTTCGGGCTCTTGCTTTTAAACAAACAATTGAAATATTATTTCCATGAGAGAGCAGAATGAAACAGCAGAATCCATGCTGCATGTCTCTTGATTCTCTCTCATGTCTCTGACCTTTGAAGGTTATTTTCTGCACCCGTGGGGGTTTTTTACTTTAAAGGATTTGGGGTTGAAATATTTCCGTAAAGACAGACGGAGTGCACTGGGTTCTTCCAGCTGTGTGTTTGTGTGAAACCTGCTGAGCCGTAAACTGAAGCTCTGCTCAAACAGCCGATCGGCCTGTGCCCGTGACGTCACATCCTGATGTCACATCCTGTTGTAACGGGGACTCCGCTGCTCCGCTGACGCCACGGGCATGTTTGTTCTGGCAGCCGGCCCGTCCCTGGAGGGCGGAGATGGCCGCAGATACAGTCCTGAACTGACTGACAGGTTCATGCAGACGCTTTCACCCAGGCTGAGACGTATCAGTCTGTCCCTGTCATGGAGACTGTGGGACGCTTCACACGATCTCATCAGGTCCTGTGAGGTTGCACTTTAGAAAGTCAAGGAGAAATCTTTGTCCTCACTCATGTCCACATGTCATGCATTGTTATTTACTGCCACAGTTTTACATAATTATACAGCAGTCGGGAAAAGTTTATTAGTGATGTTTTTATTAGTGATGTTTTTATTAGTGATGTTTTTTCTCTTTAAAAGCAAGATATTTTCATATTATCACGACAAATAAACTTATCACGTTATTCTTGCTCTTCTTTTTATAACAATATGCTATTTGTCTTGTTATAACATCCAACGTTTTATGTTTTACACGTTAGAAGAAGATAAATAGTATATTGTTATGACAAGAAAAGGTTTCTACTTGATGAGTTTGTATGTCGCAATGAAGTACATAAGAAAATATCTTGTTATAAGATGAAAATATCTTTTATGACATGAAAAAATCTTGTTATGAGATGAAAAAATCTTGTTATGGCATGAAAATGTCTTGTTATAATGTGAAAATATCTTGTTGTAACATGAAAATATCTTGTTGTAACATGAAA
>CALSBV010011200.1:8783505-8795707 GCA_943590825.1 Bovichtus diacanthus | reverse complement strand
TACATGTTCCTGCTGCATTAATGTGTGTGTTACATGTTCCTGCTGCAGAAGTTTTGACCTCCTTTATATCCTGTTGGTAGTTTAATGTACACAATGCATCATATTCTATAAGATCATCATATGTTTGTATGTTTGTCTCTGTCCTGTCAGAACCACGTGTCTCTAAAAAGTCAACTTTTCATGAGTTCCTCAGAAAAACAGCCTGTTTTCAGCTTTGTGACGATGCATTTTGCAGCTGATCCAAGAGGCTTTTTAAAGACTTTATTTATCTGAGTATCTTCTCATACTCAATATTCATCCTTCAGTTCATCACAAACACTCATCTGGAGATACAGAGTTTAAATGGACAGAAAGGGGAGGAAAACTTTAATCTGACAAGTAAGTACACTGAGATGTAGAGGACAAGTATAAAGTTACGTAAATACTAAAGTAAAGTACAAGTACCTGGAGTTTGAACTTGCAGTACTTGAGTAAATGTACTTAGTTACTATCCACCACCTTGATGCTGTCTGTCACTCCACCTCACTGAGCTCCACCCTTCATCACTTATTCTCTTCTCTCTGTTGGTTAGTCATCAGGGGGGAGAAGAGACTAAATATAGACTAAAATAGACCCCCGACCACCACAAGAGCCCCCCATCCCGTCCAGGCCGACCCCGAAAACACACAGAAGACCCTCCCCACACCGCAAACCCCCAGACCACCATCACCACAGGCCTCGCCCTGCAAAGGGACGGGCTCCAACCACAGCAGACCCCCCCCAGTAGTTATCTGTGCATCACAATCATATGCACGGTCATATATATTTATATAAACACTGAAACCAGCACTGACTCTTATGTGAAGTTGTTTTTTTTTCAGTATTTTAATTTTAAGTGTATGAAGTTACGGAGACGTTGAATGCGTGTTCTTCATTTGATCAATTATAGTTTACAGTTGGCAGAACTGCAAAAAGCAAAAATACATCCAACACAGCAGCGCTGAATATTTCTAATTGGTGGATTGGTCGATTATTTGCAATTCACAGGACATTTTTAATAATCTGCAGCTAGGTGCCAAACCGTCAGTCATATGAGACTTTGAGCCAGGCTGAAAGCTGTTAATATGTCACTATTAAGTTTAAATATGTTTTCAGCTGAGAAAGTAACCAATATGCCGTGTGAGTTAAAACTTTTTTTTTTTTTTTAAATGTCACCTTCAAAATAAAGGTCACACAGAGCTCATAAACGTTCTAAGAAGCTTAGAGGAAAGTCGACGGAGAAGAACTTCACTGTCACTCTCACACGGGTTGATTTTAATGTCTCTCTGATAAAAAAATACTAAGCAGCAGTAACTTCATGCGTCTTGGGTGGATCAGACAGCTGATCTCTAAAAAGTATAAATGCATCCAAGAAGCTTGAAATGTGATCGTTCAAACCATCTGGTGCAGCTTTTATCTGATACAAGCTGCAGGCTGATCAGACCTCACTGTGTAACGTGGCTGCAGAGCCAGCTGCACAGCTCCATACATGACACACACACACACACACACACACACTGTGTTGTGAAAGCACACTTGACGAGGCGTGTCTCCGCAGAGCGAAGAAGAAAAATGTGCAGATAGCGTGCAGCATAAAACAGCTCATCCCAAAATATGTCTCAGAACAAACAAGATCTGCTGCAGGAATCTGATCCCACACCTTACAACACACACACACACACACACACTCAGGCTCAGAGTGACTCATGCTGGTTTCACCAGTCACTCTGCTGTGGGTGTTTTCTGACTTTACACTCCAGACTTTAGGCTTCGCCCTGCAGCCGACAGACGCAAACACAACGCCACGCCACGCCACGCCGACCCACACACACACGCAAGCACAGTCACACACACATCTCTGAGCCCTGACTCAGACCAGAGCAGACCTGCTCTAAATAGCCCAGGTCCAAATGTCAGACCGGTCTGACGCCAGACGGAGAGGAGATGAGGCTGTCAGAGCGGAGGATGTCTATACGTCTGCAGGCAGCGAAGCATCCGAACTGTAAACTCAGAGCTACACATTTTTACATGATCTTTATTGCAGTTTCTGTACATGCATGAAGCAAAAAGAAAGCCTATGTACAAGTCATATGCAATACAGTTTGAAAGTCTGACTGTGGGGCAGACATATATCAAACTAATTATTTCAAAAGTATAAAAGTGTTGCGATTGTCAGATGTTGCTCTGTAGGAACCTACATTTAGGCTACAGGGGGGAAAAAATTATTGATACAGAATAAAATAAGTATATTTTAGAGCTCAAACGAGGCTTTCTGTGAAGCTCATGTCCGTTTCCGGGAAGTTGAGCTCCTCCTATTTACAAGAGGAGGAATTCTACAGGCTTTGCCGATCCTTTGACGTTTCCTGTGACGCCATCAAAAGTAAAAAAAAATTCAATTTGTCCAATACTTTGGTTTATCTAGCCTCCCAGAGGCGAACTGTGGCTCATCGCAATAATTACATTTTTCTGAGGCCGGGAGACGCGTTCATGTGCTTCATGCGGGAAGAAATACTTTGTCACATAAGTCAACATGTCACATGAGCGTCCGCCGCAGCTTTCCGTAGACACAGATTGCATGGCAGCTCGCCCCGCGCCGCACTTTGCCACCTCTCTGGTGTGTCTTTGCACCACATGTGGCACAATTAGCTTCCTGTAGAAACATTAGCATCTTGAACCTGACAGGACAACGTGTCCCCAGATGAATGTGCGGCTGGTGGAACATCAGCACCTTTGATGAATCCAGGTTCAACACTTTAAAGACGTGAACGCAGGAGGTTGAATCTTTACCATTTAGTCTGCTGCCTCCATACTTTCCTCGTCTTTAATAAAGGCATATTTGCTTCATGCTTTTAAGTTTGATCTGCTGTTATTGTTATGAAACATCCGTCTGGAGTAAGCTGAGGTGTAGACAGGATTGCGCGAAGGTGCAGCAGCATTCTGCAGGCAGATTCCTGCGGAACAAAGCCTCCTGTCAGTGTTAGAGAGGTATTTTAATATCAGGGTGGAAGTGAAATGCACAGCAGCGAGCTTCAGATAAACCTGCACTAATTACTGTCATCTTCATAAACAGAAAATGATAAATCCTGGCTGGAGTTTGGCGCTGAGTCAGAGGTTTGTTTCCCACACGGGCCCACCCAAAATGTCTGCAGCGCTGGAGCCGACAGGCGGCCAATAAAACGCTGTGAGGACAGACCGAGAGTCTGAACACACGTCCGACCTGCTGGAGGTTTCACTCTGACCTGATGAGCCGAGTTCAGCGTGTGCCGTCTGTTCCGGGTCCATCAGCTCAGAGATGAAGGAGTAAACTGTGAGTGGGTTCCACTGTGACTGAAGTGACCTCTGGGAGTTCAGACTGCACACCTGTGCTCATTCACCTGAGGAGGTGTGAAACAGTCGGGGGTCAGCTGAGGTCACGACCCCCAGAACTCCCAGCATGCTGAGCAGACACCGCTCACCTGTCGCCGTTTAACACGGCGGACAGCCAGACGCAGATGGTTCAAACTGTCTATGTGTATGAGAATAATAAAGAATAAACAGAGGACGAAGTAGTACTATATTTTACTTCAGTTAAAGTACTAATACATTGTAAAAATACTCTGTGAAAAGTAAAATACTCGTTAGGCAGAATGGGCTCTATCAGTGTTGTAATATTATTATTAGTATTATTATTGCATAATTAACATGTAAGAAGTACTTTGTTTAAGCTTCATCAACAGAATCTTTGTAAAGTAACCAGTGACTCATTTTAATGGTAACGAAGTGGGAAAAAAATGGAAGTAAAGTACCTGAAGTTTTACTGAACTGGACCTCAGACACAGCAAGACGTGCAGCGTGCTGCATGTGTGTTGTAATATTAAAGATGGACACAAGAGAAAAATTAAAGCTGAGATTGAATGAAAGCAGGAGAATAAGAGTTGTGTTGGTGTCTCCGTCAGTGTTCAGGTGTGAACAGGTGAGAAAATGTTTCTCCACATTCTTCACATTCTTCACATTCCTCCTGTCTGTGTTTCCAGCTGAACTTCAACATCTGACCTTTCTTATCATGAAGAATTTCAACGTCTTTTATTTCTCTTTGTGGCTTCTGTTTTTTTTTTGTTTTTTTTTACCGTCACCGTTTCCTCGTACTAAGTATTTTAAACTTGATTTTTGGAAATAATTATTATATAATTATGTATGTAAAGAGACAAAGTACTTATGATTATAATTCATCTGAAATCTTTTAAAGATTTGTATCAACTTGTTTAACTTTCATCTGAGAAGTGAGAATTCATTTTTTCAATAAAAAAATAATGCACAATATATCCTTCTCCATGTCTGACTCCATTAACTTATTTCAAGAGGTTTTGGCATTATGATAAGAGTGATTCATGTAAAAGTATGTAAGGCTTGTGTATTTTAGGGAAAATGTTTCCGGGAAACAATTAAATAGCAACTATTTTCATTATCGCCTCATCTACAGATTGTTTTCTCTCCTCATCTCTTTAAAAAAATCTCTATAAAATGTCAGAAAAGAAAATGACTTTACTGAGACGTTAGCTAAGAAAGCTGCAAATCCTCAGAGTTCAAATATTTTTTTATATTTTAGTTTGAAAAATCACAGAAACTGACACAAATCAATTAAATCTACAAAATGAATAAAATAGAAGTTGTTTGAAATAATATGGAAGAATAACAAAATAAGAAAAATAAATATGAAAGAAAAAAGAAAAATTGTACAATGTCATATATTTGAGGATATTTCTAAACCAAATCCACCGTTTATTGATTTATTTCTCGTTATAGCTTTTTTCTTTGATTGCTTAGGAAGTAATTATTGTGATGGATTAAAGTGATAAAATAAAAAGCAGAAAACAATATAAATGACAGGAATCATAAAGTAGCTGCTGAATAATGTTCTGTCAATAGATTCTGTCTCTTAAGTTCATTTCGAGCATCATTTCCAGTAGAAATCAGTGTTTTCGTCAGTATTTGAGGGTGAAGGGAGTTTGCGAGGCGACACCTCTACGTTTGGAGTTTCTCGAGCTCCGGAGGACTCGAGGTGTGAATCTGCGCCCAGCTGCTGAGGGGTCGGAGGGGTCAGAGGGTCAGCATCAGGTCTGACAAAATATGGAACTTTATTTACCTAAGGTCATCTTTTTCATAGACACATTTAACAGCAGCAAGAGAAAAACTTCCACAAACTCATTAAAAAAAAACTCTTGAAACTCAGTACACGTTCACAAGGGAAAGACATGAAACCTCAGAGGAACTAAAACTGGTCACACGTCAGATCTTCATGGGAAAATGTGAAAACCTTCATAATTACTGCGGACGTCTGTGTGGAATCAGACTAAACACACTAAAAGTGAAAAGTCGCAGCGTTGAAACCTTTCTGTCTGCAGACTGAACACAAACACAGAGATGAAGAAAACCTGCTCCGGAGGTTTACAGACGCTCCGGCAGCTGCTGAGGGTCTGTCCCCCCCAACACCCCCCCAGACCCCCTGCTGCTCACTGACCTGCAGCACAAAACCTCCACAGATTGGATTTATAAAGACAGGGAGTGTTTACATGCAGGACAACGGCACCACTAAACATGGAGGCAAGGTAATTGCAAATAAAATCCAATAAAAACAAAGAAAAAATTAAATAATAATACAAAAAATATATAAATACACTGTATATGTGCAATTATAGTAGAATGAGCAGCAAAGAAAAAAAGTGAAAATAATAATAGTTAATATCAGTTTTATGCAGAATGACTTAAATAGTAGTTATAGTTATAGTTAAATATCTATTTTCTCTTTTCTGGTTCAATGTTTCATTATTAGGATCAGCTGATGGTGGTGCACAGACTCAGACTCAGTCTCACTGTGTTATACAGTTTTAGTGTCTGTGGACTCACACGTTTCTGAACTGTCAGTGTTGTCACATGTCTGCTGCATTCCTCACATTCCTCTCCCGCTGCTCAGGAAGCAGGAATGCGGCGCTGCAGCGTCGACGCCCAGAAAACCGTCCGGAAACTCTGCTCGCTCGCCCGGCTGCAGCTGCAACCATGAAGAGAGAAAATCCATTTATGGAAAAGGTTTGATGGCTGATGAAGCCTGCAGCCTGTGATGTGGAGAGACAGCGGGAGTCTGAGAGGAGACACAGTTTAACAGCTCTGCAGACAGAAAGCTCCACTCTGGATCTGTGCAGACAAAAGGAAAACTTTGCACAGTCTGAAAACTAAAAAATACAGTAAACGCGACTAATTTCTGAGTGGACCCTGGTGGTGGAAACACCTCTCAGACGCTTGAATCACTGTCTGTAAATGTTGTGTGGGAGTCAGACTGTATGGATCCCGTCTGCAGAGTCTGTGTGGTCCCCCTCTGGGTTCTGCAGAGACGGATTAAAGTCTCCACTTTGGGTTTACCACATGTCTGGAGCCAGAAAGGCTTCATTTAGGCCGAGACGGGCGGAGTCAGTGTGAAGCTGAGGTGGAACAAACAACCACAGCTCTGTCTGATAGGCTGACAGTTAATGACTTTAATAAAACTGTATTTTTAGAATAAGAATCTGATCCAGTAGGTTTTTGATATGTTTGTGTGCATGTTGGAATCACCAAAACCCCCCAGGATCGTGAAGTGTGGATTCACAGGGAATTTCACAGAAATCTGAGCGGGTATTTGTCATCGGAGGCGTAAAGATAGGGAGCTCAAACTTAGTTGGGTGCTCTGAAATGTCCCCCAAAACCAAAGTGAGGAACAAAGGCCAAAAAACATCCAAAGATTCTCCTCACGTCATAAAATCTGCTGCAACGTTTCAGATGCTTTCATCAGTCTGTCTCTCTTTAAATGACTCATCATGTGATCACCAATCAGCAGTAAACAATCACACCTGTGCACCTGCAGGAAGATCCTGCACACAAACAAAGAGAAGAAGAGGAGAAAGTATACATTATGACATGAAATATGTATATTTAAAAAAAAAAAAGAAACCTAAAGAAATATTGTAGGAAAACCGAGCCGAAACAACTCTACATCTCTGTCCTTATTAAAATACGATAAAATAAAACTTTATTCATCCAGAGGGAAATTGTTGTGCACCACTTGCAGTATGAAAGAGAGAACATTTTAATAAATATAAACAATATGGCAGAACAGGTTAATGGTTGTGTGTTTTTCTGCAAAGATTATAAGGTTTTAAGTAAATTATTTTTCTGTGAAGTCTAGCGAAAACAGTTTAATATTTTTTATACTATAACACATCGAGATGAAATAAAAAAAAATGTCTAAAAGAGAAAAAAAAAGTGATTAAATGAATGTGAGTGAAAGTGATGAACTTGTCTCGTCTCGTCTCTGCAATTCGATGCAAATCTGCTGCAGGTTTAAACCCCGTCTATAAAGACGTCGTCCTGCCATTAATCAGCTCATTTGCATAATGTTTGCATCTCATTTGCATAAAGAAAGAAGTTCCTTAAGCTTCTCTTTCTCTGTACGTCGCCGCCCTTTATTATCTCCACACCTCCTTTCTTTTAACTGCCGGGAGGATTTAATACCTGAAACCAAACTGAAGAAACTGAGTCACAGCAGCCGGGGCTTTGTTTAAAGAGCTCACGCAAGGAGCACGAGTGTGTAGGAGTCGAGAAACATGAGGACACATGAAGCTGGTGAAGCAGGAAATAGAGCTGTGTTATGTATTTGTCCAGTTTTCGTTTGTTCATCCACTCAGAAACACAGAAACTCACCTGGATGATGAAACCAGTTCATGTTCAGACCAACACTTTGAATCATTCACACTTTGTTTATCAGATAGCAGGTTTCCTGACAATAAGTACTACATTTCCCATGAGCCTCAGCTGTGGAGAAGAAGCCAGACAGTGAACTTTAAAGTGATGGATGTTTTATCAGGTTTCTACAAGGTGTGAACTTTGGATTCAAAACAGAATGTGAAGCTCTAGAAGAAGTTTGTTGGTGAAATGCACCCTGGGAGTCGTAGTTGACAAAATGTTTTTTTTTTTTTTAAATCAAAGAATTAGATGTTTTCTAACACAGTTGTTCAACCAGGAGAGATCCAAGTTTGCGTTAAAATTATATTTATTCATATTTCTTTATGTTTTTCTTTCATGTTTCGTTTCTTTAAAGTGTCTTCGAGGTTAAATGGCCGAACATAGACGAGGTTGATCCTGAGCGTGCTGCTGCTGCAGAGACGGGAAGCTCTGCTGTGGGACTTTACATTTTAACATTGCAAAGATCTGCTGATTTATTAAAGATGGAGGTCTGCAGGTCTGGTTGAAGTGCCAGCATGAGACGTCCCTGGAAGAAACTGCTGCAGGGAAACATTTCATCCAGTTATATCACTATATTATGCCGCTGATACGTGTTAATAAAGCTGGATGTTTGCAGCAGCTTGAAAGCATGCAGCCTGTTCATGCAGGTTCACTTTTACCCTCGTGATTGTGTTTCCTGATCAAATTAAAGTGATGAAAACCTGACAAACTAGAACAATGTTCACTTAGAGAAGTTTGTTCGTGAGTCAGATTCATGTTGAAGTCGACTGAGAGGATTTCAGGAGGAACGGAGTGAGTCAGAGAGACGGAGAGGGGGAAACCCAGACAGGAACTCTCAGTCTGCTTTAATCACACACACTGTCTGAACACCAGGGTAAACACACACACACACACACACACACACACACACACATGTTATGTCTTCAGTCCAGACAAACATCATATTTCTAACATCTGGACGAGACAAACACTCTGTGATCCAGCAGAGTTACGTAATCTTTCAAACTTTCACCATGAAATGCTGCGTGACTCAGCTGACTGTCCGTCCCGGGAAAACATCAGTAATTTGCTTCTTAATTCCAATTAATAGTAATAATAATAATAGATTTTATTTGTATAAAACCCTTCTAAACATGGTTACAAAGTGCTTTGCAATAAATACAAAACTCATTTAAAACACAAAAAACTAAACACATAACAGTAAAACACATTAAAATGTCATAAAAACTCAATTAAATGACACAATATACAGTTTGTTATATTCGTTATGGTTGTGTTGTGTGTATGCGTGTGTGTGTGTGTGCGTGTGTTTGTGTGTGTGCGTGTGTTTGTGTGTGTATATATTATATATATTAGTTGTTATTATCAGACACATGCGATGAGTACAGCCTGAGTCAGTGTGTCGGAGGGCGTACTTTTCTACAGGCTGGTCAGACAGCTAGCAGAAATGACGGCTAATGTAGAAAACAGTGTCGCAACGTAAGATTACAGGAATGTCTGTAGTGATATCTTCCCATATTCAGGTATATTTTATGAACCTAAAAACATGCGGTTGTTGTCTCTTCATTTGAAATGTGTTGGCGACATTGGGTTGGGTTTTTCGGTTGGATAATTAAGAAAATGTAGTTTATTCTTGCTGGTTTCTCCGATGTCACCTACCCAAGCTTTACCTGGAATAACATAATTGGACAGACAAACATATAAAGATATTTTATATATATAAGATATTTTATACAGACAGAACAACCACCTAATCTGCTGCTAACTTTGTTAAAAAGCTTTGCAGGAGCAACTTCAGTCTACAGAAATCTATTATTATGACATTTTATTCAGATACTTCTCACTGTTTTTAACTGTTAAATCTTATTTTCCTTTTGTTTCAGCAATGCCTCAAGCTCCTCTGATGAACCTGAGAGAGCAGATGTGTCATCCGTCTTATCAAGTCGACGTTTCGTAAAATTAAAACCTCACTGCAATTAAAACGGCTCAGTTCAGTTCCCAGAATCCTCCTGGAGCTGACTCCAATGTGATGACTGTTGCAGCCTTTCACCACAGAAATGATTAAAAAAAACCCCAACGAGGGTCCCGGGACGCTCGTACGTTTTTCTTCATCCCGAAAACAAACTGAAAGTCATTCAAGAAGTTATTTGTCTTAGTCATGACTGCCTGCCGGGTTTGTACAGTTTTGTATGCGTTTAAATGATAATTATGATCGACTGCAGAGATAAAGAGGCAAACAGATGCAAAAGTTTCCTTTTTGTTTTATGCCTGACCGATAAAATGACACACATAACACAGTGTCACAGTATTACTCAACCAGAAGTAAAGGTGAAAACACTTTTTCTGCAAAACTCCTTAAGATGTCCAAAGCATCATTTGTTTTTATATTCTCGGTGTGACACAGAGACATTAACGCGGAGCTTTCCTTCTGTGCACGCGTCAATTTAAATATTTGTTCGTGCAGAAAGTCGAGTTCGATCGGTATGTTGCTGCGTCATATTTATGGGGATGTCCTGTACGTAAACCTTTTTATTTTGATACAGTAGATTAGATTTTAGCCACATGTTGCTGGTGGAGTTTGCAGTATAACGCTGACATTTTAACACACGAGACAAAATGCTCCATGAAGCTCCTTTTTGCCAATTAAATAAACAGTAATTAAAACAGTAAAAGGATCTGTTGAGGTTTTCATCTAACTGCCTCAGACTCCTTGTGAGTCGTTAAGATTCACTTTGTCTTCATTTACATCCAAACCACAGACTTTGATCAGAGTCCAGACAGTAAACCAGATCACAGGAAACTCAAGTATTTTCCTTATCAGCCTCTTTCAGCTTTAACCTCTCATTTCCTTCCAGCCCCCCCCCCCCCCCCACACACACACAAACACACCCTGCAGCTGGCTGATTGGGTCTGAGTGGAGTCACACAGGAGTTACTCACTAACAGTTTATCAGGAGGACAAGGACGGCAGGGAGTCGACTGAACGCAGGATGTGTCAGGAGCAAAGTGATGAAAGTTTCAGACGGCTCAATAACAGTCATCCACAGAGTCAGGGGCTTTTATTGTGGCGGGATTACCCACAACAAGTGATTCTTGCCACGCGCGCTCCTCCACTCCCCTCCGGCCAGCAACCACTAAATGCTGCTGACACACTCGCACACAGTCACAGATCTCTGCGGGGACTCGGCTCTCACAGGTTGGCTCGGGTTTCAAACACCGGACCTCCTCAGATCCAGATCCAGAACCCACTGAGCATCAAGGTCCAGAGAGAGACGTAAAATCAGGATTCATAGATCTTAGATTGTGAGTCTTACTCATATTTCCTGCACTTATATTCATCTGGCAAACACATTGAGCCTCATGCAGCCTCTGACATTTCTCTTAAGAGAAGTCAACTCCAGATGCATCATAAATTGTTTATTATCATCAAAGGTAATGCCCCCGGAACTCTATACAAGGGTGTGCCGTGCCCAAGAATTGGAGAGATGATACCAGAAAACATCTGTAAGAAGAAGAAGTTCAGCAGCAGTGAGCCGGAGGGACTTTTAAGTCGACTTTATTCTCGTTAAATCGTGACATTATTGGTCTGAGTGGTTTTGAACGTGCAGAACGTTTTGGACACGAGCAGAAATCCTGCTGAAACACATACGAGCAGAGTGAACCCTGTCGGCAGTGTGCTGACTCAGCAGGGGAGAAGAAAGAGCCTCATTATATTCTTGGTTTTTGTCACCTGAAAATTTGGTTTTCCTTTATATAAATAAAAGAGATTTCCACCATAAATTGAGGCATAACAAGTCACCAGAATGCAGGGAATTAAGTGTTTGACGTTTTTTTTTTTGACTTTTTAGATGATTTGTCTGTTTAAAGTAAATGTTTTTAGTTTCAGTGACTTTTTAAGGACTTTTGGACGTTTCATTTTTGTTGGTTTTTAAACTTTTAAGTCACGTTTTACTGAGTTGTAATGATTTTTAGATGTTTTTTGGTGTTTTTTTTTAGGTTTAACATGTTTTGTTTTTTTTCAGGTTTTTTTGGTTTCAGTGAGTTTATAAAGTTTTTCAGAATCTTCTTTAGTTGTCTTTGTTTTAAGTTATTTTATGCAGTTTTAATTGGTTTCTAAGCAATGTTGGCTTATTTTTTTGTGTTTTTTAGCGAGTTTTAAAGGGGTTTAGGTGCCATTTTAAAAATTTTTTTTAGATTTTTATTAAATATTTTCAGGGATTGTGGTCACAAAGAATTTCGAGGCATTTTTGTTTCTTTTTCTAGTTTTTCTTTTAGGGGTTTTTTGTTCTTTTTCTTGTTCCAACTGCACCAACAGAAACACGCCGAGTCACACTGAACTCAGCTACATTTACTGTAAATACACAGAGGAGCAAATGATATCTGCAGGCTGCAGGTTGAACACACACACACACACACACACACACACACACACACAC
>CALSBV010011200.1:8767378-8779767 GCA_943590825.1 Bovichtus diacanthus | reverse complement strand
CTTCAGTGTTCCTGGTGCAGCAGCAGAATCCTCCACAGAGGTGCATCATGGGAGTTAGGGTTCCTTCAGTGTTCCTGGTGCAGCAGCAGAATCCTCCACAGTTTCTCCTCCTCTCCTCATTCAAAGCTGTAAAAACAGTGAATGAAGCAGTTTGAGGTTAAACAGCAGAGTTTCTCCTGCACGCTGTTCGGCTGCTGCTAACGTTTGCTCAGCTCGTTTCTCTGAGAACTTCAGATAACTGATAACTTTATGTCTTTGTTTTCACTGCATGCAAACATTTCATTATTCCGGGCAGACAGAAGACATCTGTGAGATCATAAAATACCTTTGAGCATACACCTGCTGGATAATATAATAAATATCGTTTAGATTTCTAAAGTTTGAACCCATTGGTTCCTACTGAAGACGTCTTTAAAAACACAAACATATAGATTTATTTATTTTTACATTTTCTATCAAACAAACAGGAGGAAATGGTGCATTTGTTGGGGACTATTTTCAGTGGTGGATTGATTGGATTGCAGCAGGACAGTGTGTGTGGGAGTCTAAATGAAGTACAGTGTGTGTTCAGTGGAGCTCGATGGCACAGAGGAAGAAGATCAGGCTGTGATACACACAACACGTGTTAGCAGGTTCTCTCCAGCAGGAAGAGAACAGGAAGCTGTCAGCAGCCAAAGCATCGACCCCTGGATGTCACGGCACCACTGCATGCCTCTGGTGGGAAACAATCCGTGATATGGAGGATATCGTGTTAGCCGTGACCCCCATGAGACAAACCTCCAGCAGGATAATAGGATCATAAATCAGTGTCTTGTGTAAGTGTAAGTGTCTCCTGTCCTCATATCACCTAATACTTCATGTGGAAGTCTGCGTCCTGGGAGTTGATCAGGAAATGTCACGCAAATCTGTGCGGTGCTTTGTTTAAAAAAAAAAACAAAAAAAAAACTTTAAGATTTAAAAAAGATACATTACAGACCTGCAGGTGGAGGGTAATATTCTGAGAAAAATATAAATAAATTTACATTTACTTGTATAAATTTACAAGATAAAAAAACTTTAAACTTTAAATAAATAATAAAATAAAATTAAAAAAATTAAAAAATTTAAATTATTTCAAATTTTACAAGAAATAATTCACAACATCATAAAATAATGTCAAAGAAAGTCAAAACGTTACCAAAATTAAATGGGAGTTGTAACAATATGAGAATACAATGGTTTTACGGGAAAGAAAGACAAATGATACAAAGTTTTTTGATGAAAAAGTTGTAATATTAGTCATTGTTTTACAATAAAAAGTCACAACGTTATGGGGATAAAGTTGTTTTAGGAGGAAAAACTCTTAACATTTAAAAAAAAGTCTTTATGGGAGTAAAGTAATATTTTACAAGAAAATATTAAACATTAAATGTGTAGAAATTTATGACATAACGTCGTAATTTGAATGAGAAAAAGTTGTACCATTATGAGAATATGGACAAAGTTTTACTAAAGTTACATATAATAAAATATAAACTATTCTCAATTTGTTTTATAATTGTGTGTGTATGCGCGTTGTCTGTCTGTATTTAAGCTTTAACACATTTTATTGTTTAATAATGGCTCAGCAAACACGATGAATTACTTTGTAAAAGCATTGTTGTTAAATGGATTTGAAACATCTTAAATCAATAATTCAAAAGTCTTACAAATGCTAAAACATTGGAATCTTTTGTTCTTACGTTGTTGCATTGTAAAATATCAAAAATAATTGCTCAAATCAAAAGTTTTAAATAATTTAGGAAATGCCTCTTGCATTAACACAGCTTAGATCCGGATAGCGGAACAATTGTGGGTAAAAATGGATAATAACTTTCCTTCTGATTGGCATTAAAAACCCTGCATGACATTTAATTTTGAGTGGAGCAAAGTTGAGTTATTACTCATCTTCTGTTGGCAGCAGATGGTAGACGGAGTGAAAGGCCGAAGAAGGAAAAACTAAATCCCCCTCAAGCTTGTTTATCCCCATTATGTACGGGGAGGGGAACAGGGCTGATGGGAAATGTTGTCTTAATGTGGAGAAACACGAACGCTAACAATACAAACAGTATTCTCCTCCACGCTCGGGTTGTCTTACAGAATATTACATTGACAGATGTTAAAGATGAACAGTTTCCAAACTCTCTCTGACCACTCGCAGCTCTGCAATCTGTCCCCAACACGCAGATCCAGGCTGGTTAATTAAAAACAGACGACTGGCTGCTAATTGGGCGTCCTCAGCCCCCCACCCCCCCCACACACACACACACACGCACACACACACACACACACACACTCCCCGTGTAGTCAGGATCTGCTGGGCCTCGCTGGAGCAGCTGCTGGCTGTCTGAGACTCCCACAGCCTGCAGACAGACGAAGCCTCCACAGCAGCTCGGTTTCCCTGGAGAACAATAACAATAATACTATAATTACTATTTACTATATTTCTCACTACAGTATTTAACCTCAAACAAATTCATACCTTACCAAAGCTCCAGCTCGGCGTTATTATAAATGTCCATCTTCTTTACAAAAATGCAAAATACGGGTATTTGTACTAAGAAGAGCTAAGTTATCCTGCCATTATTTATAGAATAGGATTTTTTTTAAATCTTGCATTAAAGATGTCATTTTTTGACCCCTGAACAAAAGCGATATGGATTCATCACAAATATAAATCAAGATTACCTATTCCACTCAAATTTATATTTTCCAGTATTATTTTAGGGCAAATTTAAATGATCAAATATTTAAGTGGGGAATATGTTTTCTACAGTACATTATATATGTGAGCTCCTGCACTTTCCCTCCTACAGTAACATCATTCGCCAACATTCATAACTATTTTATCCAACAAGTACCTATTTACCTCTCAGTCCATCTTTGGACGGCCTGAAAAGAAGCTGCAATGCATTGTGGGGCGGTTAAGTATGTTCAGTAAGCTCACATCTCATACTCAGAAATCCTTGCTAATTTAGGATGCATCCTGGCATTTTGCCCTTGGCCCGATTTGGCATTGCGTCTGGTGTGATCAAGTTAGCAGATGGTTTAAAAGCTAAATTGATTAAAACGGGTCAGTTGACTCAATTGACTAGCTATATTTTGAGTTTAGCTAAAAAAAACCTCCCTCCCATTAAAAACTTATATTTAGTTTTAGTTTGCATGTGAATGTTCAACCGCCATTTTTATTTCTGAATGAATCATTGTTAATTCTGTCAATCATTGTCTTTCACTTTCCTTTCCTCTTTATTTATTTCTTTGCTGGACATTTTTCTCCCTTCACTAAGGTTTTTAGAGACCATCGAGGTCCTGCAGGATCACCGTGTGTTCGGCCTGTTTACCTGCTCAGAACAGTAAGTTCCTTCACTCAGATACACGACGTGCTGGGACATGTGAAATAATTAATCATTAAAACTAAGTGTTGGTTGAGTAAAATATTTAATACAGAAACAGCCTACAGAGGAACGTAAGAGTTCAGATGAACCCTGGATGTAAACATAGTCAGCTCGGGTCATGAGATGTTTGTCCTCATCCGATCTCAGCTCTGGTTTTAAAGTCTCTTTTTTTTAAATTAAAACAATGAAGCTGTGCATGTAGAGTTCTACCGTGCAGAAACGTGAATAATGCTTTTGTTTCTTTGTTGCAGGCTTAATATTCTCTGTATGAACTGAAATGTATTGATTGTATATTTTTGCACATAGGCATAGGGTGCATTTATTTATGCACATGCAATAATACACGTACAATATCCTACCAACTCTTAGAAATATGGCCATGAAGTAAAATAAAAGGGTTTCAAAAATGTTGACCTATACTTAAGCTCTCTGTAGAAATAAAAAACATGAAAGAACTTAATTTTGCTCCCTAAGTCCTACTAAACATTCATAGCAGAAAGTAACATATCGAACATTCATCACTAAAACATTTGTGGTGCAGTGGTGACGGCTCACATTGCTAGCGGAGAGCTAACCGCTAACACTAGCCAGCTAGGACACGCTTTTATATTTTCTCTGTCCGGGACGGTTTACTCCTTCTGAAACATTGTCTATCTGTCAGCTAGCAGGTTTGTTAGCTCTGTTGCTAATGGGGGGAATTAGTTCCGACAGTTTATTAAAAGCTGCATTAGTATAACTGTGAGTAAAGCAGTTTATACTGTTGAAGTGTGATTATTTCATCTAGCTAGTTTTACATATGCTCACTGAAGAACCATTATTAATAGGTTTGCTCATACCTAAAATTGTGAATGAAATGCTGCTGTTACTAAAAAGCTCTGAAATATGCAGACATTGAAAGGTTTACAGAAATGTGCATGATAGCTAATACACTGAAGGAAATGTTTTTAGCCTCATATATCTTTTATATTTGATATTCTTTTTTATATATCTTTATGTGTGAACTCATGTAACCAAAGGATAAGAAAAGTACTAGTGGAAACTGTTGAATAAAAGGTGCATAGTCTTGTGTGAATAGGGAGGTTACAAGACAAAGCTACAACTCAGGGTTACAACAGCATGACGCGCCTCCTGCCAAAGGAGGGACTCGTGTTGCCAAGAGGCGTGGACACGTGCACCAACCAGAAACCAACAAAGAAGATCATGTTACATTGTTTACGTTTACTAACCAACGAGTGAGAGGCAGCGCCTCTAACAAAGAATGTATATCACTTTGCACAAAACTTGAATTGGGTTGTTCTGAAACAAACGAGAGACAGATAACTACATCGCTCTGCTTTGTGGACTCTGGACCGCGACTTTCAGAAATCTCAGCCGAGATATACTCTCATCACAACTTTATACTAAATAAAACAACTTTACTATAACCTCATTCGACCAGAAGTCCTTACTGCTTTTCTCGAAGATTTTGAACAGGACAATACTCTCACAGAGGAGCGAACAGTTTAGACCGAAAAAGACAAAGATAATGAGCAAAAAACTATAAAATACGTATCAATAATATACAGTACTTAAATAATAAGTTAAAATAAATCGGATGATTTTACTTGTATACATGTGAAAACCTAGTGAGGAGGATATAGTGTTTGCAGTGTCCATAAATCCAATTTATTATTTATTTATGTATTTTTGAGTGTCCTGAGATAACTTGTGTTATGATTTGGTGCTATATAAAGACATTGAATTGAATTTGGACTCCCGTGCTCTCCCTTCACTAAAAGATCAGCTGAGGACAGCTTACTGTTGGTTAATGCTGCTCAGTTGTGGGTCAACTGATTGTGGTTTTCCATGAAAATAATTGCCAAATGTTACAGATTGAAATGCTGATGCTTGCGGAGCCGCGGCAGCTGAAAGCATGAAATGACTTTCAGATGGCTAATCAATGCAAACCAGCATAAACCTGCTTCCAAGTGGATCTAAACATGTGATTTATGTATCCTGTGATAATGTCGCTGTGCTTCCCAGTCTGCCTGCACAAAGAGGTTGAGTCAGGTCACATCTTCATCTCGAGGATTAACAAAGTCGAGTTCAAAGACGTCTTTATCTTTCACTTGTCCTCAGCAGGTTCACAGTTTACCTGAGCCCAGCAGGCATTTAGCTCATGTTTACTGTTTAAGGTCACGTGACCTTTATCCTGAGCAGAACCCTGTTGAACAGATTATCGTTGCTTGTGTGTTGAATTTCCTCTTTGCGGACTGTCATGTGACATATCATTAGATTTAATTATGCAATCTTGTATTGTATAATGACAGTAAAGCAGATTAAATGAAACCAGGATCTTTAGATGGCGACTGTATAATTAACTAATTGTATCATTTACGAACTCAAAGAAGTGTCTTGTGCAAGCGCGCATATAAGAGAGGCGTCACGAGTTACTGTACAACGCTTAATTATCTAACTAAAAAGATTTTTTTAAAAGTGCTTATTGGTGCCTGATCAGATCAGAGATTAATAACATTTCACTCAGGATCTAATTTTATGAAAAATGTCATAGTATAAAAGAAAACCTTATTATTTTATTATTTTTTAATGCAACAGTGGGAATATCATAGCTCATTTTTTACGCTCTTACACGGTACAGGCAGTCAACACAGGTGAGCCAAATCTCCCCAAACGATGCGTCTCCAGACATCTCGGGACGCTTTCCAGACCTGAGGCTCGATGGAGACGAACCACTCCTCGTCTGGAGTGTTTGACATCAGACGTTCAGTTTCCAACACAGTCTGTACAGGAAGTCACAGAAGCATCCTGTCACATCCAGAGTTAATGAACTCTCATCAGACTTTTATTCAACTTGTTCTTAAATAACTTCTGTTTTAATGATGTTCTTCTGTGTGACTGTGGTTTACCCTCCGTATTATTCAATTCTTTTACGTGAACATTTAGATTCATGTGAGGCAGCCATTAGATCAGCTGCTGTATATAAATCAGCTGATCAGACTTGACAGCTGCTGGACTTGTTCCCTCTCAATGTAAATACTTTAAAGGTTCAATGTGTAATTCCGCGCCACCTGCAGTATTTCACCTCTAAACTGGGTCCATACTATCTCTAAAGTTCATATTTTAGTTGTAGTAGATTGGCATATTTAATGTATTTTAATTTATTCTTTATAATGTGTATTGTATTTACTCCTGTGTGATGCCTGTCAGTCAGTCAACAGGGCAAGAATACGCAAAATTTGACCAAACTGTGGAAACTCTGATCTCCGGTCAGAAAACTTTTATAATCTTCACGTGATCATCTGTGTTACTGAGCACTGAAGTTAACCGGGGCTGTAGTCCGAGTGACGTTACGTTAGCTTGTTTATTGGACTAAATACAAAGTGGCAGAAACTGGAAAACGACACATATTCGTCTCGTCTTCCCGGTGGCGAGGAGAGAGGTCGCAGAGCCAGAACCAGCCCTGCCCCCTGCAGACTCCCTCTGGGTTAGATCCAGATGCTAATATGCACTACATTTCCCATGAGGCCACAGGTGAACAGAGTGCAGAGTCTTTGCAGGTTGTTGCATCAGTGCAGGAATGTTTCCAATTCCCCCTCCTCCCGTCTCTGTCTCCCCCGTCTCCTCCCTCCTCTTCTTGGTATTTCCAGTCGTTAAGAGGAAATCCTCTCCCCTCTTTCTCCCTCTCTCTCCCTCTGTCTCTCTCTGTCTCTCTCTCTCTCTCTCTCTCTCTCTCTATATACCTTGTAAACAAACTAATTGAAACCTGCAGTTCCTTCGTCCGTCCTGCAGAAAAACTCTCAAAACAGGCTTAAAACTAAAAGATTTCATCTGAATCTTCTTCGCTTCCACTTTTCTGTTTCATCTGTATTTCCTTCCTGTAGTTCATTTAAATGTTGTGAAAGGCAGCTTGCATCATAACTCATGCAACAAAATCATACGAAGAGATTTCAGCTTTATATCACAGGGCAGCATGAGAGACAAGGGGGATTGATGGTAAATAAAATACAAAAATACTTTCCTTTATGGATCCAATATCTTCTAATAAGTTATCAAGCCATTTCTTGAGAATTCATATGCAACAGAAAATTAAGAATTAAGAAAATGGAGAAATGTTTTTTAATAAACGTATCTGCAAAACATTCACTGACAGCTTATTTCATTTACATTCCTACACTTGTGGAAAACATCTTCATGGTTCTGTTTCTTCAACAATAAGATAAATCTTTATTGATCCTCAGAAGGAGGAATCGATTGTTGCAGCAACGCAAAGACAGAAATAAAACAGACACGTAGGGGAAGTAAAGTCCAGGTTCAGGACAATGGTGACATTTGCATCATGGGTAATTATTACAGTCTGGTGGTCTCGCTGCAGCTCTCAGATCAGCTCAGCGCTGCATTCCTGTGTGATGACATGTGATAGTTTTTCCAGGACAAACATTTCTCAGGTTAGAGTTTCACTAGAACACACGGAGAGCCGAGAAAAGGAGAGATCATGTGTGTGTTGGTCTGACTCCAGGTGACGTCCTGTTCCTGCCTGTGTAGTTATTTGTGATGTGGGTACATGGGTGTGTGTGTGTCTGTGTGCGTGTTAAATTTCGTTTAGTTCTTCTTTTATTGTTGTCAAACGTACACATGGGTTTTGAACGGAGTCCAGGTGACATTATGTCCCTGCCTTTGTGGTTACCTGGGTGTGTGTGTGTGTGTGTGTCCGTGCATGTGTTTGTGGTTACCTAATACCTGTGTGTGTAAGTGCGTGCGTGTGTGTGTGCAGGATGTCCTAGTGCTGTGCTCTCAGTCTGGCCCAGGTCTTTGCACGCTGCTGACTCGTGTCTGTTTGATCTACAATCTGCTGCTCTGATTGGCTGATGATGGATCACTCACTGCGACATCATCACCATCGCCCATATATGGAGTTGTGGATCAGCAGCTTTGACAGTAAATGAAAACAGAGTTTTCAGTAACTGGACTTCAGTCTTTCCACCAGATGGTGAACCTGTTGCAGTGTTGGACAGTAACTAAGTACATTTACTCAAGTACTGTACTTAAGTACATTTTGAGGTACTTGTTATCTTGAGTAATTCCATTTTCTGTTACTTTATACTTCTACTCTACAGTACTACAGCTCAGAGGGAAATATCATCCACTTAATTATCAGTGCACTGCAACTAATAAATTATGATATATTAATATAGATTAAACTACCCAGCAGTATATAAAATAATTAAAATGAGCTCTACCTTTACCAGCTGCAACATTAAAGGGATGAATACATTAATGTATCAATAATAATAATCCAATAATATATGTTATTCTAAAATGGGCTATTCTGTAAAATGAGAACTTTTACTTTTGATACTTTAATTATATTTTAAGTACATTGTTGTACTTTTACTTAAATTAAAGTTTGAATGCAGGACTTTTGCTTGTTACAAAGTATTCCTGAGGTGTAGTATTACTACCTCTACTGAAGTAGAATGTCTGAGTACTTCCTCCACCACTGATATACAGTCGTGTAAGCAGGTACAGACAGCTGAAGCTCCACAGAAGCTGCAGGTAGCTTCATGTGGGTGTTAATTGGTATTTATTTGGACTCATTAAGGGGAGAGAGAGAGAGAGAGAGAGAGAGAGAGAGAGACGGGAAACATGAATAGTAACAGGGAGAGGGAGAGGAATCACTTCATTCTTCACATTCCTGAAGTGTTTGACCTCCTCTCACACTTCCTTTGTTTCAGTCTTTCTCCGCTCACTGTGAATCTTTCCAGTAAAACATCTCTTTCAAAACACATTGAGCCAACAACCGGTTTCCTTATTTGGTCATTATGAGGATCAATGGTGAAACCTGGAAAAACCCCTCTCAGTTACAGATAAGGGTGGGATCATGTTGTTTTCTGCTTTGATAATCTTGACTTAAATCCAGGAATCCAAAATGTTTCCTCTAACCCCAAAGAAAATGTGACTAATAGCCCTGTTTGTTTTAGTAAACAAGGATTAAATAAAGGAATCTGCTTTTTTCCAAGTAGAGTACGTTTTCAGAAGGAATTTGCTTTGATATTTTGATGCATAATGATTCTAATAAACATAGTAAGAGAAAAGAAAAAACAATTACTGACAAAGTCAAGAATCATAAATCAGAACACATCTGTTTTTAAAGTGAAAAGAGCTGTACAGTGTGTAAAAGAAGAATTGAATGTGCAAATATTGACTAAACAATTATTCAAAGTATGAACAATATGTGCAATTTGCAAAATACTGCGGTTACACAAATGTGCTTTAATGTTACACATTCAGGGTCATTAAATGCATGTTTGTTGACCTAATCTCCTCCTGGTATGAACATGTGATCTGTACCTGGATTTATTGGATTCTGCAAAATGACTTGTATGTTATTTTAGTTTTAATATTCTGATTGGTAAGAAGAAAAATCCAAGTGTCACTTTCTCTCTACTGGAGTACCACAGGGTTATGTGCTCGGCCCCCTTCTCTTCTTAATATAAACCACCTGCCTTAGTCCGATTATCGGTAACCAGTGCTGCGATGATGATATCCGGCTCTATCTGTCCTTTCTCAAAGTTGGGGACAAACCTGAAACACCACATCCACCACAGATAGATTTTCTTTTTTTAAACATCTTTGGAGCAAAGTTATCTCTGGCGTTAATAAGCTTATTAAGCTTTCTTTGTGTTGCATCTGTATATTAGCTTGATGTTTCTAAGGTAAAAATTGCAAGAACATTGATGCCAATTCATCAGTAAAATGAAGCAGAATATTATAACAAAAAATTAAAATAATTATGCATAAAAATACGCTGTGGGTTGTTTGTATAGTCACAATGGTCTTAGGCCGTGCTAAACCCAGGATGCAGCGGTGGTGTCCTTCCAAAATAAAGTTGGGGGGGAACTTGTTTTGGTGGAACATTTGCACTTGGAGAGTGAACTGCAATTCCTGCAAATCCCTGCAAAAGAAAACGCCACACAAAACTTTTAAAGACATATATCGACTCTGTGATATGACTTTTCATGATAAAAAAGATGAAGAAGAACCAAACAAGCCTGCCTTATTGCACAATCCAAATCTTTGTCAACAATTGCCATTGCCAGCGTGTAGATTGCTAGCTCCGAGGTTTTTGTTGTTTCACGCATTTCACGATTTTGAAAATGGTAACATGCAGATAGCGGAAGGGGAGGAGGCTCCTACTCTGGAAGGCTTAAATCCACTTTTGCATATTTTTTTTGAGTCCTAAAACCTGGAAATGAGTTAGAATTTTAGCACTTCCAGTTCCCTCGTCTCAAAGTCAATGACTTTTTTGAATGTTATTTTGGTTAGATGCCTGAATTAAGTTATGTGGTTAACACAAGCTTTAGAGATTTTAACGTTTGTTCTACGACATAAAAAAACGTCAGTAAAAACCCCACTTGTGAATATCTGAAGCTTCTATATGTCTTAAAAAAAGCGGTTGCTCCCAAGTGGCTAAATGAGAATAAGCGTCATCACGCTGAACAGTAGCCGCCTTTAGCTTAGCGGTGGTGACGTGAAGTCATGTGACCGTGCTGTAGCTCCTTTATAGCCTAACGTTAGCTTTTTACTTCTTGTGATTGCATTTACGCTTTAAAAATCATAAAAGCGTAATATGCGGAGATTATCCTGCTGAACAAAATACATAAGTATCATAAACATTTGTTTGCCGCAGAGTTTATTTTCTGCAATAATCCAAAATCCCATGGAAACATCCGATTGGCTGTTTCTGGAGGGAACCAGAGATGCTAACTTCAGAGTCGGACTGCAAACATACGTCGTCCCTGTAGCTCTGTGTTCAGTTAAAATGTTAGTTAAATGTAATGTTAATTAGCTTACTGTTATTGTAAACTGTATATGTGCAGTGTTAGAAGTGTAAGATGCGTAGCAACAGTAACCGAGGGGGGGCGGGGCTTAGCAAACGGTCAGTGTGCCTCTCTGGTGTCTGTAGTTGAGGAATAAACTTGCAGAGGAAAAACAATCCCCAGGACCGAGTGAGCGAGTGAGTCGGGTTACTACGGTGACAGCACTGAGGTGTCTCCCATGGCAACGCAGCGTTGTTTGGGAATCCCCGGTCTGCTGCCGATAGAGGCCAGCGGAGGGAGGATGACCCAGAATGCCTCAGTGTGTGTGTGTGTGGGGGGTGGGGGGGGAGGTCAGGAAGGAGTCATGGGTGAGTTGCAGCCTATAAAAAAAAAAAAACGTCTGGACATTGCCGAGTCATGAGCTGCTGCTGTACACTTTTAGTTTTTCAACAAGTGTAAATGTTAACAAAAGAATGTAACATGAAGTATGAGTCCAACATGAGTACCTGTACATTTTTCTATTAGCAAGAATGCAATTTAAATACTTTAAAACAGAAGTTACACATTCCCCAAAGGTTCAACAGAAACTGAAGATATCTAATGTTTTTGAGAAGATTTTTAATATGTGCACAGATGAGACTTTTACAGCTGAAGCACATTATGTGTAAAACTTCCTCCAACCCAAAGAAAAACAGTAAAAAATACTTTTAATATTGAGCTACTGTTTGACCTGCCTGCATCACAAATACTGGATGTGCAGGTCTTCCAGGGCCCCTAACCCTCAGGGCCAAAGGCCCCTATAATCAGGGAGTATCATTTGTTTTGTGATAATTTCATTCGAGTGTGAACATGCATGACTGAACCAGTGTTTGTTGGGCCTTAATGTGTGTCCTCTTTATCCTCTGTTAGTTTAGCCTCAGGGCCTTTTAATGGCTTAATGCTTCTCAAGCTGCTGAAAGACGAGAGAGGCATCCCATAATAAACAGCAGCCCAAGTTCATTAACGTAATTAAAGTTTTAATTTAAGACTTTTTGAGACAAAACAAGAAACTAAACCTGGAAAAAAAAAAAAATCCGAAATTGCTGCTGTGAGACTGTGAGAAAAAAACGATCATCTTTAATGAAGAAGAAGAAGAAGAAGAAGAAGAAGAAGAAGAAGA
>CALSBV010011200.1:8733292-8752663 GCA_943590825.1 Bovichtus diacanthus | reverse complement strand
TCTCTCTCTCCCTCTCTCTGTCTCTCCCTCTCTCTGTCTCTCTCTCTATCTCTCTCTGTCTCTCTCTCTCTCTGTCTCTCCCTCTCTCTGTCTCTCCCTCTCTGTCTCTCTCCCTCTCTCTGTCTCTCTCTCTCTCTCTGTCTCTCTCTCTCTCTCTCTCTGTCTCTGTCTCCCTCCCTCTCTCTGTCTCTCTCTCTGTCTCTGTCTCTCAATCTCTCTCTCCTTATCTCTCCCTCCCTCTATCTCTCTCTGTCTCTCTCTCTATGTCTCTCTCTCCCTCTATCTCTCTCTCTCTGTCTCTCTTCCTTCATTCTCACAGTCCCCCTCCCCGTCATGTGATACTGGGCAGCCTGCCGGCTCCCACACACACACACACACACACACACACACACACACACACACACACACACGGTGTTGGGTTTCTCTGCTGCAGCTTCATGTTTGTTGTGTGAAGATCAAACTGACACACTGACTGCTGGGAAACTCACATACTCATTATACCGAAGAAGTATTAAGTACTTTAAGTTTAACACCAAACACAGAGGTCAAGAAGTAATCTGATTACAACAAACAATAACAATCTGCTGCAGAAGCAACTCTGTAAATATATACAGTATATCATATATACCATATATCATCAAATTTATACCCACACATGCATAAATGATTATTAATTAGGGTTGCCAGATTGGACAACTTTCCATCAATTTTGTCTCAATTGTGGTATGTAAATAAATACAAAAATATATTACTTTTATTGCAATGAAATCATAAAGTGCAAACAAAAAATGTTCCAATATATTTGCATGTATTTGAAAACTGTCCCTATTTGTGAAACATTTTTTTATTTCATATAAACTATTTATCTGTAATATTTGGGCCCAAAATCTTTGTTTACTTTTTATTTTTTGTTTATTGTAAATTTCCCCACTGTGGGATCTATTTATTTTGTTGTATTTCAGCTTCAGCGTTTATTCTACATCTCCATCTGCTCTGAACACCGGCCATGTTCCCGTCACCACAGGTACTTTACTTGAACTGAAACCTGCAGGACGAGTTGAGGATCGGGACAAACCTGAAGGACGAGAGGACACGAGAGGATCAATAAGAAAGAGAAAGGATGGAGTCGGCCTGCAGGTCTGTGAGGGTACGGGAGCCTGCAGGGCGCATTTTATACCAGCTGATGCTACCTGTCAAACAGTAAACACGTTTTATTTTTAAAGCGTATAATCTACAGAATCACATGTGTTTTGAAAGTGTAAGCTACAAATCTCCTAACGCATGTAAACATACAGTGTTTGTGTATTTTGTTCTGTATAATTATATTTACTTACATTTAAGTCTATGTTTAGTTATTCTTTAATTACATGTTTTATACGATAAACACAAAAACCCTCTTTGATGCTTATTTAACAGATTTATGTCATTTTACATTTTAGTTCCTTGTGTATATTTTCAGTTAATTGTCTTTTTGATGTATGCAGTGTGGTGAAGCAAAAAAATATATTCCACATTTTGGAAAAGTTTTTAAATAAACTAGCTTAATAACTAACTAAACCCAAACCCTTTACAAAACGCAAACTCACTGTTGTGCATGTTAGTGTACGTTACCTTTTTGGACAGTTTTTTCATAAAGATGTCTCTGGATATTGTTCTCGCACCGCCGTTACGCAATCATACCTTCGTATAAATAACGGTCATTGTAGTGTAGTGGAATCTCCCTTCAGAGGAAAACTTCACCCACAAAACGACCGTTTGTTTATCAGTCACTCCCCTCGTGTTACCTTCAATTCTTGAAACAAATTGAGTTTTTCTCGCATGCCTCCACGGTGAACGACAAAGCACAAGACGCAGACAATAATCGTGCAAAACTTTAAATGTTTCTCCGATTTATAAAATGTATTTACAGTTATAATCCGTCACAAAGCGTCTGATGTTGAGCTGCTGATGTTTCTGGTCAATGGTCACTTATTTTATTGTATTTATTTTTTGCATTTTATTGTGATTTTAATAATCTAGTTTTAGATTCACGTTTTACAATTCAATCAAATTCAACACTTTATTTGTCCATTTATTAGAACGTTAGAATAAAACACAATATAAGACACATTTAACATTTAAATAAAAACCAGAACAAAATCAACTGGATGATGATATTAAATTATAATCTCAGTGCAATAAATAAGTGTACACACTATGAGAGTAATAAGGATATGATATAAAATAATAAGTAGTGCTATTATTGTTGATTATAGCTTTTTTTCTATTTTAAGATTTTTATCATTTCATAGTCTTGTCTGGTCTCAAATTGTCTTGTTGTTTTTTTAGTTGTTTTCACTTGTTCTGTCTTTGATTGATTGATCTGCATCTCCGCGTCTCTGCATCTCTGCATCTCCGTCTCTCTGCGGTTCATTTCTGTGCAGCAGAAAAGGTCAAAACTTTGTTTACTGTGTGACTCACTGTGTTTGTTCTCTGTTTTCTCAGTTTATACTTTCAACGTGTTCAAACACAGACGATATCTGAAGGTTTTCACCTTCAGGGGAAACAAACCAGCGGTGCAGCGTCCTGCAGGATCAGCCCCCTCTGCAGAACTACATGCAAATCTCTTCTGAGCCCCGCAGGGAGTCAGCGCTCCGACTACAAGCTCCCTCCGGGGGGGGGAAATGCAGGATTTGCATACCAGTACAGCTACAGGTACAGGTGACTGACTGTGTGTGTGTGTGTGTGTGCGTGCGTGTGTGTGTGTGTAGCCTACGTGTATCTTTCCCTTGACCTTGAATAATAATCATTTTAATAATTAAAAAATGCTGAATAAAAGGTAAAACATTTAACTACTGTACAGATACGTATAAATATATATTAAATATATATTAAATATTATCTATGTTCTGGGTAAACTTACTCTAAACTTGTATTTCCAAACCAAACCTTAAATTTTGACTTAAATGACTTTACTTTGAATAATAAACTGATGACATCACTACAGCAGCCGCTCTGATTGGCTGAGCAGCTGTGAAATGTTTCCCACCGCACACACTGCATCATGGGAACTCAGACTGAGAGGTTCCCAGTGTGTGTGTGTGTGTGTGTGTGTGTGTGCTGGAGGTCAGGCTGTGGTGAACTGGGATGATGGGTAAACTGGGTTCCCGTGGTAACGTTAGTTTAGTAAAGTGTGTGAACTGTCATTTCTGTTCATGTGAAAAAAGTGTTAACAGAATTATTCTGGAGGTCTTCTGCAGTTTCTAGCATCACTAATTAACTTTAAATCTACTTCACATCCATTGATTTTATAAATGTTTGTTTCATCACAATGACTTTACTATGATGTTGTGATGCAGCTGAGAGCAGAAACTGGTCTTCTCTGACAAAAATATGCTTCTTTATTATAAGAGCATCACTTATAATAATAATAATAATAATATGAAAAATATGATTTGAATTGAATATGCTTTAAATTGGAGCATCACTTATAATAAAAATAATAATAATAATAACATCAAAAATATGCTCCATCCATATTTTTGTTCCCAAACACCCCATGATTATTTTAGTTCCCAAACGCCTAATGTTGATTTAAGTTCCCAAGAGTCCTGTGCTAATTTTAGTTCCCAAACGCCTCACGCTCATTTATGTGCAACAGTGTAATTAAGTTAAGTATTATGCACGTGGCACTGGCTATTCACTGTGATTGACAGGTGTTTCAGCCAATCACACTTAGCCTCCTTTAAGCATCCACCCCCCTTTGCCCAAATTAGGATTTTCTGGCTCACACACAAACACACACACACACACAAACACACACAGCCGATCAGCTGATCGTCATGGCTCTGCAGAAAAACTCTCGTCTGACATTCAGACATAAAGAGCAGCTGAAATGAAAAACAGAGAGGAAGAGGAGGAGACGAAAACATCGAGGTGGCGTGTGAAGCGCGTGTGGGAGGATAACACACACACACACACACACACACACACACACACACACACACACAATGAAATCTGGTTCAGAGCCGATGGAAGCTTCTGCTGAGGATTATTATTACTCACTTACACATGAGAGGAGAGGAGGAGGAAGATGGACTGGATGAGGAGGAGGAAAAACAAAAAGGGGAGGAGGAGGCAGGGTAAAGGTGGGAGGAGGAAGAAAAGAAAGGACCTGAGGAGGAGGAAGAGGAGGAAGAAGAAGTGGAGAAGGAGGCAGTTCAGGAGTCGTGCAGCACGTTTGATGCTGACAGTTAAACAGTTTTAGTTTAGTAAAAGAAAGCAGCTGTTACACAGAAACACTGACAGAAAAACTAAAGCTTCAAACATCTGAACAACATAAAAACACTTTGTCACTCGGGGTCTCTGAATAAAAACAAAAGTAAAAGTGGTGCATCATGGGAGTTAGGGTTCCTTCAGTGTTCCTGGTGCAGCAGCAGAATCCTCCACAGTTTCTCCTCCTCTCCTCATTCAAAGCAGTAAAAACAGTGAATGAAGCAGTTTGAGGTTAAACAGCAGAGTTTCTCCTTCACGCTGTTCGGTTGTCGCTAACGTTTGCTCAGCTTGTTTCTCTGAGAACTTAAGATCCAGACGTTCAGGACTAAAATCCTTCATCCGCTTCAAATATAGAGTTAAAAAGCACCAAGATGTAAAAATGTGTCTTAAAACTGGATAAAAAGTCAGTTTATGAAGCTTCTGGCAGACAAACACAAGCTGACGCTGCTCAAAGGGGAGACGACGCCATGACAGCAGAGAGGAAACGTTGCCTTCAGGGACACTACACGTTTCTCTGGACACAACTCTACATATAGAACACAACTCTCTACATATAGAACACAACTCTCTACATATATAACATATGACTAAGGGTTTTTACACATTTTAATGCGGAAATAGCAGCCAAAATCAGTGAGAAGAAGGCTGTGTGATCAGATATATCAACAGTTAAAATGACGATGTGGTTTTTTTAAAAAGTTGTGTGTGTGTGTGTGTGTGTGTGTGCATGTGTGCATGTGTGCACGTGCGCGCGCGCGTGTGTGTGTGTGTGTGTGTGTGTGTGTGTGTGCCTGCAGAAACACTTTCCAGGAATAAGCTGCTGGTTTATTTACATGGTTGAGAGCATGGGGCTCGGATCTGTTCTTCAGCTGTAACTGATTCTGCATCCAAGTCACAGTCCTCACGGTGAATTTGAGATGTGAGCATGTGGTTCATCAGGCTGTCAGTTTGTATTCCTGGTATTTCTGTTTTTAGAAATAGTATGCAGGGTTTGTTTCAGTGGTTCAGGATTCCTGCAGGACACAGAGACTAAGTGGACTAATTTCATTCTGCTCCCCATTGGTCAAAGTCACAGTCCTGGAAGGCAAAAAGGCATATCAGACGCGGCATCAGTTGTACGGCATAATCGGGCTGATATCGTGTAGTCTGAACTACAGGAATTAGACACATGCAATATGGAGACCATTAAGGGGGTGAAATCAAATGAATTTGCGTTAAAAAGCAAAGTATGGGTCAAAACAATTTGCTCTATTTTTCTAAAATGAAACTGAAAGTAACACTTCATGTGCAGGAATTTTAGAACAAACTGTGATTGATGACTAGTAAACAAACACCGTCATAAATAATAAATAAACACTGAATATCACATGTTCATGTGTGTGTGTGTGTGTGTGTGCGTGTGTGTGTGTGTGTAATGAGAGCATGGCTGTAACTGGAAGTCACATGACTCTGAAGAGAAATCCCCACTTCCTCCTGCTCTGTCCTTATATGGTCGTGTTTTGGCTGACAGAGCCCCGCCATCGTGACTCCCCCCACCTCCTCATCCTCTCCTCTCCTCCTCCCGCCATAGATTCAGTGCATCTGCATGTTTTATTCTGATTTAATGGAACAAATAAATAATGATTTATTAAATGTTAATGTTTAACTGATAAATTCAATGTGACGGTTTCTGTCTGTGAGCTGATTGACTTTGTGTTCAGGATAGAAGAAATGCTTACACATGCAAAATGAAGCAGGCAGATCTCTGAATTCACGCTCACCTTAGCTGATTAATGCACATTTGCACCTAAAACAAAAATCAGAGCAGAGGTTTGAAAATGTTGCAAAAAAGAAGCCTGTGTCTTTAATGTCACTGAAGAGGTAAAAGATCAAAAGATGTCGGTCTGTGATCAAACCGAGCACAGGATGCATCTTTTTCTACGTGTTTCTAGTGAGCATAAAATATTTAGCATGAGATTTTTCCGCTCCAGATATCTCTGAGAATAAATCACATCATCATGGTTTTTTTCTTTGCTGTCCAATCAAAGAACGTAGACGATTTGACGCACCGTGAACACAACCTTGTTTCAGAGTTGTTTTCTATACGCTGACGTAATCGTCTGCGAGTTCAACCTGAGCTCAGTGTGACCTTCAAGTCAAGTCCATTATATTTATAAAACCCAATATCACAAATCCTTTGCCTGAAGGGGCTTTACAGTCTGCACATCATACGCCATCCACTGTCCTTAGACCTTCGATTCAGATCAGAAAAAGTCCCCGAAATTTTTTTTTTAATTGGAACAAAATTGAAGAAACCTCAGGAAGAGTATTCTCGTGTGCAGGACAAACATGGACTATAAGTTTTAGGCTTAATGATGCATTAAAGACTGACTCACAGGAAAGAATAAGGGTATCAGGCCTGAAGTAATCAAATCATTTTGTAAGTCTTCAGAAGCACCTTAAAGTCTGACATGGATCAGTGAAGGGAGCTAAAACTGAGCGTTTTTAATCAAATGTATTTCAAATGTATAGTACAGGATATAAATCCTTCACACCAGACACTCCAACTACAACAAACAACGCAATATATAATACCACAGTATACATGTTTAAAATAACAATCATTTAATAAATTATAACATTTCAGCTTCATAATTATCCAAAATATCCTTTTGTTGACCAATCTATTTTTAAAATATGATAATATATTCACTAGAAAATGGTTCTTGTTTAAGTTAAGATTCTTGTTGCAGCGTTCTTAACCATTTGATGACTTTTAGTACAAGCACGTTGCAGGTCTGACAACAAAAATATACAATAATCCAGTCTGGATTATACAAAGGTGTGAATTAGGATTTTTGCGTCAGGCATGGATGAAAAAGAGCAGATTTGAGCTATGTTGCGTCTGTGAAAGAAGGCGATCTTGTTTATTTCTTTAACGTGCCGATCAAAAGAAAGGGCTGAATTGAACGTAACGCTAAGATTATAAACTGTCGAAACTCTGGGATATCACATAGTTGTACTTTATCAAACTGGTGTCGAGCAGAGCCAATGACCAGCAACTTAGTTTTATTTGAAATTAATAAGAAACTACTTTTTTTTTAAGCAGGCCTCTAATTTAATAATTTGTGAATAACCATCCACCTTCACAGGCACCTAAAGCTGAGTATCATAAGCGTATCAGTAGAATTTAATTCCATGAGTGCCTATAATTTGCCCAAGACGTGAAATATATAGAGAAAAGCAGAGGGCCGAGAATAGAGCCCTGGGGAACTCCATATTTCACATCAGAAAATATTGATGTTGTATTATTATAGGACACACAGACTTCAACTATGTCATAGTCAGGCCCGGGACGCCAAGTTGATTTTTAAGTTGGCCTACGTGAATATAATGATGAATTAAAATGTATTTAAGTTATTGTGGGATCATCAGTGCTATGAGCAGAAAATATAGTCAGTAAATGTTATAATTTATAAATTTATAACTATATTCTTTTTCCTGCAGTGGATGTAGGCTGGATGGTTGCAGTCTGGTGTGAACTCAAACCTGCAGCAGAAAACACACACACACACACATTGATCCTGTGTGGCGATAAACACACTGATGACAGTTGAGCAGGAAAACCCGACCTTTGACCTCTCACACACTGTAAACAAACTACAGTAACCTGAACTCAGTCTACCACGACGGCCCGACCACAGCTGAAACTGAAACTCCGTCTGACCGCAAACTGACGCCAAACACCTCTAAAGTGACATTTTACCCCTTAGATTTTAACAACCACGTGACCTCTCCTATAGCGCCACCCTCAGGACAAACTTTACATGTTTAGCTCTGTGATACGATAAATCTTCAGGATGTTGTTTGTTATGTTATCATTAACACTAGAAGCATTTCACATTGTAAGACTGCATGAGTTTAATATCTATGTATGCAGATGACACGCTGTTGTTTCTTCTTTAACTCAGTGATATCCGCCTTGCTTAACTTATTTCTTTAATGCATTTAACCTTTTAAATTGTGCAAATTACAACATTCCCAGCGAAAACATTTTTTTTTTTATTACTATTACTTATTACAGCGACGTCCCAGAGAAAGAACATCACAGTGACGACCTACAAACTAACAACATCAGAGCTGACCTTCATCTTGTGTTTGCTCTTTGTGTCAAAGCTGCACGACGGTTCTTCCTCTGTGGTGGTTAGTAATACAGAAAGTGTCACCCACACCTACACACAGACACACACACACACCTACACACACACACACACACAGACTTACTCTGCGCCCACAGACTTCCCACCGCCGGTCGAGATGACACACTCTCTCAGATAAACACAGCTTCCTCTCTGCAGGCTGCACGGCTCGTAGAGACACATTCACTGATATATTTCATATTTATTCAATCTTGTTACAGTCAGCTGTGTTCACCTGTGAGGCTGCAGCAGTTTCTCCTTCAGATCAGGAACATTTTACTTGACCTGAATACTGAAATGAGGCTGCAGCAGTAATCATATTCTGTACACACAACAGGCTCTGTGTGCGTGTGTGTGTAGGTGTGTGAACTCATTATTACTCACAGACCAGGCTAGGAAGACACTTGTAGTCATGGTAACAGTGTGGGATTTCAGCTAACGGCATGAATGGAGGACACAGTTTATTAACTCAATCCAGAGTTTGCTCATCATTTTTGTTTTCATTGACTGCAAACACCACCAGGACTAGTAGTGTAGTGGTAGAAGTAGTATTACGTTTTGTTTTTTTTTATTTCTTCTTCTTCTCATGGGCCAAGATGCAGTCTGAAGAGTTGAGTTTTCAGAAAGATGTCTCGGGCTTCACCATTGTGGAGCCAGGACTGCAAACAGTCGGGATTTTGTTGCTTGGTTGAAAATAAATGTAATGTAATAGTATTATGCTGTGTTCACACTAAACACAAAGCAAGAAAAAGTCTTGCGTTACTCGAGCGAGTTTCAACGCTCTTTTGTGTTTATTCGTGCCTCGATATTTTGCATGGCTATCTCGTTTACTACAGCGGTATGAATCCAAAATAACCAGATTTTGCTGTGATTTAAATGCATCAAACAGATCAATAGGACGTAAAAATAACTACATCATGATGCCAATTTGTAAAAAGTTTGAATTCATGCTCAGTCATGTCTGTCTGCAAGACTACAAGCAAACAACTTTAAAAAGCTTGTTTTCTGAATTGACTTTGGTTAGATCAGTGCTATGCTAACATTGTAGCTGCTCCATCAACACATAAAATATGTTTATACGCTCAGATATCTACATAATGTGTAACTTTAAAATGATATAAACTCACCGGCATTTCAGATGTTTATTATTGATGACAGGTGCCCACAGACGGCTACAATAACCTTTTCCTCCATTTCTGATTCAACAACGTCCTGGAGAATCTCAACGCGACACAGCTTCACACGAATTTCTCGCTCCAGTTGAAACATTTCAATGTCGCCCAGCGTGACGTCTCAAATTCCCGCCTTTGCATTGACTTTGTATGCAATCGCACCGCGCAAAAACTTTGCTTCGCATTTGGTTTGAAGTTAGTAATAATAATAACATGCTAACATGCTAAACATCAGCATGCATTCATGTTAACACGCTAACATTAGTATCATAATACATACTAAACACCAGCATGTCTCTCTTATTGAAGGTTCACAGCACTACAGAAGACGGTTGTATTATTCCTCCGTCTCCTTCTCTGCTGGCTGACAGCTGATGTCTCTCGGAGCGTCTGCTGTGCTCAGAGGTCGCAGGGCAGGAAGTTAAAGTTGACCTTTGACCTGTGAGTGTCTGATCAGTGAGGTGAGACGTTCTCACAGTCCGACGTGTCGCTTCTTCACACCTGCTGCATTTTAATCTCTGAGGCCTCTGAGATCTGACCTGCCAGCTGCGGCAGAGGGACTCAAACCTTCAACCTTCAAAGATGCTTATTATAATCACAGATTTTTTAATTGAGGTTTTTAGGATCTGTTGAATTTGTTTTATTGTAAGTTTCAGTCCGAATTTGTGTCTCTTATACTTACTGTACCAGACAATAGCAGGGGTGAGATAATAAACAATAGCATGAATAATAATCACTTTTTTACAAAGTTACAAGCTGCTGCAGAAATGAAAGCAAGAACATAAAAAAAACAGCAACAAAGTAAAACTGTAATTAAATATGATTCAATTTATCAGATAACACAAACTCCAATAAAATGACACAATAAAATAGATAAAATAAAACTACACTAAAGTTTCACATTAAAATAATACGTGGCCTCTACAACTTTAAAAAAGAGGTCAAACGTGATTTGACGGAGGGTTTCGGTTCCTTTGCTTCTAGAAAAAGTCAGATTGACTTTGTTTTTTTAATGTTTCCAGTACAAACTATCATTTCAAAGTGTTTGAAGTCTTTTTATATCAGAACTGAACTTCAGGGAAACGCTGGCTGAAAACTGAAGACCGCTCTGTGTTTCAGGCTGCTGCGCCTCTTCATCGCCACATTAGTGGTCAGCTGCTGGGACAGAGGTGCATTGTGGGAGGTTTGTGTTTCCCAGAACACCCAGTTCGGTGCCACTCGGACCATTCAGCAGCAGGGAGAGAGGACAGGAGCGGGAACCTGAGCAGAGACGTCAGAGACGGAGAATAAATGCAAACAACTGCACACAACCACCAGACTCTTAAACAGTGAACTCAACTTTTACTCACTTTAAACAAAGAAATAAAGTATATCGTGGCTTCAAAATAAAGCATGATAAAATAAAATAATTGCATGATAATAAAATAAAAGTAAAATACAATGTTTAATAAAAAAAACACAGGTCAAAACAAAAAGATGTTACTTGTATTTAATTGTTGCATTTTATTTTATTTTTTAAGGATTTTTTATTTTATATTTGATCATTTTAAAGGCCTTGGACAGCATTTTTGTAAATTATTTTATTTGACTTTTAATTCATTGTTATATATTCATTTTATTTTTGCTGATGGGGGAGTCTGTTAGTCGGGGGGGAGACGTGTCAGACTTTAACACCTGAGCGGCTGAGATTCAGACGGACTGAAGAGAAACACACTGAAGCTTCTCGCTGTAAATAAATAAAAACTGTTTTTTCTTAAATGAAATATAAAAGTTTAAATAGAGACAAAGATTCTCTCTGTAGTTTCAGAGTGACGTGCACAGACTTGTGTTAGTGAAGACGGTCTTAAAACTAAATTTTCCGCCTGCTTTCACAAGCTTGGCAAATAAAGTTTTTCATAGTCATCCAGCCGAAACAAAATCAACATACATGGAGGTCATTTTACTAAAATGTCAAATCTGTTATGCCTTTGTAGACAGGACAGAAAAACAGAAAATGAACCTTTCACCTTCATTTCAGACCAACCTTGTTTGTGTAAACTTAGATTTATGGTGCATGTTTTTACATATTGTCTAAATATGTATACATGGACACAATTCTCACCTGGACTGTTTGAAGTACACAGTGAGTATTTTGGGCCCTTTTTACAGATATCTCAGAGAAAACGGGACCGGAGACGATGAACTGCACGAGACTCTGATCACGTTAAACTCCGGGGGCCACCAAGACACTCAGCGTGAGAAGATGTTCAGTGAGCGTGTCGATTCAAACACCTGAAGAGGTTCTGAGCTGGTCAGTGTGTGTGTGTGTGTGTGTGTGTGTGTACGTCGTTAAACAAGGTGATGAATGAAAACGAGGCCGTGTGACCTCTGACCCCCCCGCTGATGAGGAGTAGGCCGGGCATGAAGTTCTCACACTGTCCTCCTGCAGCTTCACACCTCCAAAACACACACACACACACACACACACACACACACACACACATGCACACACACACACTTTTCAGATTGAGCAGAAATGTCTGATTTCTCATGTGACCTGACGTCTGCTACCACAGCTAAATTTGTCGATAGCGGCTGAACTCGCTTCTGGCACCAGAGCGTTTGAATAAAATCATTTTCATATGAACTTACTCTTTATTTACGAAGCCACTAATATTCTTTCTCTGCAAACAGTTCAAACTGCTGTAAATTAAACCAATAATAAATCAATTAGTTTATAGTGTCAGTTTAGTTAAGTTCTGCTCTCTGTTGCCTGACTTTGTGTCGTTTTGTGTGCAGCTTTTTATGCATTTCCAGCCTCATTTGGACGTAAATACTGCAAAGATACCTGTAATAAGTATAAATAAATAAATAAGTTCTGCTGTAGTAATAGTATTTGTAACAGTAGCGTCAGCAGCAGCGTCTCCCAGTAAGCAGCAGGTGGGTGAGAGCAGTGACACATAAACACATAAAAAGTGTTAAAACTAACAGCTACAATATACAGCAGCACCTGAACGCCCCGAAAAAAAACAAAGAACAGACTTCACACCTCTGAGTGTGTGTGCGTGTGTGTGTGTGTGTCCTGTTCCCACACTCTTGTCTCCTGCCGTGACCTCCTGCAGAGCCCTGACCTCCTCCTCCCATCATCATCAGCAGCAGCAGCAGCAGCTTTCCTCCTCCTCACTTTCCTTTAGGGTCTTCTGCTAATTCAGCATCACGTGTGTGTGTGTGTGTGTGTGTGTGTGTGTGTGTGTGTGTGTGTGGGTGTGTGTGTTGGGAGGTTGTTGTTGTGTCTGATATCAGTAACGAGGATAAACAGTTTGTAGATTAATGAGCTGAGACTCCTGCTGCGGTCGAATAGTCAACACAATTACATCCTCTGTCTTTTCGTTGACCTCGATGGAAAATGTCTTGAGGTCAAGGGAAGATGTGAGAGAGATATTAAAAGACTTTCACATCAGATCCGAGTACACTTCGCCCCAGAGTCCAGTTTGTGCACCGTATTCGAGACCACTTTTACAAGTGGAGCCTGGGCACGGGTCATGTGTGCTCAGGTGTGATAACCGACTGTACCCAAACACAGAAGTGGACACAACTAGCAGTCAACGGGAGCTGCAAAGGCGAAATCTGTGTACATGTGCAGCACGAGCCAAGTCAATTGAACTCACAGCGGAGTCAATTGCGGCTGAACTTCGGCACTCTTGGCTAATCGCCTACACCGAGTGGGTGTTATCTGCAGTAAAAAAAACAAAATTCTTGTCACAGAAGTCGTCACTGAGAACGGCTGCCAACGCTCCACCTCCGGTCCAATCACATTCTCCACATGATGACCTGCATCCAGTGTTACCTGTGGTCCACTGTAACCTAAGCTACATAAGAAAGGAGATAGGAAAGGAAGCATTGGAAGCTCATTTCCTTAGCATTTAGAGATGTTGATCATTTCTTATTGTGGCTGCCACTTAGTTCTTCTGGGTCATTTCACTCAGTGAGGAACTTTCTGAAGCAGAAAAACATTCTTCGACCGCAGCCCACGTTCTTCTTCTAAATGTTGTTTTCTTCTCAGGCTTGTGTGTGTGTGTGTGTGTGTGTGTGTGTGCGTGCGTGCGTGCGTGAGGGAGAAAGGGAGAAAGAAAGGGAGGGAGGGAGAAAGGGAGGGAGAAAGGGAGGGAGGGAGGGAGAAAGGCAGGGAGAAAGGGAGGGAGGGAGAAAGGGAGGGAGAAAGGGATGCAGGAATCGGCTGTTGATGTTCTTCTGATGAATTTCGGAGGAAAGAAAATCAGACGTCTGCAGGCTGAAATCATTTCCTAACGGTCCGAAACACGTAACAAACACTCCCCGCGCCCTGTTGTCTCCACCCGGGCATTTGTTTGAGCAGGAAAACATCCTCCTCAGCTGGATACTGTGTCAGGATGGAGTAAGAGGACAAGAGAGGCAGGAAGAAGTGAAGATAAATAGAAGAGACAAACTCTTATGATCCAGTCCAGGGAAATGAAAAGAGTTCTGCGTTGACTCAGTGTTGCACTTATAATAAAAACACAAAGTCAGTCCAAATCTGTGCAGCAGATGTTGAGATATATCCAGACTTTATAGACGTATATGGGTCAAGCTACACATGTCTACAGCTGGGACGAGTTGTGGGGGAAAAAAGGATTTAACGGTGAAGGCTGCAGAATATTTAGTCAATACACAAATATGTGCACTTATGACTGTTAAAAAAAACAAGTTAGAAGTAGGAAAGTTCACTTTGGGAAAGCTTTGAAAACTCAGAAAGTTGAATCATTATTGAAAACAATATTCCAGCCGGGAGTCCTGAACAAACATAGTGTAAAGCATCAGCTGGAGAGCATTCCGGACTGAGTGCGTCTGAGGACATTAAACTCTTCCAGGTCTCCAGTTCCTACAAGTTAACCAGGTTTTCCTCAAATGACCTCAAATGTTTCCAGAGAATCCTGCAGCTCAGGCTTGTCTCCTCCTCCTCCTCCTCCTCCTCCTGCTCAGTGTTCACCCCACCTGACTCCACTCTGCTCATTAGGAAGGTGTGTTCCGGTACCGAACCTGCTGCTTGATTAGTAATCAGAGGTGCAGAACTGCCGGGAAGTGTGCAGAGAGACTTTTGACGACTCACTTTCAGGTTAAATCTCGTTGGAAGGTCACCGAGGATTAAAGATTAAAAAGCGCAAAGTGCATATTTTGCGTCATGTACATTAAAATTAGTTTGATCCCAACAAACACGACTTCATCCTAAACATTCAGCGTCCCGACAAGCTAACAGGCGAAGTGACCGTGAAGCAGATTTCAGCCTCAGCTTTATCCGCGTCTTTTCCATCAGCGCTTCCACGCGTGTTTCTATGAACACGCTGCGAGAACGTGTGTTTATTCATGGCTTTGTAGTTTACTGACGACGAATCAGAGCTGCAAGAGATCAGTTCATATGTGGTTTGCATTTCCAGTCAAAAAGGCCCAACATTGCTTTCCCTGACCTAGTAGGTCCCAATGCATAGTGTGTCGAATGCAGTTCGCCAAATACTCCAGCATGTCCTTCTGCATCCGGCCGCATTTTGCAGTACGCGAGCCAGCCTGCTTTTCTGATTCCTTGCACAGCGGATATATGAGCAATTGTATGTCCCAATTGCATGCACACTGCATGAAACAGTACATACTTTGTCAGAGCAGCTGCAGTGTGTACTGAAAGTAAAAAGAAAAATGTTGTTGTTGTAATTGTTTGTTGACACGTCTGTTCATCGAACTACCTACTCGGCATATTGATATCTGGTCACACACGCTCATCAATACCAGGTGCAAACTCCTGTGATCAGAAGTGATGAACCAGAAGTGGATTAAAGGTTTATTAGCAGAGAAGATGGACTTCAAATCTGCATTATTGTTCAGCTGCACCGCCCAGCAGTAATGTACCAATATCCTTTTATTTTTATAGAAACAAACCAGCTTTTAGTAGTTTTTACAGCTTTTTTTCTTTTGGTTTCAATGTCAAACTTCTTGTTGTACTTCTTTCTTTTTTTTGGTTCCTATTTCACTGAAATTGTAGATTTTTAACAAAATGACTTCTGCTCAGATTAAATGCACAAAATATTATGTGTTTTGCTCTTATTCCGAAAAAGACAATATTCCTTCTAAGCTGTTTACATGGCTAATGAATTTTAAAAAGATGAATCATCCACTGATATTCCCGTTTACAAGCAGCTGTGTATTCTCGGATTAACGTCCTACAGCTACACCCTTTAAATAACTTAAATATCCTTTTCCCACAGCAGTAATGTTGTTCCTAATGTTTATAAGTATGCAGGTTTTTCCTTCTGTTCTTTTGGCCACGCTTCTCTACCTCATCCTTGCAAACTGCTGGTGAGTTTGTGTACAGCGCACAGAGCTCGAGGTCGTGTTTCGCATATTCTGAATGTTACGTATACATGTCCACAGAAGGCACCTAAAACCAGAATAATATCCAACATGTCTTCATCAAAAATCTGCCGTAATATGGCCTCATATGATCCGTTTTAAAATCAGAATATTGTCATATTTGCAACAATAGTGGAATATTAGTGTGTATGTAAACATAGTCAGTGTCTCGTTGTTTTTTTTATTCATTTCCCTGAAGTTCTATAGCTTCCTTCCCAGAGGTGGTGTGTGGGTATGTCGAGTAATTTTGGGCGGTGTAGGCGCGTGATGACAGGTGAACTCCTCAGGTGATGGATCAGCATGTGCGGGAACAAAACAGAAGCATCAGCAGGAAACCACAGAGACATGTTTCCCTGGTTGTCCGAGCCCAAGCTGATTACAGCGTCCCAGTCTGTCTCACAGGGACGAGGCAGACAATCACAGGAAAACATCCAAATACCTCAAATGTTGTTTTTTTTCGTCCTGCAGCAAGAACACAAAATGTCCCCTGAGGTTGAGCTGGTGACATGTACTGGCACATGACTTTAACAAAAATAACCTGCCGGCCAATCAGAGAGCAGAGTTTTCCTGTCTGTGACTCTGAAGTCTGAGCAGCTCGGAAACATGACGGCAGCCAACCGAGCGTCCAGGCATCGAGTCGTCACGTCAGCCGGGCGCCGGCAGAGTTCGCTCGCTGCTTCCTGGGAATGACTAACACCTCAGAGACCCCCCCGCCCCCACAGAATGCAAAGAATGCTGAGCATGTCCTTCATGAGACAGAGACATGAGATATTTCCAGAGATGTGAGCATCTGTGTCTGTCCTTACATGGAGACGCTTCACTGAACGTCCAAAACATCATCTGCATCATCTCGAGACTTTTGCTGCAGTTCTGAGTAAATGACTTGGAAAGGACATTTACTCAGAACTGTGCTGACATGTACTGACATGTACTTGTGCTGTACTACGTTTATCTGACAGCTTTACTTTGCAGATTCAGATTAATAAAACAAGATATAATAAATGATGTATCATTATAGGTTAAACTACCCAGCAGTATATAAAGTAGATAAAATGAGCTCCACCTTTACGAACACATTACTGCATCGATAATTACAATACAGTTCTGAAATGCGCCATTCTGCATAATACGTACTTTTACTTTTAATACTTTAAGCTTATTTTGATGCTCATACTTTTTTTTCTTTTTCACTTAAGTAGGATTTTTACTTGTAACCGAGTATTTCTACAGTGTGGTATTACTTTTACTTGATTAAAACATCTGCTGGAAATTTAAAAAACACAATTAAACATTACATTTATTTGCTCTCTTAAGTTCTTCATTCACAAATACAGCAGGCGCGACAAAACAAACCTGCTTTAAAGTGATTTATTTTCCCGACACTGCAGCTGTCCAGTTTCTGCCTATTAGCAGTGGGAGTGTATTTCAGTGTTTGGCGGCCACTCGGAGGTTTATTTTTAACTTTAGCTGCTGTGACATTAGACATGAATGGCATTTCCTGCTGCCGTGTGTGTCAGCAGCACCTCCAACTGTAACACACAGCGCCTGGTGGGACCAAAACCAGGAAGCAAAGAGAGGCCTAATAATAACATACGATAACCTGTTAGTTACATATTTTACTGAGGGCTCATTATTCTCAGAATTCTCATAAATTCCAGGTATTTCTCGACATGCACAGATTTTCCTCCTGTTACACAACACCTGAACAGGAAATGTTGCTTTTCCAAGCAGGTTGGTCAAGTTCAATGCCAAAGTCACTTCAGGAAACACGTTTGGTCTCACTAACAGGCTCCTCTGGTTTCACCGCTGCTGCACATTTCATTCCTCACATTCCTTCTCACTTCATGCAAATCTTGTGTTGAACCGTCAGGTTGTTTGCACGTGATCGCGGAATCTGCTGAACAAACGGCGTCCCGATGTTTTACCTGTTCTTACGAGAAGTGGAGCTACAAATGTAAAGTATGTCCTGCTGGAGTAAAAGGTCACAGGGATGGTCAAGGTCATGCCTTCATTTCTTCGAACCAGCCGTGACGCTGTTATTCTTTTCACCTTGGCTGTGTGTTCGTCATCCAGGCAAAAAATGTTCTCCTGGAGACACCTACTGAGTACTCTGCCAGGTGTTTGTATTTCTGTCTGAGGACAGATTGTCACCGCAATACTGTCACAGCTGTGCAAGATGCAGTCAGGAAACTTTACAGGAGCGTAGTTAAGATCCCAATAAAGGCCGTGTACGAAGATGGCCGTGGTCCGAGAAAGTGTGCCGGGAATATAAGTTACACATGTGGGCCACTAGGTCTCTAGGTCAATAAGATCCTGGTAGTTGCTCCTCGCCTGCGAATGATTCGCGTTGCTCGTCGCGCCGCCGTTTTGTTAAGGCCTTCACTTGCATGATCTTTCTTTTCATACTTAGCCTGTTTAATAAGACTTGTTGGACGGAGCCTGAGATCATTGCCAACCACTGCTTCTCTGTTATTGTTTTGCATATGATAACAAATAAATAAAAGTGACGCAAAACCAAAACCAGGAGCTAAAAGAGGCTGACAAGCTGCACAGAGCTGCAGAGATGGAGCTAAACACGACTCATTGGAGCTTTAACCTCGATGACGTTCCTCTGGCAGGTTCCTCCTCATCTCTTTTATGTTCGTACATGAAAGAAATATTTTTATTGGCACAGAAAGTTGAGACACTCATTAACATGAGTCAACTTGACGCCATCTTCTCATGGAGCTAATTAAAATAAGAACATTCAAAGCAAACAGTGAATTTGTTTTTACTGAAAGAACATGGTGATCTGGGTCATGTTCTGACCTACGTCAGTGCACAGAATACACACAGGTCACTTTCTCTCACACACCTAAGTGTCTGCACAGGTTGAATTAAAGGAATGTTTTAACGTGTTTAATGGGATGAAGAGCAGCTCTGAGCTCATCACACGTCGACACGCTGACTAAACTCAACAGAAAATCAGATCCTCGGAAAAAACAAACAGCCGAGGATGTTATATCAGAGGTGAAAGAAGTAACAACACAGGGTATAAATACAAAGGTTTACTGAAGGAAGAAGTACAAAAGATAGATGGATGGGTGGATGGATGGATGGAGAGAGAGAGAGAGAGAGAGAGAGGGATGGATGGATGGATGGATGAAGAGAGAGAGAGATAGACAGACAGACAGACAGACAGACAGACAGACGAACGGATGGATGGAGAGAGAGAGGGATGGATGGATGGAGAGAGAGAGAGAGAGAGAGAGGGATGGATGGATGGATGGATGGATGAAGAGAGAGAGAGATAGACAGACAGACAGACAGACAGACAGACAGACGAACGGATGGATGGAGAGAGAGAGGGAGAGAGAGAGATAGATAGACAGACA
>CALSBV010011200.1:8634528-8717535 GCA_943590825.1 Bovichtus diacanthus | reverse complement strand
TTTTTATGTACAACTCCTCTTCTGTTTGCTATTGATTTTATTGATTTCAGTGGTCCTGGGGCAGACACAGTCACTGTGGGGATTTGAGTGGATGACTGCCCCGGATGGAAGCACAGAGAAGTGTGTAAGACTGCAACTCTGACTCCTGGCCTCAGCTCCAGGTTGTCATGGATTAGGTCCACTAATAAATGCACTAATATTACTAGATATGAGATCCGCTCCTTCCAAAGTAGGATGAAGGCCGTCACTCCTAATCAGACTAGGAGTTCCCCAGAAAGTCGCCAATTGTCTACGAAGCCCAATTGGTCATTGCACTTCCTGTTTTATTTTGTACTTTCCTCTTGTCCCTCATCCCAGATCTCGTTACTTCCTGCCTTTGTGTGGTTTCCCGCCATCGTCGGCGTCTGCCCCGCCCCTGATTGTTTCCACCTGTGCCCTCTCAACTGATGTATAAATAGTCCCGTCTCCCCTTGCTGTCTTGTGTCAGTTTGTCTGGTTATGTCTGTGTGTCATGAACCAGCGTATCAGCAGTATTTCAGATTTTTTGGTAAATCCTCCTTGTGAGCGTTTTGAGTTTGTGCTACCTTTTGCAAGTAAAGAATTTTATTTTACACTTTACATGTGTCTCTGGTGCCGCGCGTTTGAGTCCTCCTGCCCTGTGTCTGAGGTCGTGACGTTCTCTCATTGGAGATAATGGACTCAGACCTGCTGCTAGTCTCCTAAAGAGGCGAGGCGCCTTTCTTAACCTTCTCTGGTATAATCGACAAACACAATGTAAAGAAAGTTAATATTGTTACACCTCTTGAGCAGACAAATACAACCTTAAAACACAATTCATTCAAAGTGGACAGAAAACAAAAATAAAACTCACCAAAACTGTCTTTAGGTCAGTCCATTGTTCCGTCAATCATCAACTGTGGTTTGGTCGAAATAAAACTCTTAATGCACCGAGTTACACATGAAAATATGCAGCACGGACGGCTAATCCTGCTAGTCAGCGGTCAATGATGGTATAAAACTGTCAATAAAATAGATTTTAGCAAAACTTTTGAATCACATCAACTGTGAGAGCTCCTTGAGCATACAGTCATTAATCACCATAAATATTAGGTTGATTGGTCCAGTAGTATGCGAGATTAGCTGTGGACTGACACACACACACACACACACACACACACACGACCGAACCCAAGATCCCAAGTGCATTTAACCACAAGTTAAACATTCCAGTTCTTTATTCTCCCACAACGCATGTTAAATACGTTTAAAAGAAAATTCATGCAGTTAAAATATGGAAATGAATTATAATACATAAAATATAATAAAGGTTATACAGAGTATAGAGTAAGTAAAAGTATAATATAAAGTTAAACATGTCTCAACCCTGTTACCAAACAGACTCGTGGAAAACCAACATGAACCCGACCTGCATGATGATCAATTAACAAACAGCCACAGTGGAAACGCAGCAATATTTCGATAATGTCCTCATAATGAGTGTAAAGTAGATTATTTTATGTGCTCCAAATACGCATTTATAGACATGATATTAATATAATTGATAATATAAAGGTCTGTTTTCCTCCTCTCTGTGTTTACAAACAGTGCGGTTTATATTTGTGTCGCTGCACGGACGTCAAAGGGTTATTACATTTACATAATGTAGTTCAGGCAGAGAAATACAGATTTTTTTGTCCAAAACTCCTGTATCCTACATTTCCCACAATGCACCTGGACAGAATCCCTCAGCGTCTGTTACCAATTCACTATCAGCTTGTAGTCCACAAGATGGCAGCAGAGCTCTTAAAAAGATATATAATTGGGATGAAATATTTGCATTTGCATCTGTAGAAACAATTAAAAAGCCTAATATGAAGATATTAAGACGTTTTTCCAAGTAAAATGTAAATATTACTAAGTTTGTATCTGTTCAGACAGCGTTGAAGTTGCTGTAACTTAATGCAGACAACCTCCAAGCGTTGCAGGTGCACAACGCAAATTTTAAAAAAAGAAAAATGGCTGACAGACCTGTTTCTTTGGTGTTTTTTAACGTTTTCCCAAATTACTTTTGTACAGAGAATAAATAGTTTACTGTAACCAGCTACGTATATTTTAACGTTAATTTGCAGATCAGGTTTTTACTATTTGATACTATGTAGCAGATATAATTCACATTGATGGTTTCAGACAGCTGACTTCTTCGGGAAGTCGGGGTGGATGGATTTGCACCGAGTTAACAAGGAAGAACTCAAGACTTTGATTAACTTTCATTGTACTTCTTCTAGTAGGAGCGACGCAAATCTTCCAGATCCGAGTTGTCTGGAAAGCAGCATAAACTAGACGTGATAGTGAATTTTTTAACACTGGACAAAGCCAAGCTTGCTGTTTGTCCCTACTCTCAGTCTTATGCTAGATTTAGCTAACTGTCTCCTTGTTCGAGCTTCATACACTGACATTTGTAATTTGTAATATAATAACATTTGATTTGAAAGCAAATTGGTATAGTTCCTAAAATGCCCATCTTTGAAATACAGTTTTATTTTCCTTGCTGCTTTTTAAAACACACGTTCCACCACTTTGCACTCAGCTGTAGTTTAACATGCCATCTCTTAACCCCAAATGTGAGCCTGTGAAGCACAAGCCCTTCATGTGAAACTGTTGCATCTGGGCGTAGAGATTCAGGGCCTTGAACCTTTTTGACCTGAGAGAAATGACAGGCACATGTCACACAGATTCACATGTGTACCATCACTTTCAGGCTCACCCGGCACCGAGCAGACTCTCCTGAAACTCTCCATCATTGACCCGAAGTGTCCCCGTAAAGCCAACCTGACAGCTGAGGTGTGAGCCTGCTAGTCATTACGGCCAAGGTCGAGTGAAACAGTTGTCTGCAGTCATCTGGAAGTGGAGCCTCTGGGCTGTAAACACTGCGGTCAGCTCACCGTCAGTATGTGCAGCTTAGGTGAGCGGCCACATCTTTCTCCGTTAAAGAAAACATACACGAGATGCACACGGCTGTAAGGAATCAAGTGTTATTCAAGTGAAATGCAAAGATTTGTCTTTATCTTCAGATTAAAACTGTGAGGAAGGCTGGGACTGGACCTTAAATGTATTCCTTTGACCCTTTTTTAAAAAGGAAAAGTTTACCTTCATACTAGCATATGTACAACGGCGTATTAGAAAAAACTCGCAAATTTACGTGGAAAAACTGTAATACTCTCTGATATAAAATTTGTAAATTTACAAGGAAAAACTCACAACTTTACAAGAAAATCTTTTAATATTATCTGAAAATAAATGTGTAAATTTACGCGAAAAAAATCACAAATTTACAAGAAAAAACTGTAATATTCTTTAGGATTAAAGTGGTAAATTTACGAGAAAAACTCACAAATTTACAAGAAAAAACATGAATATTCTCTGATATTAAATTTGTAAATTTCCGAGAAAAAACTTACAAATTTACAAGAACATTTTTGAATATTCTTTGATATTAAATTTGCTCATTTACAAAAAAAAACTGTAATATTCTCTCATATTAAAGTTGTAAATTGAGGTGAAAACACTCAAATTTATAGGAAAAAACATGAATATTCTCTGAAATTAAATGTGGAAATTTACGTGAAAAAACTCACAAATTTACAAGAAAAAACTGTAATATTCTTTGAGATTAAAGTGGTAAATTTCCGAGAAAAAAACGTGCAATTTTACAAAAGAAAATTTTAATATTCTTTGATATTATATTTGCTAATTTACAAGAAAAAACTGTAATATTCTCTCATATTAAAGTTATAAATTGAGGTGAAAAAACTCAAATTTACAGCAAAAAACTGTATCATTCTCTGATATTAAATTTGTAAAGTTACGAGGAAAAACTTGCAACTTTACAAGAAAAAACTGTAATATTCTTTGGGATTACAGTGGTAAATTCGGGTGAAAAAACTAAATTTTTCAGTAAAAAACTTGAATATTCTCTGACATTATAAAATCACAAATTTACGAGAACAAAACATTCTCTGAGATTATATGGTCACAAATGTACTTGAATCTTTGTCATGTGACCACTTGATGTCAGTGTGCACCCTTGGTAGAGCTAATTCATTGAGGCATTAATTGACATTAATTGAGTTTGTCACTAAGCATTTTCACACTGTTTTGCTATGCAAGCAACACTGATGGAGGTACTGGATACATCTATGTTGTAGATCTTTAAAGTCATTTCTTATAACATTTGTTTGTAAAATGCCATGAAATCAAAGTTTAGCTTAGTTTATCACAAGCCACACAGATCTTATTTGGGATTTCCTCTGTTTTGGGATATTACTGTGCTAACCTTTACAATAAACTTACTTAAGATATTAATATATTGTAATTATAATAGAATAAACCCCTTTGCGTGTTATTTGGCCCCCGTCTGTGCTCCATCAGCCTCCCCGTAACCTTGATGAAGCCAATAGAAAGTATTAAGGGAGAGTCCGTTTTTGTAGTCCTGGTCATTTTGTTTGCGTTTTGTTTCGCCCAGGACCAAAAAGCATATTCTGCATCTGTGGGGAAAGTTATAAGTGCCTTCTTTCCAAACTGTCTAGACAAACTAATTACCCAGCACATCATCTATTTGTTTTATTCCTGTCTGAAAGAGTTGGGTGTGGAGGTTTAAAGAGGGAGGTTCCTTTAGTAACTGTAGGAAATATATACAATATATATATATATATATATATATATATGCATATATATATAATCCCAACACGGCACTCCTCTGTTTCTCATATGAACAGATTAAGTTTTTCTGTTTTTCTGAATAAGGCTTCAGAGGGAACTGTGTTTTATTAACTAGAATTTCTTCCTCACATTGTCAATCCTTATGCTGACACAAGTGGGCTTATTATTATAAAAAAAAAAAAAGTTTTACAGTGGTTTTAATATACTCATCCACAGTGTTGTACTTTGAAAGCTACCAATGACTTTGGACTAGAAGTTGAACTACAGCAAATCTACCTTCCAGATAAATCTAGTTTGGTTAAGTGAAGCTACTTAAAAAAAACTGCTTTTAGTTCATTTCAAAAAAGTTCAGACTTGTTCACAGGTCATACATAAACCAGAACAATATTTAACTTGCACATTTTAAGACCGTTTCACTGACTTGAGCACAAACATTTTCCTGTTGTCTTATTTGTCAGTTTTGTCTTCAACTTTAATCTTTTTAGAAAGTATATAAACAAAACAATGGGCCTATTTTTTTACGAGTAAAAAATAGTTCCTTTCCCTTTTATGGCCCAAAGTTGTTTGTAGTTTCACGAGGTAACGACACAAAAAATGGTTAAAAACTGCAATTGAAAACTACTGCAAAATGTAGTTAAACTACAAGTTTAATTACATGTAGTTCACTTCTCAACACTGCACATCAAAAGTGTTTCAAATCCAGAGTCCGTCTTTAAAAACAACCATCCTCTCGTTCTGCAGCGTCCACATCCAGACAGCAGAGGGCAGTCAGTGGAAGCTATTTAAGAGACACACACACACACACACACACACACACACACACTCCTTTAAATCTATCTAACTATGGAAACTTTGTGATTTACTTAAAAACAGAAAGATGTTCAGTATTTTGGTGAGGACACACGAAGTGGAGCTTAACTTTTCGGTCCCACGCTTGATGGGCAACGCTCCAGCAGGTAGTCACAATTATGAATAAGTTGGAAGTTGTCAAGAGGAGTCATCTCAGGAGACTCATCTTAATTACTGCTCAGAAAGCTGCTTCAAATAAAAAAGGTGGGTTAAGCTTCTGTTTCTGCAGAAAAGGGCGGCGCAACTTGCCTTTTGCTAAGATCAAGTATAGAAAAAAAAAATTCTGCTGAGCCTGCATGGCTGAAAGTCCTAAAGAGGCCGTGCAGTGATTTAGTTTTGCACTAATTGAGGGACAGATTTAAAAAAGGAATATAAAAATGTGCACAACAGAGGCTGAGATATCCAGACTTTTTTTTCTTTCTAGTACACGTAATCCTACATTTCCCATAATGCAATTCAGTTGTCTTTCAGAGAGCCTCAGAAGACATTACACATACATTTCAGTCTGACTAAACTGGACTTCATCTGTATAACTTTTATTTATTCAGTAAAACTATGAGTTATAGTGAAAAAAGTTCTGAGAAACAACTAAAGGTTATTTTTGAGGCTGTATCATCCACAGAGTAATATTCTTTGAGATTAAAGTGGTAAATTTATGAGAAAAAACTCGCAAATTTACAAGAGAAAACATGTATATTCTCTGATATTGAAGTTGTAAATTTAGGTTAAAAAAAAACACACAAATTTACAAGAAAAAACTTGAATATTCTCTGATATTAAATTTGTAAATTTAGGATGCAATAGGAAGTAATTATTATTATGTTTCACTTTCAATTTCCTCTATTTGAAATGTTTACCTGTGTTTTCGACTCTGTTTATAACTTGTTTGTCTGCCAGCAGGGTTACAGAGAAACTACTGTTCTGATGCATGAGCCAGGGAAGAGCCTGCTCAATTTTAAGAGTGGATCCAAATCACTGGGCGGATACACACAATATTATTCACTTTGAGAAACGGCCTCGTGGAGGTGTTGTGAGCTCGACTTTGATTTGTTGTGTTGGACCTAGTGCTGACATTGTAACAGCTTTATTTACTATATGCAGTGTGAACATTGGTGGATTGTACTGACTTTTCATATTGAACCCTGGAGAAAGTTGCCATTATAACCACTAAGGTGGAAATAAACCAAAATACTTGGAGCATTGAAATAATTCATAAGGCCTCCGAGGCATTTAAAAATTGGGCCCTGGCATTGCACAATACATGCTCTTAGATAGGGAACCAAAAATGAGTTTCCTTAAGCGCCGCAAAAAAAAGTTCCAACTTGACTTTTCCCACTCGCTGCTGCCTTTACTGACTGATTCGCACTGTTTTTCTGACCTCAGCTGCACTTTCACAAATAGGGCGTCCACAGCATAAACTGCAGAAACTCAACACAAACTTGAATTTTCATCCATAGGTGTGTTTTAAACATGCTGCTCTAAATTCATCCACAGTTTCCCAGTTTCCCGCTTGTGGACTCTGAACTCTCCTCCAACAGCCTGCAGCTATGATATCACATCCGTGGCTGTAAGTTTGAGGCTGCAAGAGCAGCTTCATCATGAATAATATAAACGTCTGGATATCACAGGAACATTGTGTATTAGAAGCTCAGTTCTTTGTGTTTTCACTTTGTTTTTCTAGCCACCACTCCACCCTTTTCTCTCTCTTCAGTCCTCACGTGTTGGATGGATACATGTATGGATGGCTGACAAACCTGCAGGCTCTGTTGAGCAATCGGACCAGATTTGTTTGTTCGCCGAGAGACAATGTGGGACACTTGCCCAACTGGAGCTGGGCTTGATATTTATCTTGTGTGTTGACTTATGAGTCCCAAGCGCTTGAATGCCCAGGGGAGGAATTTCTTTGTCACTTGCGCTTAAGCTCAAGAATACAGTGTTTCTTTTATGCATGTGTGCGTTTTGTATAAACACCGTGGATTAGGTGGAACTGGGAAGGTCAGCAAAGGGAGGATTTTTCTCAGTTTGGCCTCTTTTCTAGAGGCGCTTGTAAGTCATTTATTTGGGACATTTCTTTTGTCATCTCCTTGACAAACTTCTGAGTGACACAACTAAAGCTTCCCCGCTTCGTTTTTTTCCCTGCATGTGTGGAAGTGAGGCGCAGTGAAAGTCCAAACCCCAGCTCTGCCACATAAACACAGTGAACTCTTCCAAGGCCTCTGGCTGCAAAGCCCAGCCCTGCTCTGCCTGTTTGGGCTGGTCCCTCTCACAGTGATAGCTTACCTGTGGAATTCGCCAAAGCTTTTTTATATCCCCATTTATACTCGAGCAATAGCTGTGTGCTCGTACAAAGGGCAATGTGTACAAACCGTAACCCCGCCATCCTCACTCGCTTTTGCTGAAATATAATCAGTCTTTTAACCTGGGCTTTGCTTTTGTACTGTACCCTTGTTTTTTTTTTTTTTTCTTCTTCTTCTTCTTTCCTCCCTGCACATTTGCTCCGGAGGAGGAGGAGGAGGAGGAGGAGGAGGAGGCACAAAATGTTCAGCAGCAGCTTTGTCATTTTGAAAGTATTGTGTAAACAGGGCTGGATGATTGCATTATGATGCCGCCCCTCCCTGGGACCGTGACATATCAACAGCTACACCACTATTGTTTAGCCTCAGGTGTTTAATTCTGTTTGCAGGAAGTGTTCTTGTACATGAAATCAGAACGGTTGTGAAGTCATCTTCATCCTGATTTATCTTCCTTTTGACTTGTTTGCGTAAACCCGCAGGTACATTATAGATGATATCCCACAAACATTATAGCTGTTGACAGAATCACAAAGTGATGATTAGGAATTTACGTGGTAAATTGTTTTGCAAGTCGGCTCTTGAAAGCAGTCTTCTCACAGTGTAGCACTAAATAAACCTGGATGTGTTTGTGCATCCACAAGTCGAGGGCAGAGGTTACAAAAGGCAGATGTGTGGATGGGCGGCGGACCTGCAAAAGTATTGTATTGTCAGAGTTAAGAGTATGCAGCATGCAAAAAGAGTTGCACAACATAGCTTACAAATGTTTCAACAATCCCTCAGGAAATTATGAAATCTTGACTCCTCTGATATTTAATCAGGGTTTGTATGAAGGCGGCGTGTGGGCAGAAAAGGCCACGTTGTCCAAGAAAAGAGAATTAAAAACCCTGGATGTTTCAAGTGTGACGGTGAGTCAGAATTCACCCAGTGTTGCTCAAATCGTCTGAATGCACGAAAATCAATGATGTCCGCCAGAGCTTTCCTACCTTGTGTGCGATAATGAATCTGCTGCAACAGTATTCTTTGTGTTGTTGCACCTTCAGGTTTAATGTGTCGGACTCAGGCGTCAAACCTGTCGCTGCAGGTTTTTCAAGCTAATGTTTTGAATCCATCCAGAAGTTGTTTACCTGCTTTGTTACACAAGTCGGGAGTTCACACGGACCTGTTGGTCCAGAGCATTTGATTGTGTGTGATCAAAACATTGTTGTCAGTTTAATAGAAAGCGTCTCTGTGCAGCATGAGTGACTTCTACAGAAGTCTTCTTCTCTCTTCTTCTTTCTTCTTCTCTTCTTCTACTCTCTCTCTCTCTCTCTCTCTCTCTCTCTCTATATATATATATATATAAGGTTGCATTCAGGAGCATATTATTGAACAAAATGTTTCTTTTGCACACATGTGGTGAAGTTTTCTTTCTATAAATTATCAATAAAACGACTAATTATTTTCTCGATCAATCAATGAATCTTTTGGTTTATATTATCGTGAAAACAAGTGTCTGCAGGACGGTCACATGTGAGGCGAGAGGAGGAGGTCTTGAACTCTCCGTGACCCTGAAGCCCCCCTCAGATATTACGGTCTTAGAGACACGAGAGCCTGAGATCACGTTTGATGGACGAACGGTAAATAGAGAATCGAAAGGATGTAGATCGACACCATCATCATTTCAAAGATGGGATCTGTGAGTGTTCAGAGTCAGAGGTGTTTCTGAGGTTTCATCAGGCTGAGGAGAGATGTGCCCTCGGGGCGTTTTCATTAAAAACCAATGGTATTTACTTTAATATGATGAACACACTGAAGATTACCTCTGAAACTCGTAAAGCTCACATTAAAAAGTTGCCCTGAGGACAGAGAGGTGCCATTTTTTTTTTTTTTTTATCTCTTGCATCGGACCAGCGGGTCTGGTCGTCCCCCTCTTTTTGGAGAAATAGTGTGAGACAAAAAACAATGATCCATGAAGGTCTGGTGATTTAATATCAGAAGTTATACATTCTTATTTGTACAGAGAGCGGTAGGATACAGTGACGTTTTATGTTTCTCAGGCTGGCAAATATACATGGAAGTTAACAAACATTTAAGCACATAAATAATAATAATAATGACAATAAACTAGTTTCTATCTAACAATTTTTCTGTTACACAATACCAAACCTGAGCGGCACGAACTGCACTTTGGTTTGGTTTTTCTGTTTAGCGTTATTCTTCTTACATCATGCATAAACGCTAAAGGCAAAAACAATTCTAATCGTCACCTATAAACAACGCTTTATAAATTGTAGCTTGTCAGGGTGTGGTATGAAAGAAAGCATTCATATTCAGGGGCGAAATCACAAAAAGGATTGTGGGGCTTTTGCACAAATAAGACAAAAAGAAACTGTAATTCTCAAAGCTCCTACAAAGGGTCAAATGCAGCACTAACTGCGCTGCCAAGCAAATAGTGTCTCTTTGCTCCTGTGCTATTTGCAGGTACATAAATCCGTTAATATGCAGACATTTGGAGCAAAATTGGCTTTGTGCGTAGTTTTCAATGGGAAACAAAGCAGAGAAAAACAGATCTGGTTTCAACAAGAACTGTGGAATCCAAGTTTTGTCGCATGTTTGAGTGAAATGTGTCACCGACATGTACGTAGCAGCACCAGGATATACTACCGGATGCAGTACATCCTGGGACTTTTTGGTTGATTTCTGCAACAATGAACACATTTTATCTCCATGAAAAATGTCCTGGATCCTCGACGAATCCACAGACTTTTCTTTGGGACTATTTTCCAGTGAAAGTTGGAAAGTTAGAAAGTTTGTGGATCAGCATTAAAATTATTTTAAATTTGGCCGAATTTTCTATGTGGAAATCTTTGATTCAGTTTTGTTTAATGACTAATCCAGGTGGAGGTGTGCACTGTGAGAGTCATGGAGACTTTATCACTTTGAAACAAAACAACTGTCATTGAGTGGTTAAATGAGTCATCACACATTTACTGGAATTAGGCCTCAGAAATCTCATTCATGGGTAAAACGTCAGTTTCGCCTCCAGATAAAATATTCAGGAGTGACAGACTACACAGTTATCACAAATAAAGTTTACACACGCCAGCACTCATCATTCAAGTTATTTGTGCTACTTGTGTTTCATAACCATAAACAGGTACAAGTATGTTTGCACAACTTACTCAGGGATTTCAACAGAGTCGTTTATGAAACATTTGGCCGACTCAGCATGAGTTAGAGAAAAGGATGGAGAAATCTGGTGCTGTGATGACATTTCAGCCGTGTTTCAGATACGTCATGCTGAGTAAGAGAGAAGGATTATTCACATTTCAGAGACACAGATGTTGACTGTCACCTGAGCCTGACGGACTCAAACTGCCGTGCAAGAACATTTACTAAGAATTCAATGTAGTTAATTATGAAATGAGTTTAGTGGTCATAGCAGAAGGGTCATTTAGATTTGACCCCTGACCTCTGCTGTTTTCCTGTTAAGATGTGAATTGTGGTCAATTTTTGGCATTGTTTTGATTTTTATTAACAAAAACATGACATAAGTCACCAAAAAAAAACAATAAACTCGACAAACCAACATAGAAAATCAAACCGACAAACACAAACACACAACTTATATCAGCAGGCCTAACATCCCAAATAAATAACAAAACATTAAAGATAGAATTAAACAAAAGAAGTCAATAATAAATTAATGTATTTCATTTTTTTAAAGAGAGAGAAAAAAAGACATTTATTTCATTATTGTAAAACATTCTCTGTCAGGGTAATTCAATTAAATTTTAAAAAGCAAATATTTAAATTAAATTCAAACTTCATGCCATTCTTCAGCTTGAATAAATGTTTTGCACCTTTCCAAAATGTTTTTTAGGCCAAGAAATCCTTTTCAAAATAAAATGATGCCTTCTAAACATTAAAAATTGCTCCACACCAGAAGCTTTAAAAATTAAGATTAAGATTGGTAATAGAACTTTTTCTTTTGTAACTTTACCAAATACCAGAGAAAAAACGCTCCAATACTGTTTTTGCTTTTTAATCTGGATGGAGATTATTTTTTTTTTAAACAGTTCTTGTGTTGACGGGTTTTTTTGACAGCGAAGGAGGATAAAACTCGTTGACGAAATTCCAGTGCACGTGTGTGTTGAGGAAGTTTGGATGCTCAAACCCTCACACAGGTACATATTTGGAGATGTGTGTTTCTTATGGCAGAGCACATACAAATCATCTTTAGGTCAAAGGTCAGAATCCCTCCACAGCTGCATGATGGGAGTTCAGATGTGCCGAGGATTCGAGGAGCCATGTAGGTGCTGCATCTTCGGGGGAACATTGATGGAAGGCCTGGTTTGGGATGAATATCGAGGGACATCACGTCGTCTCCTGCAGCTGCTTTGGTTTCCAGACCTCTGCTCATGAACCCTTCACGGTGTGGACTTGGAGAGCTGGAAGAAACGCCGTGAAGCCGGTTCCTCGTTCCACGCCTTTCCTCGGGAAACAGGACAAACCGGGATGGCGCATGGCTCGAGGAAACATTGGCTTTTAACCTTTTCTGCATGTATATCATACTGTTGGTGACGTTTAAAGGGTTTACTAAGATGTGTACGTCTTGATACGTTCGTACAAGGAGTTCATTCAGATTCTGACGTTTCTTTCCATATTCAGGTTTGCTTTAGTGTCACGTTTAGTGGACTCCACGTGATCCCCCCACTGCTTTTTATTTCCAGTGTGTGGTGTCGGAGTACCAAATATCTGCTTTTCAACACAACTCTTCAGCAGATGACGGATCCCTCGCTGCTCTCCAGGAGCTTTGTGTTTGCTCCTCGCTGATATGGTAATTCAACTCTCTCTCCCTCCCCCGGGGTCTCTGGTGGAAGCTCATTCCCATGCCATTCAGCCTCTTACAGACTCACTAGAGCATTTGTCTGGTTTCATCATTCGTAGTGTATTTTTACAGGGTTGGAATTTCCCCTTGATTTGTGCGTTTGCTGCGTGACGAGAAATTAGGAGCGTAGGTATTTTACTCTTTTTTCCTTTCTGGTTATATAAACTCTGCAGATTCCTCTGCACACTTTTTCTTCTGAGCATTTTAGAATTCAATTATAAGCATACCGTGACCTTGTTTATACTAAATCATGATTCCCTGCAGCAATGCCACAACTTGAGATGTCCTGATGTTGCAGCAGTAAATGACTCAGTTTATCACACATTTAACATTATTTATGTTGCAGCAAACACTTGTTGAGCAGCTACTTTGTCAGAAATACAACTTAAGAGTAACTGTGCAGCCGAACGAACGGATTTTATTATAGCGCAATATCACAAACTACACATTTGTCCCAGTGGGGTTTACAGATTGTGCAGGATACGACACCCTCTGTGTTAAACAAGGAAAAGCCCCCCCCCCCCAAAAAAAGAAAGAAAATGGAAGAAAGCTCAGGGAGAAACTGAGGAGGGATCCCTCTCCCAGGACGGACAGACGTGCAATAGATGTGATCCATTCTAAAATATACTGCGCTAAAGATATTACAGTTCAAAGTTTTGCAGCCGAGTACAATTATCTAAGCTGCAAAGTTGAAATGTCTCTGTTGGCAGAACAATGGTGGAGAGGAAAAAGCAAAAAATTCAAAGTTCAGAGCGAGCGCTTGTTGCCTTTTTAAGGAAATCATTTAGATAAAATGACACCTCTGCCTGGGCATCTCAATGCATGTATGGAAACTGATGGACTTTACAGAAAGCTTCTAATGAAGAATGCCAAACATAAACAGGATTTAATATCATGAAAATCTTTAGGATTATAGCTTTAAAGTTTAATAAATGTAATGTGTACACTGGTTAAAAACAGTTCTGTTCACAAATGAGTGACAAATACAAGTGAGTCACAACTAATCCCGCAGTGTTTAGTCTCTTCTAAGGTTTTCTCTGCAGGAAACGAGGTTAAGTAGCACATGCAGCTGTTATCCCACAAGGTAAAGTATATGTTTAAGTTGAGCACCTTTCGTATCGTGTATCATAACCTTAGGGTTCGAAGGGGTTAACATGTTTCCTCCCAGAGTGAGGACGTGTTTTTAATCCTGGATCAAGCACCGCTCTGGCCCGGAGCGAAGCACCTCGTCCATATTTCTGGTCTCCAAGTAGTAAAAGATGTTCAGAAAAAAGGATCAACTGCCGGATAAACAAGCGTTCATGAAAGAAAAAGTTTCACATTCAGGGTCTCGGGGACATTTCTCCAACAAAGAGTGTTTATTTTGTTTGGTTTCCATGGACTACATTTGTACCTGTAATGATTTTATTATTTAATTGTCATGATCTCAGCTGCAGGTTAAGCAAAAAAAAAAAAAAAACGTACAATGAAAGACTGTGGTGTCACAAATCGTTTGAAATAATGACGGACTTCCTCAGATGTAATGTTTGTGTTTACGTGTTCTGTCACGTTTTAATTGAACTTTAATGAAGTCTCTTACTTTCTTTTTCTCGTTTTCTGTCAACCTTCAACAGTTAAACTTCACTTACTCGGCTGAGATGTGAAGTGACTTGCTCTAAATGTCAGCATATAGCATGAATATATATATATTAGGCCCAATGTGTGCGTGCAGGAGGCCGCGTGGGTGTGATCTGTGCTCAGATGCTCTTTTTGCTTTTTGTATTAAAGATTATGTTCAGCCCTCGAGGTGCTTCCTCCAGAAGCTCTGAACGTTGTTGTATTTACAGTCTGTACTCAACACTATATGGGCAGACACTGTACAGTAGGTTTATAACTAATTACATAAATGACAGATTACAGTTTTCTTTTCCCACAAAATGTTAAACATTTTAAAGTTGAAACAGATAACTTTTCTTCAGAGTCTCATTGTAGCATTGTCTGTATATAAGACGTGGACGTAGTCACTGTGGGGAGGACACATGGTTTTGCAGCCTTGAGGTTGGCGTTTTGGCCGTCGCCATCTTGGTATTTGGTTGTCCCCACGAGAGGGAGGAGCTAAGTCCAAGACATTGAACCAAACGAAATCAAAATTCTACGGCACACCGGGATACTTGTTTTTTAAAATGTCATCTGTCAATGGAAAGGAGACAGTTTCTTGTATCTGTGTCTCATGACTAGCGGCAGCTCTGACTCCATTAACCTCCAACGGGAGAAGTGAACGATTCTTTCGCCCCATAGTCGAATACTGGACCTGTTTTCAACACATCTCCAGAACATTCTGACACTAAAACACATTTTTCAGACGGACAAATCAGCAGAACATGAACTTTGTTTGAGACCAATTTGTCTGATTTGTCTGTCTCAGCAGCGCAGAACGCTAACGTTAGTCGACTGTGTCACCCGAGCGAACTAATATTTCTAACGCTAAATACGTTTGTTAGCCGTGTTAATATCTAATGTTAGCAAACACATTAGACAGCGGCCACTTAGGAGCCAGGAAGTGCACTATTTAATACCGTTGGTGCCTCTTCTAGTGCGTCCTCCTGATCTATAGAGCGTCTTTGGTGGTGTCTAGCGGTATCACGGTGTGCGCTGGACTTTTGATTTCTTTTTGGTTTACTGTGGTTAACCAGCTGGCAGCCAGGGGAGAAGCACTGCTCTGCACGCAGTCTCCTCAGAGTGACATTGAAGAACCAAAACTGTTACAGTTAACCTTCATGAAGTGAAAGCACACTGTGAAAGGGTTAAAGTTGTAGGACGAAAACACGGAATTCTGTCCGTAATCTTATAATGAACAAATTAATGTGAGGGTGTGTTCCACACATTTTGCTCTACACTCCCAACACAGTACACTAGGTGTGTAGGCTTTGTCAAAGAGAAGCACATGGACTCACAAGATAAATGACTTTCAAAGCTAATGATTGCATTCCTTTCTGGAAAGGTAAGTTAGCGCCGCGGGCTAGATAATACGGCTTGTGCTTCACTCCAATTATTTTCCAGCAGCAGAACATCAAACTGATCCACTGACACCAGTACACACCTCTGATGGGACGGGCACACCAGCCAGGCTGAAAACCTTCCACGTCCCTCAGTGAGTTCACTGTGTTAAACAAAAGGATCTACTCACAGCTTATAGAGATAAAAGACATAGTTATGAGTCTCTTAACTGTGTGGAACTCCTTTGCACAACAATCAGGAATTAGTCCGTATCCATGTCTAAAAGATGTGTTCTGAGTGTTTCTGAGTTTGGGTGAAATTCTTGGTTCTTTGGTGAAGGAAGAAGAATGAAGTCCAACAGCTGAACCTTAATGAATGTGTGACTTGGTCTCGTCCGCGCTGACTGTATGTCATCTGCGTGATCTGGTGTTGTATCTTGACGCAGAAGGTTTGTAAGTCGTGACTCGGTGACTGTGCGTCATGTGACATAATGTCACTTTAAGGTTTAGTCAACCAACTGCTTGGTTAGGATGAGAAAAAAACATCACGTTTTGGGTTCAGATAAACTCTGGAAGTAGAGTCACATGACATGACTTCAGCAATAACACAGCTTTTGACACAAACACCAGCCTCCTGGGGGAAAAGTCCTCAAAGTTGCCCTCTAAGTTCAAAAAATGTCATCTTTGACCTCGGTTGCTGCTGACCTTTCAACGAGATAACAGCTGTATGTGTGTGCAGCCAGAAGTGACACGGGCAAGCGAGGCGCTTCGCCCTACCTCACGGTGAGCGAAGAGAAAAACTTCGAGTGAAGACAGCTTTGAGGGAACGTCTCTCTCTTTATAAACATCAGGTGTTCCCAGCCTCTAATAATGACGCAGAAGGGTTTACATTGGAGTCACTTGAAAGCCCACTGCGTCTCATCCAAACGCTGAAAGGTTCCTTGCGTCGGTATTTGACGCCCTGGGAGTGAATTTATGCCAAGCGTCTTATGTCAACGACAGGCATGGAGAGACTGATGGAAATATCTTTTTCTTTTTCTTGCGAAGTGCAGCAGGGTCTGTTATCTCGAGTGAAATCAACAAACGCTACGGGCATATATCAAAGGTTGAACGAGTTCACATTAATGCCTGTGTTGTTGGATGGGAATGTTTGCTTTTGTTGCATGTTTTTAAAGGAACACTTGAACCTTAAAACGATCATTTGCATGTACTCCCCACGTGTGACCGTGAATTCTTGAAGAAAACGTAGTTTTTCTCTCCTGCCTCCTCGGAGAACGAAGATTTAAAAAGCTGAGAAAAGTCTTGATGAAATGAAGCAAATGGGGGCCGAGTTTAACGGCAGCACAACTATCTGAAAACGTCTGTTCACAAACTCTCACACAGATGCAGAATAATCACAGTCTTAATTATCCACACGATGCTCACTACTGTTAAAACCTTAATATCTAAAACACTTCGGATTCTCCGTTACAACTAAAACAAACTCACAAGGTGAGTAATATGATATAGAAATGATCATTTTAAGAGGAAAGTATTCCTTTAATGTTTTCCGAGGATTTTGTTTCATTTTGGTTAACTAACAAATCGAAGCCCGGACAAGTGTTTTTGTCGCAGGTCAAGGTCACGCCGGAAGTCTCCATGTCCGGCCCCGACAGGTCCAAGTGGTTATTTTACTTGATCGTGATTTCCCCACTGCCCTGAAGTGGTATGTGATGGGGAAAGTGAGAGGCTTAAAAAGTTGCCCATCAGGGCCTCTGTGACCCCGCATGGCCCCCGGCTAACAACCAGAGCTGCCTGGGATGCCTGGGGCAAGTAACATAAGACAAATTCTGCGGGACACTCTTGCAATCCTGGTGTGGCACGCACTCTTCTCATCTCTCTGAAATTCCTCCAAAGCCCTCACAGATATGCCAGCTTGGATACCAGGCTGCTTTTTTAACTGCAGGTCACCATTTTCATTTCTCCGACATCTGTTTGTTTGGTAAACACGTTACACCTGTCAGAGGAATGTCGGTTGCTAACGGGCCAACGGCATTTATTATGTTCTGCAGAACTTTCCCTCCATTTTTCCGCCCTCACAGCGGTGAGTGTGAAGGTGTGAGGAACAGCGCGCGTGTGTTTGTGCTGTATGTGGACGTGTCGAGGCTACTGGGTTGTTGTCTGGATCGCTGTGTTGTAATGGAGATAGAGACAGTGTTTTTATTTATCCCCTCGCCCAGCTGTCACTGTTGTGTCTGGAGCGCGCTCGCTGAACTCGGGGCTACGGGACACTTGGAGAACTGTCAAATCCACAAACGCTCCCAACTATGCAGAATGCTGCAGCCTGAGCAGGACACGCCCTGGACTCTTGTTATGGAAAACAAAAGCTGAGAGGGACATTCAAGAAATGTGCAACCTTTATCTGACTCTCCTACCTTTATGTTTCTATGAGAGCAGCAATAAATATGATTCTCTCATAATTTTAACTTTTTATGCATCAAAGAACATGGAATCATGTAACTTCCCATATGGGAAATAAGTGGAATTCTGTAACGTTATTTATTTATTTTATTTTTTTAACAAAGAACAGATGGGCTGTGACATAACAACACAATCAGTGGAAAGACAAATATAAAATCATTCATTTTGGAGTCAAAAAGTAATTTTATTGATGCCGTAAAACTTTTTACCTCAAGTTCTATGTACATATTTAATAAGAATTGTACAAAAATAATGATGTAAAAAAGGTCGGTTTGATAAGACTACACCTTTTATATCAGTATAAGTTTGATTTGGTTTGTCACTATTTCAAAAGTAATCACTTATTATTGTTTATTTATTATTCGTTATATGTGTATTTGAGTTGTATAAGTAGAAAATGAATAAATAAATAAAATACCCATGCTACCAAACTATTTAGTATGCCCGAAAAAGACTTAGTATGTCCCAATACATAGCATGTCAAATGCAATGTGCTAAAAATACCAGGATGTTCTACTGGTTGCATTTTCAGCGTGCTTTTCTGTGCTGTTCTGACCCACAATCCTTTGCACAGATGATATATTAGCAAGAGGGTCAAAGTTCAAGGCGCAAGTAGTAATGTCCCAATTGCATGCACACTGCCTGCAACAGTACATACTTTGTAAGGGCAGCTGCAGTGTGTACTACAAGTAAAAAGAAAAAGTGTGCACTTTGGGACGCAGATTTAATCAAATGTTGCTCAACTGGGCGGAAACCAGTCAAATCTGGCAACACTGCACATGGCACTAAATTACAATTTTTTCTGCTAAAGCATGATGAGTAGGTGTGTGTGTGTGTGTGGGGGGGGGCGGGCGCATACAAAGAGTAACCCACCTTGATCCGCTGCTGCATGTCAGACAGTTTGTGCGTCTGTGTTGTCGTCCGGCTCCTTGTTTTAGGATGCACCCGTCAGACGCTGCCGGGCAGGCGGTCAGCAGCGGCGAGACTTTAAGCACCGATGACAAGCTGCTGGAGAGAAGAATGAGCAGAGTCGGCATGAGGAGCCTCAGACATACACACACACACACACACACACCTCATACAGTTACACACCAGAGCTGTCTGCAATCGGATGCCCATGAAAATATTTTAAGGCTGCAGTGGAAAACGATTTACACCAGTCGTTAAGTTAAATCAATTTCAAATTCCATCCAGGTAAGTTTACAGTTCAACATTCACCTTCTTGCCAACAGGGGGAAACAGCAGTCTGTTCTCTTCTACATACTGTGCATAAACATAGAGAGACGTTTCAACATTTTAAATAGCTTAATCACTGTTTGCTTTACATGGCTCTGGCTGCCTCGGCTCAGGCACTGTTGTGTGTTTGTGAGTGTAATCATGTCATTTAGTTCATTCAGTTATTTTCTTTATCAGGGATTAAAGACGCATCAGGTGAGTTTATGTTCCACAGTTTTAGCCTCTTGAACTCTCTGGGTCCATGTTGTGCAGCCATGCTTTACCTAATCAAACCAAAGACTTTACTTCACATTCTAATGGAGAATATTGTTATTTATTATCTTTTATTCAACCAGAAGAGTCTTACGATTGAGAATCTCTTTTTCAAAGGAGGCCTGGTCCAGACAGGCAGTATAAATACAAACACATAGGTACAGACAGAAAACACAAAAAGGAGACCAAATGGAACAACAAGAAACTAAAGATCAAGCATTTCAAAGGAGAAATTAAAAAGTCAGTTTTGTAACCAGGTCAATTTAAAAGCATTGACATCTGAAGGAATCAAATTTTTATATATTTATTTTAATTTAAAAACATTTAATGAGATCAATTCAAGTCTTCATGCAACCTCTTCCATGCCAAGGGTGCGGAATACACAAATGGCGCTTTTTACAATTCCAGTGCAGTCATTCTGGACAGAAAATATAAAGAAATCCAGAAAATGCAAAGTGCGTGATGAAGACACGTGTGTAGTGTGGGAACAGACCAAGAAAGGCCTTATGTGTATATAAAGCTGTACCAGGAGGCACAGCGAGCTTGATGATGTCAAAAGCAAGGCGAGAAGTTTGGCGTGCGACTGAACACGAGATGCTACGCAGGGCTGCCTCTACGTCACGGCCTGCAAAACAAGTAGATATGATCCCCAAACCTAAAGTTCCTGTGAAGATGGAAGTTTATTTTGACACTGCCCATGTATCGAGCAGAAATTGACACGGCATCTCGGACGCTCCAAAACTGACGCTGATGTTTTTTAGGTGACGAGGTCAAGCAAAGTGAATCCACACAAATGTATAAGTAACAGCTTAGTTGTTTAAAAGAGGGAAAAAGACTAAATCTGATTGGACATAATAATATTCAAGATGTGGACATAGTAAAGCGCTTGTGTTGGTGCTGTATGTTCACCTGCCGAGGTCACTGGGTTGTGGTCTGGACTGCTGTGTTGTCATGGAGATATCTTTAATATAAAGGAGTTAAAATGTGCTCCACTTTGACCACAACAGTAAAGTAGCACTCACATGTTCATGCATCTGTATAATGATCCAATAATACACAGGCAGGGGTCAAGTACCTTTTACTTTAGCACATTTTATAGCCGAAACTTCTGCAAGTAACGCTTTGATATTATTTGCAGTGTGGTATTTTTTCCATCACTGTCTTGTTTTAGGGATTTTTTTTAAGGCACATTTGTTTGACATTGTCCAGTCAGCCTACGATGAAAACCAAAACTGTCCGAAACACAAAACCATACCAAACCAGAGTGTGAAAACATACCATGCATGAGCCATATGTCAAAACAGTGTTATTATCCTTTAAGAATGTTAATCACACTGGTCTGAGCAGTGGCCATGTCTGCCTCAAGGGCCTGTTTCCTCAGCAAGTGGAGCAGTTTATGAGCGAGGTTAAGATGTCAGTCTGAGCAGCCCTCCTTTAACTGTCCCCCAGCCTGACCCCCGGCACAGGAGGGAAGAATGTGATGTCTTGATGCTAAGTGAGTGACCCCTCCGCCCAGCAGCAGCAGTGGCCCCTCTGGGCTTCTTCAGCCCCTGTGTCCCCAGCAACCTCCTCACAGTTTGCAAATATGTCCCTGATATGGCTGGCATGTCGTACGCAGATGTCCCAGTGGCGGGAGATAAATTTGAGAGCAAGGAGATGTCAGGCTGGCGACAGCTGTGGGCTACAGTTTCACCAGATGTCCAACGTTGCTAACCTTCAGCAGACATGAGCCGGCCACCCCCTGGATGTACTTTACATGCACAGTAAATATTTTCCCGACACGAAGCTCATATAAGAGGCGCAAACCAGAATTTGGTTGTCACGGCTCAGATGGCCTTCACTGAGCCCCATTTATTAAACGTGGAGGCACATAGTGATGAGATGTAGCCTGAGTTTTACTTTAAGGGAACCACAGCTGGAGCTGAGTGGAGAAATAATACATTTGACTCAATATATTCATTAATATGCCGTTAATTGTCCCAAAATGAACATTAAAAATAAATGCCAGCATTCAATAATTTACTTCTTTATTTACTTTTGTATTTAATTGTCCCCATTCGTTTATTTAATTATCTATTTATAATAATAATAATAATAAACTTTATTTACAGAGTGCTTTTCATACAAAAGATGCAGCTGAAAGTGCTTTACAAAAATAATAAAAATGCAAATGGAACGCAAATAGACAATAAAATTTTAAAATAAAAAGAAAGTAGATGCTAATATATATATATATATATATACATATATACATAGTAACAATGACATTAATTATAAGCCAAATTAAATAAATAGGTTTTCAACTGTCGTTTAAGTGTTCATGTATTTTTTTATGTATTTTTTCATTTATGCATTCATTTATTATTTATTTTTAAAATGTTTTAAAATGTATTTATTTGTTTTTAAATGTATTTATTTATTTTTGCATTCATTTATTATGTATTTTGATTTTTAACTGTATGTATTTATTTATGTAATATTTTCCCTTTGCATTCCCCCCCCTCCCCATATATATATATATATATATATATATGTATTTAAATGAGGGGGCTGTCATTCAAAGTATGTCATAGGGTCAACTATTCGCCTGCATCAGGCTGCATAGATCGACTATACATTACCCCCCGCCCCCCTAAATAACTTTAAACATGCTCTCATTGGAGATCCTTCAGAAAAAGTTTTTTTTTTTAAAGCACAGATTAAATTTTTTTGTCCTTTTGTTCCAAAACCTGCTGGTGGCACTGTGACGCCTTCCTATTGGTCAGACAGCGCTGACGGGCGTGAAGTCTGTGTGTGGACGGAGTTTACATTCCAGCGTTCAGTCCACCACGAGACACCGACACGGCTCTGGCATTTCCTGTTGTGCCTCAGTGTGTACAGCTCTGACTCTGGCACACAGTGCAGATTTATCACAGACGCTCCCCAGTCGCTTTGGCGAGATTTGAACCGACTTCAGTTACATTTCTGTGCTTCCTGGCATTGCTGAAAATCTATTCAACCCCTTTTAAAATTGTTTTGATAGTGCGGCGTTTTGAAAGGCCTCGTGTGGTGAAAGATAGGCTTCTTTTCTTTGTGCGATGAATACTGACAGAGGGAGACGAGGTGTGATGACGCCTCTGTGCATGTGTGTGTGTGTGTGTGTGTGTGCGTGTGTTGCATACTACGGCAATGCCTTCACAGAATCACCTTACATTAAATCTGGCACTTGAACTATTTGTTTAAGCTCACCCCATGGTTGAGCTCTTTCCCATCCTTCGCTCTCACTGCAGTCCACCTGAGGGTGTGTCTGTGTGTGTGTGTGTGTGTGTGCTGCAACTGAGCACAGTTACTTGGCTGTGTCACAACGGGGTGGGGCTGAAAAGGAGCAATTTGGCGTCTGTAGATTACATGGAAAAGCTGACTGATGACATATTCATCACATTTTCCACCCTTACACTTTTTTTCCAACTAAATCAGGAGAATAATGGATGCTAAAAAACCGAACCATGCATATCATGTATCAAACTCACCATCACATTGTTTGCTTTAGCAGTTCAACGCTGTCGGTCACAAAATCATGTTCCCACAGATTACATTTCTCACGTTCCCAGTTTTAAACATGTGGTTAATGTTGCAAATTGAGACAAAACAAAAAAAATGCAACAAAACTCTTTTTTTCAAAACTAAATCGGGAGAATAATGGATGTTAAAAAACCGAACCGTGCATATCATGTATCAAACTCACCATCACATTGTTTGCTTTAGCAGTTCAACACTGTCGGTCACAAAATCATGTTCCCATAGATTACATTTTTCACGTTCCCAGTTTTAAACATGTGGTTAATGTTGCAAATTGAGACAAAACAAAAAAAATGCAACAAAACTCTTTTTTTCAAAACTAAACCGGGAGAATAATGGATGTTAAAAAACCGAACCGTGCATATCATGTATCAAACTCACTATCACATTGTTTGCTTTAGCAGTTCAACACTGTCGGTCACAAAATCATGTTCCCATACATTACATTTCTCACTTCCGTACTTAAGTAACGTCTTCCCCTAAACCAAACCAAGTAGTTTCCTGTGAAGAGGGAAGTTTATTTTGAAAAGACTGTATGGAACAAGTGGAAATTGACACGAGTTGCTGGACATAAAAATAAGGAATAACTTTTCGTAAGATATCGTACGAACCGTTGTGTTTGAATTGGTTGCTTGGTTATGTTAAGGCAACAAAACTACTTGTTTAGGTTTAGAAAAAAGAACATGGTTTGGCTTAAAATAAGTACATTTGTTATGTTATTTAAGTTGCTGACGTAAGTTTTAAAAAACGTTGACTTTTGGTTTTCACGAACAGCAGTCTGGGTAAAAGCCCCATGTTTGTTTGACCCATACACCCCGATCTCCTACCCAGACTTCCACAGAATCATTACAAACGCATTTGTGATACGAGACAAACAAACATAACCCGGGGCAAAATATGTTTCCCTCTAAATGTAATCGACAATGCAGTTTAGCTGTATGGGAATAATTCAACTTAAATATAAATAAAGAATAAAATAACTTTTCTTTTTACAATTAACCCTCAAAATGATGAAGACACTTGCAAATGACAAGTTAGTACTAAATATACCTCTTTACATAATATTTCATTAAACTTGTTTTTTTTTTTTTTTTTTTACAAAATGCAAAACACTGACAACAAGGAAGATCTTGGATGGATAACAACGACAATAAATGTGAAACAAAATTCTAATCATAGGCGTCTGCAGCGTGTGCAGTGGACGTTTTTTACTTGGACTCTGAGATCACCTAACTCGGCTGTACGTGTATAAGTGTCTGTCAGAATTACTCATATTTAAATGGTTTATTATATGCTTTCCATTGTATAAGTAACAGGCAGTACTGTGGGAGCGGAGTGAGGCGAGTGCAGGATCCACATCCCTTGAGGCTCAACAAACCTGTCCTGCAACCTTCTCAGCCCGCCTGCTGCAGCCTTAAGAACGGATTTGTTTTTCAGACCTGTTATTTGGTTGGTTAATACTGACTTCAAAGCAAAACACAAACATCGCAGGCAACAACAGTTCATGTCGTGCAGGCGAAACAACACATTTCAAGCTCTGTGCTCCCTGTGATAAACCTTGATTTGTCACGCTTTGTGTGACATGTTGGTTATTATTTGGGGCAATTTATGATTACATATGAGATAACCTTTTCCCCAGGAATTTCAACAAGTTTCTCTACACCGCCTCTGGTCTGTAAGCACTGCCAGTCATTATGGGTCTTGGTCTATGAGTAAAATACACATGTGTTTTTATTGCTTACTCAAACATTGGCTTAGTTGAAACATTCAGTTCTATTTTTCAGGGCTGCAACTACTGATTTATGTCATTATTGATTCATCTGCCCATGATTTTAATCGTTTCATTCATCAAGATTTTCACTTTAATATCATATGTAACAGAGAAAAGCAGGAAATCTCCATATGTTAGAGGCTGAAAACAGCTTTTTCTGATATTTCTGCATGAAAATTACTGTAATGATTAATCGATTATCAAAATAGTTGCCGATTATTTTTCTGTCGATCGACTAATTGATTATAATAATATAATAAAAGTGCATTAAGACATCTGGGTGCTTGTTGCTCTGTGGATTGGACCATTTTGTGCTGCATTTCTTGTATGAAATGTGCTTTACAAATAAAGTTTATTATGATTTTCTTAAAATAGAAATTAATAGAGTAACACAAGTTGTGAAAACTTAGTCTGATAGTTTGTTTTACCCATTCCCATCCCTTACTAAATTTAACAGGAAGTTTTGCAGTGCGCGGGAAGTCGCGAGAGTTCCTCCTCCGAGTAGCCATGTTGAGCTAGAAGTAGCATCATTGAGCTTCACAACATTTGAGAAATAGTTGGAATTAAGTAAAAACAGATGTTTAAGTTGAAAAGTTATCGGATGACAGTGAAACAGTTTCCCGGCAGAAGCCATGAAACAACCAGAAGTGCCGGTTTTTACGTGAATTGGCCGAACTTCTCTGCTCGGTAAGCTAACGTTAGCTTCTGTGCTAGCTTCCGTGCTAGCTTTGTTGTGTGTTAGCAACAAAGCTAACTCTATGTAAACCAATTCTGGCATATTACTGTTGTTTGTGAATATAAAGGGATTAAAAGTAAATGTATTTGATGCAGTTTCTTAGTAAAATCCACCATATTACTAATACAAAATGTGAATTTATTCTAATGTGTTGCTAGAGATGATTAAGTAGTTTGACGAGTATTTTCTTAAGAAATAGTGAACTACGAAATGTAGTTTTACTGTTGCTGCTAAGAGTATCAAAATTATTGTTTGTACTGAGTAAAGACAACTAAAATGTTGCTTTTAAGGTTAGTAGGTCTAATGTTTAATCATTTAATGTGTAAAGTATATGTTTTATTGCTTACTCAAACATTGGCTAAGCTGAAATAGTTGTATTCTATTTTCTAGGGCCTCAACTAACGATTATTTTCAATATTGAATAATCTTCTGATTATCTTCTCAATTAATCAATTAATCGTTTGTTCTATAAAATGTCATAAACTAGTGAAACGTGTCCATACAAGTTTCTCAAAGTCCAATTAAACCATCATTCATATTTAATGATGATAAATTAACTGACAAAACCCAAAGATATTCAGTTTAAAATGATATACAACAGAAAAGCAGGAAATCTTTTTCTGACACTATTGCATTAAAATGTGCTTTAATGATGGATCAATTACCAAAATAGTTGCTGATTCATTTTCTGTTGATCGACTAATTGATTAGTGGACCTATCATTGCAGCTCTACTATTTTCAGGTCTGATATTTGTACTTTGTCAATGTACGCTAAGTTAATTTCATTAGAACAAAATAATTCTAATATCTGAGGATTCGGAAGATGAAGTAGAAGGTAACAAGTCATTTTCGATATGTTAAGTATTTGCATTCAGTCAGCGCTTACTTTGATGTTGTACAACATAAGATGAAATATGAAGGAAAAAAACTGAGTTGATAATCCTGTTTGTAAATATTTTATTTCCAGGAACCAGGATCTGCGTTTCCACTGAAATAGCCAGATGAACTTTCTGCCTTTGTGGTAGGATTGTGTTAGTCACCTGGATTAGAAGCATCTTGAACATAAAGAGTGCACTCTGACTCAGATCTCTATCTGATCTGAACCAGCGCTGCAGCGATTAGTCAACTTATTGATCGAATTAAGTAATCGGCAACTATTTTGATAATTGAGTAACCAAAAAGTAAAAAAAAAAAAAAGCAGAAAATGCTGTTTTCAGAATGTGAAAATTCTTATACATTCACGATGAGATGCATATATATATATATATAAATATATATATATATTTAAAAAAAGAAAAACTAGTAAAAAATTCATATCAGAAAAAAGGTACTATACAAAACACACATCACATATTAATACAAGTGAATTAAATTCTAAATAAAGGATTTTGGTTTACTATTGCAGTTAACTGAATTCACTTGTGTTGTCATGTTTATGGTTATTGCTCTCATAACTTGTGGGTTACAAAAGCAAAGTGATTCACTGCAAAAGGTGGAATCATTCCTTTAAACAGTCTGAATTAAATTCATCCTCAGCTACATGGATGATAATATTTAGTAAAGGAGTATGTTCTCTAGTTAAATTAGATATAAAGCTGTTTATGATAGCACCATTCTGCAATAATAGGTATGATGTCAAAGTATATGTGTTTAAAAACAAGTTGGTGTAAATCTTATTCGCAGAGAATGCTGTAGATGCTCAACAGAGTAGTGATGTCTTTGGTTTTAGTTCTGCATTAGAGCTGTGATTTGATCGTAGTCGGGGCGTGTGAAGAGGAAGGGTTAATGCTTCTCTGAAGGTGTTTCTGCGTTAGTGCTGAACCAGGTGTCACTCAGAAGGAGTGACTCATTCTCCGCTTTCGTGATGTGATGTGAAGCTGGAGGTCGACACCGACACCCTCCGTTAACAAATGCCACTTATGAACTTATCAGATGTGGAGGTCCGTCCGCCTCGATCAGCATCTCTCAGCACCTGTAACTCCATGAATCTTTGTGTTGGAGCTCTCACATTTTGACAGAAGTTACCCATCTACTACAAATAGCTTCCCAACATCTCCAGCTATATCACAGAATTAATTAATTGTTGTCAAATACAAGGCTTTTCATTTGTCACAGCTAGGGCTGCAACTAACGTTTATTTTCATTATCATTTAATCTGATGATTATTATCTCTATGAATTGATAAATTCACCTTAAAGTGATTTTAAAGTCAGTGGGGATTCTTTTTTTGTTCTTTGCAAAGTTGTGGTGTGGTCTCATCGCGTTTTTAATTCTTTACTCTTATTGTTACAATTTACCTCGATAGTGGGGCAGTTTATAACTAGAGCTGCAACATCTGATAGATTAGTCCATTAATCCATTAATGAAAAATGTCAGAAAATGCTCTCTCTCAAAAATGCAGATTTGATGCTTTTCTCTGTTTTATATCCTATTAAAGTGACAGAACAAGTCTTGTAAAGACGTCACCTTGGACTTTGAGAAACTAGGATTGACATTTTTCACTTTTTTCTGACATTCTATACACCAAACGAATAATTGAGAAAATAAATCGGCAGATTAAATCGTTAGTTGCAGCCCTTTTACATACACACAATAACAACCACTTAAAAGAATATTCTGACATTTTTGAAACGTGTACAAATATAAAACTTTGGTCCAAAAAAACAACTTTCATACCTCAAAATCAGTGTCTGGGCGGTAAAATCTGCACACTTTTTCCCACCGCTATAACATTTCTCATGCAAGGTCAGGAAGGAAGTGGTCATCATGTCACTGATCGCATGACTCTGTTCATCCTTTCTTGGCGAACGTGTTGCTGTTACAACCAATCCTCAGTCTCCTTATCCTGAAAACATCACCTGCTGCAAGGGCCTTTAGCAGCAGATATTAACGACGGCTATAGTAAGACGAGAGGAGCGGATCTGGCCTTCAGCGCGGCGCCATGTCTGTTTCACACAAGCCCACGCAGCGGTGCCATGACACCTGAACAGATGCACAATCACAAACCTGCTCGCAGAGGTTGACGTGTGACGTTATCTCGCCGGACCTTCTAACTGACACGGCAAACGTTGGATCAGCTGTCATATGCGGTCATTGCAGTGTAAATTCTCTAAGCCTATCAATTAGCTAGAAAGGATCACACGCTTCTTTTAACTTGAGCTAACGTCACCTCCTGTGCATGGAGACTAGGTCGGCTATAAAAAAAAATTAAACGAAGTAATAAAATCAAAGCCATTGTTTAATGATTTTACTCACTGTGTGACCCCTGACAGGAATGTAACAGTAAATAAAAGTAAGACAGCCTCATTGGCTCTCTGGAAATAAATTACATCGAAACTAAACACTTTGTCGATGTTTCAGTAACCATTTAAAACATGGATGATTAATAATTACACATGTAATTGCGAAGTAAAAATCTCTGTTGTATAAGTCACTACTGCTTAAAACAACTGTGACCTTTTGCAGGGTTGCAAGTTAGATTCAAGACCTTTTTTTATTGCCACTCCGAAGTGAATTTAAGGCCATTTTAAGCGCATTTTTCCGCTATCTGGATCTGCTCGACGTTAATGCAAGAGGCATTTGGTAAATTATTTTGAAAAAATTAATGTTACCAATTATTTTGAGATTTTATAATGCAACGTAAGAAAAAAAAATCCATAAAATCCCACTTCCCATGCATCTGAAAGACTTTGGAAAAATTGGTCAAATTTAACGCCTTTTAAGACTTTAAGGATCTGCAGGAACCCTGTTTTTCCAAATCTTCAAACTGCATGCACTGTTTTTGTTTTCGCTCTGATGTATTTTAGGAAGCCTTTTGCAAAACTAAAAATTTCCTTTTGGCTAATTTTGGCTATTTATTTTTTATTCACCATGTGTATTTATTAATTTGCATTGTCCCTTCTCAAATAAACTAAAATGATTGAGGCTTGTGTAAATCCAACATTTGTTTTTCTTCTATATAAAGAAATAAAAAAAGTCCCAGTTTTGTGGTATTTGGGGATTTTTTTGTTCTGCCGTCACGATGTTGAACATGTAATTGTTTGATGGCTTCGGTATGTTACAGACGAACTATATCCATCTACTCATCAGAGACTCGCAGAAATGCCTCTGAAATATCCACTTTCATTCAAGCATCCCAGAACATCGACAGCGTGTTTTATTTTTAAAGCGTATCCAGTGACAAAGGACACTTCAACCCCTCGCTTAGATTACATGTGGACGAGTGTAAGCTCATGTGGGGGTGGGGGGGTAATGTGTCTCTGAGCTGCCCCCGGGCATCATTATGTCCTACGCGTACATGCTTTTTAATGGGTTCAGAGGCCGACCAATCACACTTGTCAACCTGTTGCTAGGATACTGGCAGTGTGCTTGCTAAACATCGCTCCACAACTTTTACATCATGGACTATATTTCTGAAAGTTAGAATATGAAAGATTGTGTTACCTCACAGAAGTGCTGAAGCAGGTCAGCGGGAGCACCTGCTCTTTCCGGGTAAAATATCATCGGCCCTGCTCCCGAGTCCCGACATTGTCCTCGTTTTAATGCCTCACCGTCGATCCTAATAAATCGCCTGCCCAGAAATGATTAGTAAAAGCAGAACATTGCAATAATGAGACACTTCAGGCGAATAGGGTAAACATTTTACCTGATGGTCACCCGGTTGATTAATTACATTGAAACAATAATTTTCTGTATTACACGTTTTTCTGACATTGTATGTTTGAATATGCAAATGAGGCATTATGTTATTAAATATGTGCTAATGTGCATACATTTCCAGAACAGAAATCTAAACATTTGATTAAGTCAGGTTCTTGTTTCATATTAGAGTCAAAGGTTTTTACAGAGGGGATTCTGGATTCTGAAAATACTGACAACAGACATAATAAACAACATTTTCTACATGTTTTTAGTAATAAACGCTGTATAAATGAGGCTCTGAATGAGATGTGAACACACCCCTCTGTACAAAGCTTCAGAATATAGAGAGGAATGAAAGTGGAAAGTTTGGTGTATGTAAGTGCTACTGAAGTGGAGATTTCTGCCTCAGAGTCTGAGAAAAACCTCCTTTAGAGAAAACCTCCTTTAAAGATATGGATTGTAAAATTCATACATTTTGTACACACTACAGGTGAATAGGGTAAAAAATGTAACTAATAGATATCACATGAAACTTCCCCAGTTCATTACTCACATTAACACAATTACTTTTTATATTACAAGTTTTCTGAAATGTGATGTTTAAGTATGTAAATGAGGCATTATGTAATGTAACTTTTAGTGAATTTAGCAGAAATCTACAGACACAAACAGACAAAGTTATTAAATAAACTCCTGGATGTGGATCTGATGTTTTCTTTCCACTAGTCTGACAGAAGACGTGTTATGGAGACAAAATACCAATCTATCAAAAGTTTCTCTCTCGTTAGGCATCATGTAATTCATCTCTGGTAACAACTGGTTTACTTACATGTTATCTTTAGTTTGCTAATGATCAAGATTTAAACTGAAGCACTTATTTATTTAAGTGTATATGTGGTCTCCTTGACTATCCCATTAGGCAATTATTCATGTAATTACGTGGTAAAAAAGCTCCTTTTTTCAGTTCATTTTCCCACTGAACGTGAATGATGCTGCGCTAACACATGAGTGACTGACATCAAAAGACAGCAAAGACAGGTTTAGTGTTGGATTAGCTGTGATTGATGCTTTGTGGTTCACTGGTTGTCTGCCTCTCAGATCTGGGACTGGTTTGGGGGAAAGCTTTGATTGTGTTTACCAAAAAAAGCGCCTGGCTCAGGTACGTGATGGGATTCTGTGCCCTTGGGAAGAAAAACAAAGCGATCCACTGGTGTCGTTTGAACCGGCGCAGCATTTAATCCGCACAGTTTCATGTTTTTGTTTAGTCTGCGATCCCTCGTGGCCTGCTGGTGATCTTAAATCTATAAACCGCACTCACGCTTCTGCTTGAGGAATCACCAGTGTTGGGAAGGTTACTTGTGAAATGTAATAAGTATTTATTTTTTATTACTTTATCAAAGTAATGTGACTTTTACATTTGGTTACTTTTCTAATTTTAACAATCGATTTACGGAGAAAAGGATTTCAGTTTAGTTGCTTGTAGTGAGAAAGAGAATTAGACTCATTTTGTAGAGATTATTATAATTTTTCTGCTGTTTGAGCATTCTTTGAGGGGTTTAAAATGCGCAAACACTCACGTAACTTCTCACAGACGTCAGTTTCTAAACTCCTCCCAAAGATTTTCACGGATTCCCTTCCGGTTTTGTCAGCTCATAAGACATTTGGGATAATAAATTGGCGAAAGTGGCTGTAACTTCACTCAACATTGTCTAATCTGCTCCAGTTTCACATGCGTGATAATAATCCAGGCCTGACGACATCCACACATCATTATTGAGCGAGAGTCAGAGCGCCACCTACTGGTGCCACGCTTTTAGTTCCTACTCCTACAAAATGAATCAGATCAACCTTAAACTTGGTCTGTGAACTCTAAAGATGTGCAGGGTGGTAAATTGTGAAGCTTTTTAGTTTTGATGGACGCCATGGCGTTCCATTCTTCGCCATGAAACAGGAAGTTGTTGCAACATCTCTGCACATTGTCCGATCTGCTCGAAACTTGGCCTGCTGGATGAGAATCCAGGCCTGACAACATCCACACACAAATATTGAGCGAAGTCGTAGCACCGCCTACTGGAAGCAGGAAATATAGCGCCATCTACTCCACAGATTAAATAAAAACGTACTCCTTCGCGCAGTGTCCAGTGGTCGTAACAACTCATTAAATATGTATAAAAATTCAAATATAGGGCTAAAATATATAAATGAATAAAAAATATACAATAAAGTAATATACATTTGTGGTAGACAGTATTAATGGATACAATGAATGTAAACTATGGCTGCCACTAAAGAATATTTTAATAGGCAGATTATTTTCTAGATTTATGGATTGGTCTATAAAATGTCAGAAAATAGTGAAAAATGTTTATCCCAGATTACAAGCAGGAATCCTCCATATTTGCATGAAAAATTACTTTAGTGATTAATTGATTGTCAAAGTAGTTAAAAATGTATTTTCTGTTGATAGACTAATCTTTGCAGCTCTAAAGTAAATAATAAAAAAATATATATGTATATATATATATAAACAGAAGAGTAAATCAGTCAATGTATATAAAAGGTCAAGTGAGTATAATAGTATTCAAGTGATGAGCTCAAAAGGCTTATGGCCTGCGGGATGAAGTTAATAAGCTGTTAACTGTTTGTTTGCTAAGAGAACTGTTACTATAACGCTTTCAAATGTTAAAATTATATATATATATATATATATATATATAGTACTGAAAGTAGTAGTAGTAGTAGTAATTTTTTATTTCTTCATAAAGCCTTGTTGACATTTTGAATTGCCTTTTCTTTTATTCATGGGCTCCACAATAACAAATTACTTTTCGTAATCACTCATGTTTTGTATAAACGTCTAACAAACAAATCTGGTTCCAACTGCAGCGAGTTAAACTGGATTATTCAATTCTGGCTCGCTGCCTTTTTGTTGCTGCAGGCAAGATTGATTTTCCCAACGCGACAGCAGCCATCAGGTGTAAACGTCACTGTGACAAAAGACAAAGTTGAATTATACCGTGGGAAAGCTTCTATAATTGTCTGGGAGTCTGAATATTATCGCAAAAAGTGATTCAGCGAACACACATACAGGTTTTACTGGTCACATGGGAAAGGCTCTTTTCCTCTTTGGAAGTGAGATTGAAAAATAGTCCATGCTCTGGGAACTGAGCTTATATACTTCTACTGAAAGTTTTTTAAATGTCATTTTGAGTTTTATATGAGAAGTTTATTTATCACTTTAATGTCATTTTTTTGCTGATGATACAATTTTGTTCCCCACACCAGCCCAGGCCCTAACCCAAAACATTAACAACACTAGCAACAGCTTTTTTTATGTTAAATACTTTTAATTGTACTTTTAATTCTCAGGAAATAAAAACTAATATTTATCAGTTTTCATTCATTTATAAATGTTTTGCATGTCATGCGACCTCCGTGCTAGATGGAAGAATTGACACGGCAGATAAAAAAAAAAATGCATGCCCGTTTCTTTTAAAACTTTCAATAAGAAACAGGAGTTATTCTTTTCCCAGGCGTCGGATATTTGCTTGAGTATTTCTGTCTCTTAGTACTTTCCATTTCTCTCTCGAGTCCGGCTGGAAACACAAGCTGTGCAGTGCCAGACACAGGTTGTGATAACGAAAAGGAAAAAAGATGCGAAAGTTTGTCTTACAAACTTACAAATACTGAGAACTTTTGACAAAAAAAGGATTCTTGTATTTTAAAGGATGTCTGTCATCTTTCAACCGTAAAATTATTGTGCAAAAAAAATATCCTTCATGTCTGTCTTTGACTATAAACATATTCTCTATTTCAAATCAGTTTTTTGTCGTTAAACGCGGCTCCATTTACTTCAATACATCAAGACCTTCTTACGTTTTTGATTCTGCGAGAGAAAAACAAAGTTTTCTTTAAGAGTTCAAGATAACACGGAGAGTAACTGATATACAGAGGATAATTTTAAAGTTATTATTTAACCTTAGATATCCCTCACGTATGCCCTAATGTTGGCAGAATTGGTTTCAGTTACTATAAACCTTTCAAATGCAATGGACTGACCTCAAAGTTTGGAGATTTTAAACTTTATTATCTGTTTTTAACTCATGTTTATTCTGTAGTTGTGCTGATTGTTAACGTTTCTTGTTCTCAGGTCTCTTTTGTAAAAGAGATCCTAATGAGACTGATTAAATAAAGTAAAATACATGTTCTTGATCCTCCCTCTTAAAACTCCCCTTGCACTCACACCGACATATTTGTTTAGTTAAAATAGAGGTTTCCCTATAGGGATGTTTTGAACAATGCCAAGTTGCTGGGCAGTTTAGTGCATCGGCTGTAAGTTAACGCCTCTCAGACACTGCACCGGACACTGGCAGTTTTGACTCATCTGGATTTCCCCTGCATTAGTCACCAACTGGAATATACACACAGACGCACACAAGTATGCTCACATAACCCCCTCACTGTGTGAGAGTGATGGGCCACAGTGTGGTGTATGTGACTGACACTGATAACACAGTGCAGCAAACGTCGGGGCTACTTCATCAGCTGCTCCGCCAACTGCTCTGTGGCATCCCGTATGTAAACTCCAGACATTAATAAGGCTGTGTGAACGGGGCCTCATAATGCCTTCAGGACAATGAACACAAACACAATGTAGGAAGCCGCTGTGGGGCTCAGTCACATGGCGGGTTGCCATCTATGGTTTTGACTGAAGATATCATAGATTAAAGCGAGATTAGCGCTTGCAAATCCGAGCCTTTGCGAGAATAATAACCACATTAGTCGTATAGTATGTGCACTCCTACTGATGGCAGTATCTGAGCTGTCCCTGACGTAGCTGCCAACCCATAAACACACACATACATGTCACATGAAGTAATAGGGGTTTGGTGACTGGTTCCCAACGCCCGAGCCTTATAATTAATGATGTAAGGGTTTCAGGTGTCGCTGTAAATATCAGATTTAATGACATCTTGAGGTCGGTTTGTCCTTGTTATGATGAGAGGTGGACATGGTCAAGCTACAGCACGTGTACAAAAGTTTATTAGATGGGTATTAATAAAACAATAATCACCCAGAACTGAAGTGAGTTTTTACTGTTGTTGTGATTATGTGTGCAGAGATTGAAGTTTATTAGGTGATTAACCAGTGTTGTACAAGCCCCCGTCTGGGTCTCGCCGCTTCCTGGGCTCCTGGACTGTGTCTCTCTGCGGGGAGGGACGAGGCCCCCAGCCCGGCGCAACCGCCAACCGGGGCGGACTGTTCTCAGTGTGTCAGCGGTCTGTGGCGCCCCACCCGACCTGTCTTAAAACACGGACCCCGTCCCGCTTACCGCGCTTTGTGGGTGTGACGTTTTTACGCCGTCATCACCAAACACACCAAGTCAAAGCGTTTGTTGTCATATAGGAAAAGTTAAAAACACGTTTCAGGTTCAATGAAATTCTTAAATAAATAAAGCACACTATATTCAACATACAGAAGTTAAACAGTGGTTAGTTGTGTGTCTATGTGTGTGTGTGTGTGTGTGTGTGTGTGTGTGTGTGTGTTTGTGTGTGTGTGTGTGAGAGGTAGGTAGGTAGGTGTGGGGGCAGTAGATTATATTTGTATACCTATATCTGAGTTTATGATAAAAGTGTTTCCAAGAGGACAAAGTTCTTTACATATCTTTATTTTGCACCAGATTGATGCATCCACATTTTCTCTCGGGGGAGTTTGCCCCCCCCCCCACACCGCCCGAGAGGGTCCAAGGTCCACCCACCATAGTCTCAGAAAATCCTGCAGGAAACACTGGATTAACAATAACTGATATTTACAGCAGTGACCTGCTTAGACGGAAAGTGCAGTGACACATGTCAACAATCTCAGCCGAAGATGGCAACAACAGCGGGACAATTAAACTTAATTACGCACATTTGTGATGAAAATGTTTGATTTTTTTAGTGAAACGACTCCAATGTTATTGGTTTTGATCGCCATAAAACTTGGTACAGAGATTAATGGAATTATTATTGATAAATTATAAGCACTTCTACCATCTATTGCATCATCAGGTTTACATTTTAATGTGTCCAATACATTTGGTTTATGACCAAAATTCCTACACGACTAATTACCTTCCCATCAGCCTCAGCTGTACTCTGAGGTTAATGCTAATGAGCTAAAGTTAGCATGCTAACACGCCAAACTAAGATAGTGGCTATGGTAAACATTACCTGCTACAAAAAGAGAAAAAGAAAACACCTGCACACAAAACTTTATTGATGACCACTTTTGTGTTACTTACTTTGCGCACGGATTATGCGCCAGTCAACTTGCAAAAGTGGAGTTGGAGATGCTCTAAATGCATTTGCGCCATGCACTTAAGAGACCATGCGCTATATCTACTATAAATAAGGCTCTTAGTGCTGTCCAAACAGTAATATATCAAAACAAACTGGATTCACAGCCGTACATGTTTAACTCACAATCAGGGTCCCCATATTTCCTACACAGTGAAAAACTATTTACAATTTTAAAATAAACTTTTGTTTGACATGAAATGCTCGAGCATCTTTAAAATAACAGCTGTGTGTCAGGTCACCAGGCCGGCCGGCAGTGTCTGCTGGGTCGGTGTCAGTAGGGGGGTGGGGGGGGGGGGTTGTATGTCTTTATTAAAAATACAAGAGAGCAGCTTAGAGGTTTGTGTTCCCTGGATACACCACATCTATTTATTATCATTCCCCTCGCTGTGACCCTGCCTTTTATTTTAGCCTGCTGATTCATCTGCAGTTCATCTCTGAAAACCGCACAACACCTCTAGGTTTACAGTCATACTGCCTGGGTGAGAGGGACATTCTGATATTGAATAGGAAGTATGTGTGCCAGGATGTGGCCTGATATGTGTATGTGTGTGTGCTTAAATAAGACTTTATGTAGGCTACTATAAAGGATTTTCAAACCGCAATATATTTTGTCTGGTGTGCTAATCTTCAAGAGGTTATAGGAGGATTATTTTAAGTTAATGGCCATTTTTTTACCTCCTGTAGATCTTGGCCGAAGAAAGCCGGTTTCACTTCCTTAAAATCAAATATTTGGGTGGTGTTTTTTTTTTTGAGGGTTTCATTAACTTAATTTTTTGAATATCTTATATTATGCTCAAAGCCTCCTGGGCCCTGCTGGTGAGACGTATGACCCACAAAACCACCGGGGAATCTGGGGGGAAATATCAGAACTGGCCAGAGAAAATCAGAGTCGACGGGGAGGGGTGAGCTTTTCAGGATACATTGGGTGTTGGTGGGGGGTCGGGGGGTGCAGGGTGAAATGTAGTTGCTCGATATCTATATCCTAGCAACTGAGAGTGAGTGATATCTTGTACAACTGTAGCTGGGGATTGGTCAGAGAGCTGACACTAGCCCCTCCTATTTGTAGGCTAGCCTCAGAAAAAATACCTAAATTCAAATTCATCTCTCAAACGTTCTCCACTCTGCACTGTACCCCTCCGGCACTTTAATCCAGGCCTTTATTTATTCGTGTTTATAATTTATCTTTTTTTTTCATTTCTTGTATTTATTCTTGTAGCTCATGCACAGCCGCTGCCTGCCTTTATGACAAGCTGGTAATTTTGGCATGACAACATGAATTCACCTTACACAGCTGTGCAGTATTACCCAGAGTTTCCCTTGCATCGGTAAGTACATACATGTTGTATAAACTTACAGAATTGGGTTTCCTTACAATGTATCTGAAGCCATGTGAAGCAGCATGGGAAATATATGGGAAATGTGTATTCAGCTACAAACCTAATTAGCCTTAAATGAAGTTCTGATTTATTGACTCTTAGTTTGACGTGGCCCGTCTGTCACACTGAAACTGTCTGGAGGTCCAAAGCGACCTGAAAACATTTGTGTCTGCCTGGATCCTCAGCTGCCACTCTGTCCCCATATATTTAGAAGTGTGGCATACTTATGGCAACAATGCATGCAATGACAGATTACATGAGAAACGCTGTTTTGGCCCTTTCAATGCCAATATATGTTGTAATTCAAAATATAATATGTTTTAATCCAGAATGACATATGACTGAATTAAACCATTGTATTAGATGCAGCATTGTATCTTGTTTAATATATAATAATATATCTTGTATAATACTTAATCGTATATAAATTGGTCCATAAATGTCAGGATGAGAACATGATGTTGCTTCTTTGAGATTATATGTTTAGTTTAAAGTCGTTTTTTTTAAACTTTCATACAAGAAAGTGCTTTACAATAAGGGAAAAAAGACATAAAATCAACATAAAAACAGGGAATGAATGCCATTTTTTATAGAAAATAAGATAAGAAAATAACACTTAATAAATAATCAAATTGAAAAAACACAAGACAAGATAAAAAATAAAGTGAAATAGAATACTTAGCATGCATAACAAACGATGGAAAATAAAAAATACTGAATAATAATAATAAAATAAAGTAGTTTATTTTTTGAAGACATAAGAAAAAAATTCAAAAGGATTTATGAAGACATCTCACAAAAGAATCAAAAATAAATAAAGTAATTATGAAACATGATATACATGCATGTCACTGTTAAAACCCACACAACAAATACTGTGGATGTTATGTATCAATCAATATGATCAATAATCAATTTCATTTGGTACATGAACTCGTTTACGGTACCAGTGAAATACCATCAGCTACTTCACTTTATCAATTATTCACCGTAAAACACTTGATGCCAATAAGAGCAATTTATCAATATATATATTATATTTGACACTTACAGGCTTTTCTATCTAGAACTGCTATCAAAATAAATCTATTTGATCTGTATATATGTGTAACAAAGCAGACAAGTATTAAATGAACTAAAATAACAAGGATATGCAGATCAGGTCTAATCATTAATAATCATAAAGTTCACTCTTGATAGAAATGATAGAAAAACAAACCTTGATTGAGTATTTTGTTCACCTGCACTAATGTCATCTTACTTTGTGTTCATATTACAATAATTAATATTATTTATATAATGTTGCACCTTGTCCTTATGTCCTTTTTCAAACATTATGTACTCGTGTGTTTTAAAATCCTTCGGTTTTGTGCTTTGATTGAACAGAAAGTTCAGTTTCTGTTGCTTACAATAATTAATTTATTAGACCTTTAAAACCGTGACAGGTTTAGTGATGCCAAGATAAAACGGTATTGACGATAACTGATATTTAAAAAGTGAAATATTGATGATTTGTTAATAATACACATATGATAATATCGTGTAAGTAATCCAGTGCTTCTTAAATAATTGTACTTTCTTTCCATTCTCGCTTTGTCTCCCCCACACACACAAATAAGTGTAATTCATTTGCGAAAAAAGAGACAAAACGCACATTAAACAAAGTTAAAGATCTGACTGATAGCGTTATTAGAATTTTTTCTTTTTCAAATTTTCTCTTATTTTGACCACGATAATCTGATATTGTGACAGCCCCCCCCCCCCCTAAAAACTTAGATAAAACCTGCTACCAGTGTTTTAATCTATTTCTGAGCAAGGAAACTTCATTTTCTACGCTTATTACATTTTATTCATCTTAAGGTATTTTTCTCTGAGGAAGTTGTGCCTGTCCTTTTTGCCACAGAGGACTTCAGACTGTTTCTGTAAAGGTAAAGGGATAAGAGGAGGAGAAACTTTGGGGCTTTCTATTGTTTTGCAGTCATGTCCCTCTTGCAGCCGGGGCTGACAGATGAGGGGGAGAAGGTCTCAGGCCTTTGAACAAGTGATTAATAAGGACACTGGAGAAGGGCCCCGATCGGCCGGGCTGTTTGTTTTGATTGCATTTTCATCGGTCGGTGTGCCCAACCTGCCAAGAGACAATGGCCGTCCCTGTTTAGTGCTGACCTCTGGCCCAGTCTCGTCTGCAGGCGCTGCACTGTCTTTAAGTGGATGCTGAACAGCCTTCGCCTCAGGCTGACTGAGGAACTCTCTGAGTAACCAGACACCCAGAAGCAGACAAACAACAGCCAGAAGAAGGATAAACCCAAATATCTTAACAGTCTTTTATAGGTAAACTGCTAAATATATTCAAATTCATTTTTAAAACAAAACCAAAATTTCACCAAAGGGTTTACAATCTCAACATTTTCCACATTTCTTATTGTTGTTATTTTTTTAATTTCTCAATTTTTTTTCGTTTCTCTACCTTACTATTATATTAATATTGTTTTTATTTATTTTTTATTATTTATTTTCACTATACAATATATAAACATTGTAGGAATCAGTAGGAAGTATCATATGTAAGCACATTTAAATGTATGTTAACCTCCTGCAGTAAAACTTATTTTTATTATTATTATCCAAAAATAAATAAATTATTAGTGTTATTATTATTTATTTTTATTATTATTATTATTTATTTTCTCTATAAAACATGTAAACTTTGTAGGATTGTAGAAGTATCCTATGTTAGCATTTACGTAAATTATATATATATAAAAAATAAAAAAGGGTGCAATAAATAACTTATTTTTATTATCTATTATCGAAATAAAAAAATGTAAAATAACATTTTCCATTTTGAGCATCAACAGGTTTCCCCTAATGATTAGTGGCCTTGCTCTTTGTTTGACGACGACGCACTTTTGAACACTATCTGATAGGTGTTCATTAACAAAGCTTACATGCACAACACACATGATATGTAACTGCAGAGAAATCCTGAACACCGTTTAAACTGGATCAAGCGCTACTGTTTCAAAGTGCATGACATCAGTAGGTGTAGGCTTCAGTTTCATTATGATTATAGTCAAATGTATTTATAGGCTTACACAGCTGTACGTGTTGAACCTGATGCACAACTTTTCTGGTTATATTCTGGATTCTTACTGGTCAACAGACAATGCCATGAAGAAATCTCAAACGTCTTTTAGACGAGTTAATGAGGTGACAGTTGAACAAGTTCTGCCCCATTTTATAGGAGAATTAAAGTCTAAATTAAATGAAGCTTAACTGAGGCCGAGGTCAGGAGAAGGGCCGCACCTAAATCCTCCCTCCTCCATTAGCAGGGATGACGTCTCCACCTGCAACCTACTTATTGTTGTTGTGTCCAGATTCTGCACTACATCCGTTTTCACTTATATTGGATGGATTTGTTAGGAAACCTTGTTTTGAACTGTCCATGTATTTCTTATTGTCCTGTGTCGTCTGAGGTGGAACAGTACCATCTCCGATATTTAAGAAATATACATACTTTCCAGTTAGAGTGTCTAGATATCAATAATTCAAACAAACCGCCCGGTGCTCCCTCAAAATTACGAACCTTACTATGGCGAAGGCTCAGCTCATGCCAACGCATCCTCATATGACGGTTTCGTATGATATATTAAGAATACTGAAGTTTTGTGCGTTCTACAAATGTCCAGCAACACGTGTCAACTTCCGCTTGTTACATGAACACAGTCGAAGGAAACCACTTGATTAGGTTTAGGAAAAGATCGTGCGCAGCGGGGTTACTTAAGTATGTGACAAATAAATCAATTGTGATTTCACGCGGGACAAGAACAGCGGCCTACGGGAAAGTCTGGTGTTTTTAGTTTTAGTTTTTAGTCCCATCCATCCACCCCGACCTCCTTTTATACTTCCTGTTAACGCGGATTGCATACGAAGGAATTTTGTGGGATATATATACACATAACATTACAGCATTACTTTTCTTAGGTACAGCTACAAAGAGTGTATGAGAACAGCTCATGGTTACTGATGAGTCGACGCTGCGTGACGCTCCTGAAGAAACTGAAGGAACTGGAAGTTTTTTGCTGTTCCGCTGTCTTCGGCAAATTAGCTCAAAATTAAAACTTCACTTGACCTTGTTACGGAGGGTGATAAAAAAAAACACAAAGGGGAAGTTTTTTCTTAGCAATTTGTTTACAGTAAGAATTTCTCCCTAATGCAGTTGATTTGTTTTATTTCTTTGCATCTCTGCAGTCTCCCCCGTGTATGAACACTCCCTCAAGTGCACCTCCTGCATACGTTAAATGATTTGCTTCATTAGATATGCCTGTGTTTGTAAGTCAGGTATTAATATCATTCATCACGCAGTCTTGGGGAATTCCAAAACCCAAAATAGTGCCAGCTTCAGATTATGCCCCCGTCCAGCTGTACACATACCAGAAGTTGCAGCAGTGCTATCATATAGACTGAGGGGGGAATTCCAGCCGCCTCAGACTGCAGCGTGCGCCACTTCAGCAGGAACAATGGCAGGCTGAGCTCTGAAGCAGGTGTAATGTTTCAGGGGAGCAGGTCAAAGTGCCTCTGTCTGAATGGTGCATAATCACCATTATGTGTAGTACAAATATTCAGTATTATGCAGGCTGACTTGTGCACAATGGAAGTGCTCTTCATGAATGGCTGCCAGCAGGACTCCTCCTCCCCCTGGCTGGGTGGCCAAATCTCAGCCCTGCACATCCACAGTTATGTTTGCTGACTTTTAAACTACCTATTAAAATAGTTGTGCCCTTTTTTTTTATTTTTATGAAAATGCTGTAAGTGGAATGGAAGGAAGAATGGAAGTTCTCAGATCTTTTACTTCAGTAGTAATACACAGTATAGAAATACTCTGTTACAAGTACAAGTAAGAGTCCTGCATTCAAACAAGTACAAAAGTACTTAAAAGTACCAAAAGTAAAAATAATCATTCTGCACGACAGCCAAATTCTTTTTAATGGATTATGATTATTAATGCATGAATGTGTCCATCACTTTAATGTTGCAGGTTGTAAAGGTGGATATTTTTAAATTATACCCACTGCCGGGTAGCTTGTGAATTTCACCAAAGGATCAATAAAGTGTTATCTTAACCTAAAATAATTACATTTTGTATTGGTGTGCAGTAAAAAAGTACAATATCTGCCTCTGAGATGTAGTGCAGTAGAAGTATAAAGTAGCAGGAAATGGAAGTAACGTTCCCTCAAAATTGTACTTCAGTGCAGTAGTTAAGTGAATGTGCTGAGTTACTGGTAATGTTTGGTTGATTCTCTCATGCAGACTCAGGGAACCTTCGTCTCGTTTGTCCTGGAGAGAATTCACCACCATGTCCCAGAACCAGTCCGCCCAGACCTCCGACTTCTTCAGCCAAGACGTCTTCAACCAACTGTTTGATATGCTGGACCAGTGAGTGAACCCCCCCCTTCAGCTGTTCCACAAAGCAGAACAAAAAACATTTAGCGATTCTGCGTTCAGCCATTATGACATTACAAGCCCATCTATGGATAATAATATGGTTTCTTTATTAATACTTATGCTATTTTTTACAATAGTTTTTACAATATTTCTATATTTACTCTTATTTTACATTTTAATTTCTCTTTGTGTGAGCAAATTCCTTGTATTTGAAAACCTGCTTGGCAATAAACTGGATTCTGATTCTAATTCAATTATTATCACTTTGTATTAATGTTTATTTATATTGTTCATGAGTAAGCGTATATTAGGTTAAATGTTAATTTTTTTTATTTTTTGTTTTGTTTATTTGTTCTTTTTAAATGTACTTGTTACATGTTCGCAATAGATAAATAAATAAATTGTCGATATTTTGTTTTATCAACAATTTGCTCTTGAGCATTATGATTTATTTTATTCAATTCTTTCTTTGTTTTACTACTTTTAACATCCTACATTTTGCAAATTGCTTGTAAAGCACTTTGAAGTTCTTTTGATTTGTTTGCACAGTGCTATATAAATAAAGTTTGATTGATTGATAGTGTAGAAAAAGCAAAAAAAAATATTTTCAAATATATTGTATTGTAATTCATTGCACAAGATCTCTCCATCGCTGCAACAACAAAACCACTTAGCTTTATGCAGATGTTGTGCAACTTTAAGCGACTGTTGGAGCGAGTGCTAGCTACGATCATTGGAAAAGAGGCGCACTGCATTTTCTTTTCCACGGCTGTTAATACAGCCTTCATTTCCCCGGGAGTTCGTGCCCGGGATTACATTAGTTATCAAAAAAAAGATTGCACAGAAAAACATAAAAGTGTGATATTTGGTTAAACACAAGTCGTTTCGGGTTAGGGTTTTTTCCCACTTTCCAAGAAACGAATAAGTAACTTAGGACAGTCCTTTTTATGATTTTGGTGAAGTTATGTCAAACAACAATATTAGGCCGTCTTGGCTCGATTGTTGAGTGTCTGGGATCAAATAACATCATCATGATCCCTTAGGCATCCAGGAATTGGGGAGATCCCCTGCATAGACATTACATTGTGCAATCAACATTTACTGCATAATAATAAGTTAAAGCACTATTGCCACTGTAAGTGTCTTAGTAATGTGTACATGAACTGTTTCTCAGTATTATCCGTGTCCTGTGTTCCAGATCTGCCGTTCATTCGGTCCAGCCCATTGAGCTGAACTTCAGAGACAGTCCAGCTCATGGTTCTGCAGGAAACACCATCCAGATCAGTATGGACTGCATCACCATGCACAAGCCCGATGACACGCTTGCTGTGAGTACGTTGGTCTTGCACAAGTAATATGTCAGATGAAGAATATTGAAAATGACACGACCTGTGCGTCATCACATGACCCCCTTCAGTTCCACATGTAGTGTGCTGTACAAAGAGTAAACATCACTATTAACCTAAAACTAAAAATGTCTATTTCGTTTGTGGAAGAATATGATTTCAACAATGACCTTTCCTCTCATTTAGTGCTGAGTCAGTACTCTTTACAATTTAGATGTTATACCCATATTTCTATTTTTATATTCCAGGCATTATAAGCTACTTTAAACACACAACTGATGCCACATGTAATGCTCCTATTTCCCTCTAAATGATTCACCAAAAACAGCAAATGGTCAAACAATAAATAAGTCAATGCGGTTGCTTATCATAGACTTATCCAAGATTAAAAAAAACAAAAGCAAATACCCCCAAGCATTTAGTATGCAGAAAATAATTAAATGTTTGTGTTGTTTTCATAAAAACAAAAACAGTGACATTATGTAAACAACCTCACATTTAAAAGGTTAAAATTCTGAAAATGAAATAATATTTGGTAGTTATGATCAGGACTGAAGTTGGTTAAAACAAATTAACTAAGTTAAAGTGGAAAATAATATTAATATATCATATTTTTTATAAGGTAACAAGTTGGAGTTTTTCTGCACAAACATAAAAATGCATGAAAAACACTGTGCCCTACCATTTATTATACAGAAACCAATTAAATGTTTGTGTTAAAAAAAACAATGTAAACAAAATGGCATTTAAAGGGTTAAAATTCAAAAAATGAATGAATATTTGGCAGTTATGATCAGGACAAAAGTTGGTTAAATATTTAAAACAATACAAATACATTATATATTATATAATATAAATATTATAATATATAATATAAAATATTTTTATGGAAGTGTTTTGACCTAGACAGTTTTGTCCTTTTGTAAAGTGAGGCAGAAAGTTGTGATGTTTGTGGCTGAATAATAAAAGTACCGTCTGAGATTACTTTCATTCTGAGTTCATGGGACTTCCAGTGGTGAACTCCATAGGCTGCACCCTACACAACAAAATCTACTTTCAATTTTGATATTATCGTTGGAATTTCCCTGCGTAGAGTTTGTGAAGATGCGGTGCAGAGCAGTTTAACAGCCGGAGAATGAGGCAGTTTTATCTGTGTGAGATGTTGTCTGTGGGGGGTGGGGGGGGTGATATGATCTCAGGGATGACCTGGGTGGCCCCTCAGAGTCTGTTGATGGGAGACTGTGCAGCATTCAGACCGTCACTTGCCTGATAAAGAGTTTTAGGTTGGGACCTTTTTATTTAATTTTTTATCAAAATGAGCTGAATCTGGGACTTTTAGCTTCCTCTTTGTGACAGTATATTCACTTTATAGTGCAGGCGATTAAAAGCTCTGTGGAAAAAAATCCTCTTTGGTATTATTTAGTTTATGTTGTGTCATGTCTTTTTTGTGTTGGTGAAAATGTTGTTTTTGAGGCTAAATGCCAACAAATATGGATCAAAGCAGAATATTTGGTTTGATAAAGATTTTTGTGAGTTCAGGAAATGATTACTTCTATATTTTTTCACTAAATGTCGACTTCTGGACTTTAAACGTTTTGCAGTCATTGGAAATGTTTGGATCACAGAGTCAGAAACAATCCTCTGCAGCACCTCTGGAATATAACTATAATATTATAATACTGATAATATTAGTGCAGCCTCTTTATCTGACGCTGTGTGTAAATACCAGCTTTAAACACAATAGACGTGCAAAAACAAGAAAAGGCTGCGCAGCATCGAGTGTAGATTTAGAATCTGAACATCAACATTACAAATGAAGCTTCAAACTTTTCCTTATTAGTTTCTTTTCGATTATCTCGTTCCTCTCTTTGCCAGCTCTGCTCCTGACAGATGATGTGCATGTTCCCTCCCCGTGCAGGAATGCTGCTGTCCAGCCAGGGTGGAAAGAAAAAAAATAGCAAATAAAAATTTTGTTCAAGGAGCTAAGTAATGTTACCCTGCACATCCCCCAAGGGGGCCTGTGCTCTCTTGAACCGGTGATTAATGGCCCCAACCCCACCACCCACTTTCCTCTCCACCACAGAGGGGCGTGGTGCGGTGATTGGCACGCCAGCAGCTCGGGCAGCATCCGTGTGGGGCGAAGCGCTCGCTGCTATGGCTGCCTGCCAATCACCAAGCCCCGATCGTTAGTGTCTTGTTTTGATGAAAAGAGGTGGTGGGCCGCCCCCCCCCTCACCCCACCCCTCCACCCGTGTGGAGGTGTGCCTCTTTCATGCGTCATTAGTATGCAGCTCACTGTTTAGTGCCCTGGGGGACTTATTTGTATTGTGTAGGGTTTATGTTTAATCTGAAATTCCTTTTTCTTCTGGATTTTTTTTTTCTGTAGCTGCAGGGCAACAATTTCCGCAGCACCTGCCTCTCTCGCAGAGGTCTCATCTATCAGTACGTGTCTTCTCTGTGTAAAGGTGGGGGGGGGGCAGAGGAGTCAGCAGGGAGAGTAGAATAACATGAAGGAATGTGGCAGATATAGTGGCAGAAGAAACGCTATATCCTACCCCAAACAGCTGATTTTACAGCCAGATAAAGCTGTGATCAGCTGTGCGTGGAAGACGCAGTGTTGAGCAGAGACAGAGTTTAAACAACGTTACAGCAGAGCAGCTCAATCAACGCACGGCTTCTCTCAGGTCTAATTACATGTTTGTGTTTGGATTCGTACTTTTCACTACACCTCTTACGTGTGATGGCTTCGGATCAGCTTTCTCTTCCCTTAAATCTCATGTTAAAGGCATACTATGTGACTTTTCCCACTTTAAAATGTCTAAAAACCAGAACTATGTTATGTTGAGTTGAGTTGGGTACTTACAACAATTTTCAAACCTTGAGAAACGTGTGGTGTCCCTGAAGGCAACGTTTCCTCTCTCCTGTCATGGCGTCGTCTCCCCTTTGAGCAGCGTCAGCTTGTGTTTGTCTGCCAGAAGCTTCATAAACTGACTTTTTATCCAGTTTTAAGACACTTTTTACATCTTGGTGCTTTTTAACTCTATATTTGAAGCGGATGAAGGATTTTAGTCCTCGGACGTCTGGATCTTAAGTTCTCAGAGAAACAAGCTGAGCAAACGTTAGCAGCAGCCGAACAGCGTGAAGGAGAAACTCTGCTGTTTAACCTCAAACTGCTTCATTCACTGTTTTTACTGCTTTGAATGAGGAGAGGAGGAGAAACTGTGGAGGATTCTGCTCCGGGTAAAAACCTCCTAAACATCTGGATCTCAAGTTCTCAGAGAAACAAGCTGAGTGAACGTTAGCTTTTAGCTCGTAGCCGCTCCACCCTTGGAGGAGGAGACCTCTCATGAACACTGAATGAATCCTAACTGGGAGACGCTGACTGCAGTGACGACAATAAAACGCCACCAAACTCCGTCTTTTGTTGTCGTTTTGATTGAGAAACCCTCGTGGCACATTGTGCATTTAATGCTATCATCTGAAAATAATCTGCAATATGGTGCAATCATCTCCCTTATCATGTCAGCGTCACATGTTTTCCTTAGTCATTTTCAGAGCAGAGTCTTCACGAGTCATTGCATTCACTTACCTGGAAAAACAAAAGAATGTTATTGTATGTTTTTTAAGGCGCAGTACCAAAGAACTCCTGTCCAGGTGAATAATAACTGAGAACTCAGTATGAGATGCTCCCTATTAGCCTCATCGCTTTTATTTCTTCTTGCATTTTACAGCTTAGACCAGGTTTAACTACTTTTATACAGCAGCATTATCTCATGCCAGGTTCAACTTAAAAGAAACCTTCTGGTGACACCTTTGAGCGCAGTTGCATATATAAATGCTCCTGCAGTAATCCTACAACAGTATTTTGTAAAACATCAACTATCCATATAGATTTTTTAGGGGAGGGAAAAAAAAGTCTTACGGTTGTAAAATAGTACATTTTGTAAAAAAAAAAAAGGGGGACTACTTCTCATTATGCAGATACATTTATTACATTCACTTTATTCACAATACTGTCTACTGCACATTTATATTATTTTATGTTTAAATCTAACCCTATATTTTAATTTGCGCTTATGTTTAGATTCTCATTTAGTTTTTACTTGAATAGATTTTTAATAGAAGTTTGTCTTGCACCAATAAATGAGTTCCATTATCGTAGAGAATGAAACAGTGTTTTTCTGCGTCACTTCCTGCCAGTATGAGCGAGTAGCTGAGCGTCTCCAAAATATAATATGGAAATGATCTGATGTTCTCCACATTTCCTCCAACGTAGACCCTTTCCCATCCAACCCTGTCTCCTAAAAAACAACTAAACTGCATTCTCACTCGAAACGTAATGGACGATGCAGTTTAGACGTATTTGCGGGTAAATCTTCCGAGACCAGGATGACCCGTCTCGCCTCTCCGACCTTTATAACTTGTGAAATACCTCATTAAATTCAGCATACAGAATGACCTCCAACGACCTGGTGGAAGTCTGTCTTTTCTTTCCCTTTTTTTAAAAATGTTTCTGGCAGCTTTTGAAATCAAATAGGTGGAAGAGTTTGACTGAAAGCAGCTTAGGGTTTATTTCTTTTAAACAGGAGTTTTTCCAGGATTTGGTGGCAGTTGATTGTTGGGGTTTTAGGAATTGCCACCCAGGTGATTCTCTGTCCCTGTTGCCTGTGTGCGTCTGTCAGTGTGGAGGGGAGCGCTCCCTGTTTTCAGGGCAGGTGTCTGCTCCTCCACAGCCACTGCAGCTGACACTTGATACTAAACTAATCTACCGGAGTTAAGAAACAGGCTCTTTAAAGGGAAAAACTTTAGTAAAGCCTCTTTTGTCTGAGCCCCCTGGATCTGCAGATCTTTAGCTGGTCCGACTTCTTCTTCTCAGTTTCTCTTAGTTCGTAAAGATGTAGCCGCGCTGATAATGGAGTTAAGGATGTGCAGGAGAAATGTTACCAGTGTTTTCAATTATAATCCACAGGATATTTGTGCCACAAACAAACATCATCACCTCGCCAAGAAGGTTGTTGATAGTTCGGTTTGTTCGTCAGCAGGATTACTGAAAAACTACTGGTCCGATTATCATGAAATTTGGAGGAAGGGTGTAGCATATGAAAGATTATTTTTCATTACGGATTAATCTGCTAATTATTTTCTTGTTTTAGTTGTTTGGTCTGAAAAAATGTCAGAGAATAGCGAAAAAATGTGCTTCCAGTCCAAGGTGATGTCTCTAAACGTCCCTAAAATATTAACTTTATATACATATACATACACTATATATATATATATATACTGTGTATATATATATATATATATATATATACGTAAAAAAAGCAGCAAATCTCCGTATTTGTGATTCTGAAAACAGCATTTCTGCATGAAAAATTACTCAAACGATTAATCGATTATCAAAATAGTTGCCGATTGTTTTTCAGAATCAGAATCTGGTTTATTGCCAAGTAGGTTTTCACATACAAGAAATTTGCTTTGGTTTATTGGCGCATACATAAACATAGTAAGAGAATTTAAAATGGAAAAAACTAAAAATAAACTATTATTAAAAATATTGTAAAAATATTATAAAATTAAAATGTGTACAAAAAACATAAATATATCAAAATATATAATAAAAAAATATATATATGACAAATAATTGTAAAAATAATACATAAAAATCTTTTGGAGCGGATAGACGCATCGTTAAATACGGTGCAAGATACGGCGTCGTGGAGGTCTGCGCTCTCAGAGTGCCCTTCTAGTTTTAGGATTGTTCTCCTTTTTTTGTTTGTTCTTGTCTCCTCTGCCTTAGATTTTACTGCAGCCTCACCCTGACACTCGGTGCTCTAACTTTCTTTCAGATGCCAATGTTGTTTTAACATAATTAGAAGTTTGTTTAGCTAAACTAATTATCCCGCTCAGAAGGTTTGGCTGGCTCTTCACTGGTTCCTCGGGAGGTCATTGAATGCGGCTCTTTAAAGTGTTGATTTGCCTTTTGTGACGGGCTGACCTGCAGGCCCTCGGCCCCCGGGGGCCTGACCTGCACAGGGTGTGGCTGCTGATTGGAGACACTGACTGCAGGTCGTAGTTGTGCTTAACTTTTCAGACAGCTTTCAAATGATGGCAACAGTGTCAGCCCCCCGGCTCTGCAGTAACAGAAGGGACTTGTGGTCGTGTTTACATGTGCAGCAGTACGTGTGTCGCTAACTGCAGAGGATTTCCCCATGTGTGCCCGAAGACTGTGTTCAGTATGATAACGTTTCTCCTGATTGGTCTAAAGCCTTGAAATCTGTTCTGAAGTATCTAACAGTAAAACTTTGACATTTTTAGATCAAATCAAAAATCTCACTTTTCTCAGTAGTCCAAGTAAGGAGAAAAAAAAAAAAACGACTTTTTGTGGCATTTTCACCTTTATTTGACAAATGATAGTGCAGAAATTAAGAGAGAGTTGTATGAAATGCAACAAATGTACCAAGGCCGGAATTGAACCTGTGACATTGCGGTTATATGGCATTCACTGTAAACACTGAGCTACTAAAGCTCTGCTATTAAATGTCTCACATATGAAACATTTGTTTTACGCTGCATATGTGCATATCTTTGGTATTCAACTTGTAGATACCAAACATACAGACAATTTCTTTTCATACTATATTTAGTCTTTGGGCACATGGGACCACTGTTTTTTCTCCTAAAATATAATGAAATATATATTTTTTAAACAGTAGTCCCATGTGCCTGAAGACTAAATATAGTTTGATAAGAAAAACTCACTTTTCTGCCAAACGGTTTGACAGATGTTGAACATTTCTTTAGAGTTGTGCTAAGGCAAGGACATTCAAAATTTGCTGGCACAAATGGGTTAAACATGTTGATCTACTCTCATTTTCAAAGGAGGCTAATACAAACATACAGAAGCCATTTTTGTTTAATAGCGCCAACCACTTCAAGTACTATTCTGAAGAAAAACTGTAAGGGACAATAACAGAGACAGATTGTTTGCCTGAAGCAGCTCCCCAGTTGAAAATAAGAATATATAAATACATGAAGCCAAATTGTTCATAAATAAACTCACATTTCTAGAGAGCACCATTACAGCATCTACACTCAATGCATGTTTCCAAAACAGATCTACATCAGTCATCTCTGATAGATACAAGCAATCTACAAGAGTCACAGGGGGGGGGGGGTTCTTATGCTAACTAGCTGCTGCAGGTTAACTCTCCCAGCTCCAGACTGCACCTCTCACTCTGCAGCCTGCTGGCCTCATGGATTTCTCTCTGTATGTGTTGCGTTAATGTTTCTTATTATCATCCACATTGATAGAATTTGTCCATTTGGAAGAAGTGTTTATATCCTGCACCCATGCGGCTGTAGTCAAGGATGCAATAAATGTAGAAATGATGCAAAGGCAGTGCCATGAAGATAAAACACACTGAGGGCAAGTTTGACGTTTTTGCTGGATTTATTTAGTAACTTTATCTGGATTTCCACATGTTGTGCTGTTAGGGAAAGTAAGGAAAACGCAAGAAAACGATGACGGCTATTGTGCAGTGCTACCAAGACGAAAAAGTAATTCTCTGCTCAGCTAATACCTTAGAGGAGCCCTGTGCAGCTTCAAAGGCCGCGCAAGGAGACGCTGCTTCTCCTGGAGATGGGTGTGGACTCAGGAATTGGACAGGTAGCTCCTTAGACCCCTCCCTTCTCTCTCCTCGGTATATATGACCTCCCCATAGATTCCTATAGAAGCTTCTGCTTGTCCACTTTGCATCTGAAGTCCACATCACTCCTTCAGAGTGAGGAAAAGTGATTTGTGGAATCCTGGAGCCAGTGGAGCACACAGCAGCAGCTCTGCTCAACCTCAGCGCCAACATGTTGTACCTGGAGACGGGATCCACCACATCCTACAGCGAGGTAAGACCGGCGGCGGAGCTAGTGATGGGGCGGCCTACACGGCACACATTCCTGTAGTTTGATCCCCAGAGTTCCACGGGACAAATGAAACATCGCAAAAGAGTTAAAGGCCTTTTATTTTGGGAACTAAAGTTAATGTCAGTGCTCTTAATGATCCAAAATGGTTTGTCACTGGATACTTTTTGTGGTAACCAAGACATTTCATTTTGATTAAGTAAAAGAAAATGTAAGTAGCGTGTTTCAATCGAGTAACAATTGCCATCGAAAAAGTAGAAAAACGCGGGGAAGATGGTTTTGCATTTGTCAGTGTGTGTTGGCGTGCACATCTGTGTGCGAGCAGGGGAATGTAAACACCTGGAGAAACTCTTTGAACGTCCTTCTTGTGAAATGGCTGCTGTCTGGCTGAGCTGGGGTTCAGTCAGTTGATGTGGTTTAATTTGTGATTCATTTTTGTCGAATGAGTCAAAAACGTCGAATGAGAAAATCTTCAAAAAGACTTTGGTGGGTTTTGATTTTACTGCGGCAAAAAAGTTTCTGTTCCTTTCATGGAATAGATGAAAAACTACAAAGAATGCAAAAGTATATAGAAATAAAAACATAATATTGTTTTTTTTAATCGAATGATTAGAAACGTTTCTGATAATATTTTGCTCTATGAAGAGATACTCATGGGAGTTTTCATTTGCTTTTTGCGTCTTTGAAACAACGTTTAAAGTCACTTCTTTGTTCTTTCACAGACAAAACCTACGATAAATCGCAAGAAAAGTTTTTCAATCATCAATCTGAGTTAAATTTCTCAGTTTGGGGAAAAATAAATCAGAGGTTCTTTTTCCCATTTTTCACTTTGAAAGTGCAAGCGTCGTGATTGATCTGTGTTTGCATGGTAAACACTGGGAGGATGTTTTAAAGTTAATTAAATACGAAAGGAAGTTTGGACTGAAGTTTCAGCTTCTTTTTCAATCAGGCGACGTTGCATTATTGTGATTTTGGAAACTGTATGATTTTGCACCAATTTAACCATCATTTTACGCAGCAAAGCAGAAAAACTGTCCATGTCAGGTTTAAAGTATTTGTCAGTAAGTGTGAAAAAACAAGCTTTACTTTGAGATTCGTGCGAATCAGAACTAAGTCTAGGCTCCCACTTTTCTTCAGAGAACTATTGTGTCGTGCTTCTTGTGTTTTTCACCAACCGAATCCTGCGTCCAAACAGCAGAGCGCTGATGGATCCTCAGATTGCAGGTTGCAGATAGCAGGTGTGTCAGGTCACTGTCTTTTAAGTTGTTGAGCAGGGGGTCTTTAAGTGGTGTCCGGCTCAGTGTGGGAGGTATCAGGTTCCCCCAGCCTTCTGGGAGCCGCTGCAGCCAGGCGCTGCTGTTTATTCCAGGATCGTAATTGCTTTAATGGTGTGTTGATGTAGATACAATCACCTACTCTGCCCACCCCAGCAGGTATATAAGGTGTGGATAGACCCCCACCCCAACAGCCCCACCTCAAACCCCCCCCAACCCTGCTGAGCCTTTAATGCCTCCCTCCCCTGTGGTCACTCATCACAGACCCCTCGATGCTCCTCATGCAGCAGGTCACCAGAGAGCCTGGAATGGGATTTATTCCCCCTCGGGCCGATTCTGCTGTGGTTCCTGTCATCTATTGGTTTTATCACCGAACAGCAGCAGCAACAGGACGAATAATGTTTCGTTAAAGCAATCGAGAGATCCAAAATCCACATTTAGGAGTTTATTTTACTAACTTTGTCTATTTGTGTCTGTAGATTTCTCCTAAATTCACCAAAACTTAGCATTACATAATGCCTCATTTGCATATTTGAGAAAACTTATATATAACTGGTATCCATTAGTTACATTTTTGACCCTATTCACGTGTAGTGTCTCCCCTTAAGTTACGCAATCTTCAACGTAAAGCAAATTTACAATGTACACGACTGTATGGTGTTTATGACATCTAGAGACATATGGGCAGAGTAACAGCATTTCATTGGTAGATGTGCTGCTTGCAGAGCTTTGACAAAGATCACAAAATGCAGTGATGCAGGGATGTCGTATTTTTGTAGTCCGACCCTGAAGTTAGCATCGTGCTAGTTCCCTCCACAAAAAGCCAACGGCATATTTTCATGGGATTTTGGATTAGTGCAGAAAGCAAACTCTGTGGCAAACAAAAGTTCACGATACTTTTTGTTCAGCAGGATGATCTCCACATGTTGACTCCACTTTTATGGCTTTTGAAGTGTAAATGTTAGGCTTAGGTTAACATTAGGCTATAAAGGAAGTCACATGACTTCACGTCTTCCAACTTGTAATTTGATTTTGCATGCTGACCTCTTCTACAAGGTCCTTCACTCTGAGCCTGAGCACTAGTGTATAAACACAACGAGGCTGTAAACTTGTGAGCAACCGCCAGAACTCAGGAGTTGGGTATTCACTGACCTATTTCTATTTTATGTCCAAGAACTAAATGTTAAAATCCCCTAAACTTGTGTAAACCACAGACCAACAACATAAAAGAAAAAAAAAAAACCTGTTGACATCCAGATGAGGGAACAGGAAGTGCACAACTGCTGACTCATTTTCCTGCATCATGATAGTTGAAGCCTTGTGACCCTGTTGTTCATAATAATCAAACTACTTTAAGTTGCATTAATGCAATCTGTGGATTTGAAAGCAAAAAAAAAAAAGTAAATCTGATTTAAAGCATTTGTGTTAATCTAACTTGTTGCTTTTAATTTGGAAAAAAACTTACTTCAGTGTTTTGACAACCAGCAACACACAAATGACAGGCTGCAGAACTTTACATTTCGTCACTTTTACTCTAATAATATTCTAATAAATATATATATAATTAATAATACTTGTTGAGCCTCTTTCGTGCATTGACCTAGCATTACATACAACAGAAAGAATAACTTAAACGTGACAGTGTGCCACTAACTTCTAAACGAGTGCTGCTGTGTGCTCTGGGTGATTCAGATTGTAAGCAGACTTTTACTCTGAAGGCTCCTCTTCCTGTTGGCCTGAACTGCTTACCCCAGCATTTATCTCAGACAAAGAGAAAGAGCTCGAAGGCCCCAAACAGCCTGCACAACCTTTTAAAAGCGTTATTAAAGGCTGCTGAGGATGTCAAGGCTGCTGATTTACCGTGTTCCTGCTAAGCAGCCTGACATCCCAAAGGGCTGAGCACAGTCGGCTGTAAACAGAAGGAATTTTTAAGAGAAGGCTGAAGTGGTTATTAAATGGTTGCTGTATTATAGTGGAATCAGATCTGATGAAAGAGAAACTCCCTCACTCGACCTTTTTAAATATCCCACTTCCAGTCAATTAAACATGAAAATGTGATGAGCTCAATTATCCTTTGATCCTTAAATTCATTTAGACCACGAGCAGCATTATCCAGGCCCCTGAGTTTAATGTGAAGTGTTCTGTGTCAGGCTTTTATCTGTGTTTGGCCTTTTCTTTAGAATAATAATTTGGCATTGATAATTGGTGGCTGTCACACGCTGCCTCCTGATGCTGCCAGCGTGTGACAGCGGGAAGACACAGGAAATAAGTCGCCTTTTAGTTCCCGCAACACAGGTGTTTCCTTCTTATCAATCACGTAGGCTTGAATAAAAACAAGAATTCTTGAGTAGTTGATTTTTTTTTTTTTTTGTCAAACTAGTTTGAAGCATAAACATTTTTTTCCCCTCTGCGGTCAAATACAAATAATAATAATAATACACTTAATTTGTATAGCGCCTACAGTTTTAAGTCACAGCTCTTTTTTTCTAAACATTTTTGTGCTTAAATCATGTTCTCTATCTTGTTTGTTTTTATTGTATTTTCTTCTGTTGTGATGCATTTGCTGTACACTTTGTAACAAAGGTTTTGAAAGGTGCCGTATAAATAAAGTTGTACTTACTTACTAACTTTCGTACAAGAACTGCAGCACAAAGTGCTTTACAAGGGAAAATTAATGGAAAATAAATCCCACTTGATCAAATAAGATGAAATATAAATAATAGAGTGCATGTTGCAGCTGGTAAAGGTGGGGCCTATTTTATTTTAATTTTTTACTATATATACTGCAGGGTAGCTTGTGAACTTCCCCAAGGGATCAATAAAGTTTACCTTAACCTATAATAATACATGATATATTATTCAAATCAGAGTAAATCAAATAAATCTAGTGGACTTAAAAGAACAATATTTCCCTCTGTGATGTAGTGGAGTGGCAGGAAATGGAAATACACAAGTAAAGTACAAATACTTCATATTTAAGTACAGTACTTGAGTAAATGTACTTATGTCACTTTCCACCACTGCTCCTTTGAGTTTAAACCTTTATATGTGTGTAATGAGTCCATTGTAAGGGAGTGTGTGTGTGTGAGGAACCTACTAAAGGCTGGAGGGTCTGCTCCAGTGTGTGTGTGTGTGTGTGTGTGTGTGTTCCACTTGTCTCCTAACACCTGCATGCCCAGCATAATTGTCCTGCAGACGAGCTTCTATGTGTCATTGTTTCCGGAGGGTTAAGCAGCATCGCACCGCACACACAGTGACCCTCACCCCCGCAGCGAGCTTCAGCCCAGGGCGCTGTTTCACAAGTATGCTGAGGTTGACCTTGATGACCTCTCTCAGGTGTGTCTGTCTGTGAGTCTGTAAAGCAGCAAGGCTTCAAAACGCAATACTTCACCCACAAAATCATCGTTTATATATCAACTACTCATCATGTGTGACCTCGAATTCTTGAAGAAAACTTCATATTTCTCACATGCCTCCACGGGGAACGAAGAATCCAAAAACGGCCAAACTATATAAAAACATATTTTATAAACGCTCACACAACTCGTGCATTTATCCAGACTTAGGTTCACTACTTTCCAAAACACATGCATTTCCACTCAAACCTTACTTTTAATACACGCTTGTGCAGGCGCACTACTCGTGCAAAGACTTTTAAATAGTGAGGTTTTAGTGGGAATGTTTTGGAAGTAGTTGGCATAAGTCTGGATTAAATGCACGAGTTGTGTGACAGTTCAAAATCAAGAATTTCTCGAATTTTCTGATTCTCCGTTCACCGTGGAGGCATGCGAGAAAAGAAGAGTTTTCTTCAAGAATCCAAGGTCACACTGTGTGAGTAACTGATCCACATTCAGTGAGTGAAGTGTTCCTGTAACAGTTAAATAAGCGACCCGGTGTTGGTCATCTGGCTCCCTGCTAACACCTGGCAGAGCGTCGGGTGTGAGGCGGACAGCTGTGGTCGGCCGTGCTTGAAATAAACAAGAGGCCCAGGAGAGATTAATGGTGTGGCGGTCTAAAGAGCGAGAGCCATGGCACCTCGTCCAGGAATGTGCCATTTATAAATGGAAAGGAATGGGGTGAATGGCGAGCAGAGCAAGCAGGAAGGCGCTGGCTGCGGCCCAGGTGTCCCCAGATCTCCATCCTGGATTGATCACATATTTTACATCCACTCCTCCTGTCTGAATAGTTGTGGCTGATTTAGAAGGCGAGGTACTAACACTACTTTGATCCAAGCACAAGGCTCGGCTGGGAATTTGAATAATAAAATCAGATTTCTAATGGACATATGCACATTTATGAGCATTATAGGTTGGTTCAGGGGAGTTGGACCGTAAACACAACACAAGGAAAGCAGGTTTCTGTTACTATGCAAGTTTTTTCTCTTTTTTTTTTTTTTGGAAACCAGATCTCCACTTCCTGTACGAGCTTTCCTCAAGTGTTGTGAGCCTTCAGCGCCGTCAGTCGTCACTTGACATCCAATATTCTGTTACTGTGATCACTCATCCATCAAACTTTATTTGTAAAGCACCTTTCAAACAAAGGTGCTTTACAAGCGATTGACAAAAAAATTAAGATGTACATTTTTTTTATAAAAGTTAATAAAATAGGTAAAATGTTGATAAAACAAAATTGAGTAAAAGAATAAAAAAAGAATAAGTATAAATAATAAAACCACAAAATTACAAAACACTACATAAAAGCCCAATGGAAGTTTTTAGTTTGTGTTTAAAAATATCAATTTTTGAACTTGCATCTTTTTTTTCAATCATTATTCTGTGTTAATTTACCAACTTTATCTTGGTGGGAATTAAAACTATAAGACCGCCTAATAAAAGCAAATTTTTGCAAGATTTTGGTCCTTATAATAAGCGTGAGTTAATATGTAATAAGGCTCTTATAAGATGCAGCACTTATAAGAAACTTGTTAACAGTTTATAGACTATAGAAATAATCCTTTATTAAGATTTTCCTATAAGTGCTTTTAAATGTCTTAAAATCTAACAATACACTTGTTTATGATGCTATTATTAACACATATATAGTCTTATTAACACAATTACTTTACCTAACTTTATTTTTCAAGATGTGAGGCATTAACGTAACATGTAACTAAGGTTAATAGGAAAAAATGTAAAATAACTAAATTAAAAATGAGGTTACAAATATATCAAAAATACAAAAAGCTGATGTACAAAACAACATTATTACCTATTAATCAACCCTTATTACAAGGATCTTCATATAAAGTGTGACCAAGCCTAAATATCCAAGTTTCACGTAACAATTTATCAAATTTTTTTCAAGATTTTGAACTGTTTCCCTTCAGACTGAATCCCCGTGAAACTCTCGGGTAATTAACGAAAACATTTCTTTGCTCTTCGTCCTCTGTGTCTGCAGTCGCAGTATACAAACCTGGGGCTCCTGAACAGCATGGATCAGAGCATCCAGAACGGCGGCTCGACCTCCACCAGCCCCTACAACAACGAGCACACACAGAACAACGTGACCGCCCCGTCACCCTACGCCCAGCCCAGCTCCACCTTCGATGCCCTTTCCCCCTCACCGGCCATCCCCTCCAACACAGACTACGCCGGGACTCACACCTTCGATGTGTCCTTCCAGCAGTCCAGCACAGCAAAGTCCGCCACCTGGACGGTAAGACGCTTATTTATCAGCCTTAGCGCAAGAAAATCTTCTATTGCATGATGTTTAGAGAGCTGCTCCATCTTCTCAGCACCACAGGGGTCTAGAAACTGTAACAAATGCCTCAGCGTACTTTTTAAACAATTCTAAGAAACATAAGACTTTTAGTAAACTTTCTTAAGTTTCTTATAAGTGCTGCATCTTATAAGGACTTATTAACTATTAATTAATGCTCATATAAAGTGTTACCTTGAGATCACCTGTAAGATTGTTCTACAAAAACATTGAGAACATCACAAAATCTTGCAAGAATTAACTTTCAGCGTTATAGTTTTAAATTACACCAGTTGGTAAATGAATACAGATTACGCTGAGCTTCAGGTCAAACAATGACACGGCTCAGATGGTGTATCTTCAGCTGATCAATGACGAACTAGAATATCACTCGGGGAGCGCAGACCGAGGCCAACGGGGCATTCAGGTGCTTCTCAGATGGTCTCATTTCCCGAGTTGTAAATTTGTGCTTCCGACTTCGGTGTGTTCATGAGCTTTAAGACGTAATGTGGCAACAACATCGACGCTACGAAGAAGATGTGTTTTAGTTTTTTGCTCAAAACACGTCGATATCTGATATAAGTGGTTGTTCTGACTTGTTTTCCGATTATTCCGACAGCTCGTGAATGCATCACAAATACCCTATTTTACAAAATTAACAAAAGTGAAAAAAAAAACAAGTTTCATGAAAATCGGGCCAGAAAGACTGGAAACACGAGGAAACAGCCCAGCCTGGCTCTTTCCAAAGGTAAAAATAAATAAATCCAGCATCATCAATTAACATGTTATATCTTGTTTGTTCAATCAGCACAAAAACCGAAGGTGTGAATGAATATTTCTTAGCCGTGAGCAGTTTCCAGGCAGCCAGTGGAGACTCGTACACTTACAGTTTTGTTTTTTTTGTAACCTCATGTTGAATGTGCAGACGTGAGAGTGGTGTTCATCTTCCCGCCTAACTCTCCGCAAGATAGCCAATAAGCGTACAATTACTATTCCTTTAGCCAAGATTAACAAAGCAGTTTTACAACATCTCTTGTCCGCTGGCACGCTCCTATAGGACAGTCGCACACAGCCAGGTAAGTTCATTCTCAACACGCTGAGAGTTCACCTCTAAAATGTTACTTCTGCTGATGTTCTGAGCACTTCTGTCTGGGACTCGACTCTTTCTCACCGTGTGAAAAATGAAATATTCTTAGGCATATGTCCGTTCTTCACATAGTTTCATCTGTGTAATATGAGCGGGCTTCTTCTGGTCGTGATGAATATGGACCCGCAGAGACACATTACGCAGCAGCTGTCTTCTGAGCAGCTCATCGTCTGAGGCAGTGATTTGTCAGGGTAGAGGTTGAACTCCTTATCTGGTCAATCTGTGCTCCAGGCAGATTCAGGTTGCACGACTACATCTGGCAGGGAAGAATGTCACTCGAGATGAATCGCTTCAGATCAGGATTAAACCCGAGGCATTTCTTCCTACATACATCACACGGCACCTGATGACGAGCTGATGAGCGCTCATTCATCTAAATTTAAGGCCTTAATTGGGATTAAAAATGTCTTGAATCAATCTTTCAAAAATGCTAAGACATGGGAAGTAGGATTTTAGGAATCTTTCATTTCTGACGTTGCATTGTAAATTCTCAAAATAAATTGCTGAAAGCAGTAAAGGCAATGCATACGAGGTTCGGTGTATTTTAGGCAACTCTGCGAGTGTAAGGTCGAGCGAGGGAGAAAATTGTATATAAATCCTAAGTTTTATTCTTAGTGCCATTTAAAAACGTCTAAATCTAACTTGCCTTAAAACTCTGCCGTCCCTTAAGTCCCCACTTCTTTTTACGCTGTGCAAAGAAAAACCTCCAGAGAAAATCATTTGGCCCTGTTGCCATGAAACATCTCAATCAGGACGGACACTTTGCTACCTGAGCACACCACATTTTATATTTAAGTATTTATTTCACTTTCACCATTCAGTGCCTGCTGCTCCTTTTTATGTAGCTTCTTCTGATTGATTCATTTTATTTATGGATAATCAGACAAAGAAGCAAGAAGTAATCAATATAAAAAGGGCGGCGCCCTCTTACATTACATTTCTTAAGTCGATTCTTCATTTTTTATGCTTTTTTTCATGCTGAATCGCTTATTTCCTAGAAACTTCTGAGCACATCTCTGGTAAACACAGGATTTAAAGTGTTTTTAAGTGAAAGTACTTTTCTAGTATCTCAGATATATAGATAATGTGGATGGATGTTAAAAGCTCCTCCTCTCTGTTCCTGGAACATCCCTTCATTGAGCGCCCGCTGATCACGTTCTTGTCACGTCTAAACTCCAGTTTCCTCCCAACCCGAGTTCCCCGGCTCTTTGTTGATGACAGAAGCGAGCAGTTGGTCCAGGTGTGGTGATGCCCTACGCGGCTCCATGTCGCCATGTGACGCTCCGTAAAGCTACACAACCAGCTCCTCCTGCTCTGTCATTATGCAAGACAGGGCTGAGGGACAGCTGTTGCATCACCTGCTGTTGTTTATGTGTCTGCAGCGCTGTGTGCAGCAGACACACAACGTCAGTGTATTAATGCACCCTAGCGGACATCGGAGGTGACGGAGATGTCACCCCGCACACGAAGTCTTGCCCCCGTGTGTGTGAGAAATGTTTGATTTGTTTTTCTTGTGTGACGTGTTGCAGATTACATAACAGGCTCGCATTACAATAAAGTATTTGAGAAGATCATCTTTTGATGGCATTTAAAAAAACAGTGGCGTCATGTCACAAACTGCCATTTAATGGGTAAAACATTCTGAAAATTAATAAATATTTGGTAGTTATGATCAGGACTGATGTTGGTTAAAAGATTGAACTCAGTGAAAGTGTAAAATAGTATTAATATATAATTAATTATTGCAGTTTTAGGCAGGTGACATTTTTGTCCTCGAAGGTAAAAAGTGGGAGTAAAAAAATAAAAAATCTTAACACTGCACAAAAAATAAAAATGCATTAAATTCAATGTTATTGCTAATGCTTGACATAGGGTTAAAATAAAAAAAAGAATATTTAGTAGTTATGATCAGGACTTGGTTACAAGATTTAATTTAGGGAAGTGGAAAATATTATTAATGTATAATATTTTTATGGCAGTTCTTTGACGGAGACATTTTTGTCCTTTAGGTACATTAGAGCAACTTCTTTAAAGTGAGGCACAATGATTAACTGTAAACGGTTATTAAAATGTCTTTAATTAGTGTAAGATCGATAACTAAAAGTCTGATCTGTCAGATTTGCCCAAAGGGACTTTAAAAAAAAACTTGCTGAGCTTAATGCAGTGAATTTAATGCACCGTGCCTTCCAGGCTGAACTCAGGGAGTGCTGGCCCATCTCACCTTATTCCTCCCGGGCCACGCCACGCCAACTGTGGGATTGTGACATTTACCCAATTCCCACACTGCCTCACTCATCCCTCTCATTTTCACAGTCCAAAAACAAAAGTGTTTGTCTGATGTGCAACTGTGAGGAGGTTAAGCGCGTGGTTTGTGAGCGGCACGCCCCGCAGCCTGAGACACTTCCCCATCACAGACACATGCAGCGTCCCACAGTCACAACACATGATGCAAGACTGGTTCGATTGGTCTGACTGCACATGGGATTGTTGCTTATTACTGAGGCAAGGGACGACTACACTTTATATTTACTCATTTAAACTAAAAATAAACGAAAAAGGAAGACATTTCACATATTTACTCAAAATGATTCCACGTAAAGTCTGGTAATACCAGCAAGAATTAAGTTTAGAGTCCCAGTGACAACTTTGAATATATCTTTGAAGATGAAAAACAATGAGAGCTAAAAAATATATTTAAAAAAATGTGTTTCCTGACCTGCGTCCAACATTTATGACGCTATTAACCAGAGCCAAATCATTGTTTGGCAAGTCACAAGTATGTCTCAAGTCTTTGCACTTAAGTCCCAAATCAAGACTAAAAAGTCCCGAATCAGGACTAAAAAGTCCCAAATCGAGACTTAAAAAGTCCCAAATCAAGATTAAAAAGTCTAAAATCTGGACTACAAAGTCCCAAATATAGACAAAAAAAGTCGCAAATTAAGGCTAAAAAGTCCCAAATCAGGACTTAAAAGTTCCAAATCAAGACCACAAAGTCCTAAATCAGGAGTACAAAGTCCCAAATTAGGACTAAAAAGTCCTAAATCAGGACCACAAAGTCCCAAATTAAGACTTAAAAGATCTATGTTTTGCAAACTGCAACAAATTTTTTGTTGGTCACTGTATAGTTTTTGTACGCAAATGAAAATATCTTTGGTATAATTTTAATTCGTGACACACTTTTTAAATAACGCACTTTTCGATCCAGGAAGTCCAAGTCAAGTAGCAGGTTTAATGTAAAGTCATCAAATTTGTGACTTGAGTCCACATTTCTGTTATTAAGTCATCCAGGTGGAGCTAATCATCCTTGCATGATTATAAAAAAAACAGGTTCATTCAGGAGTGAAAAATAGAAAATGTTCAGTTCATGGATGATCTACAGAAAGGGTCTGTTGGGGATCTTTGTTTTCTGCTTTCCATTCACAAAACTTCCTCTGAAAACAGGGAACAACAGATTAATACAGACGTGTTTCCAATATCTCGCCCGCTGGCAGCGAGCCGCTGAAGATGTCACCACCACAGCTTTGCTCTGCACAGAGTTCTGCTAATGCCCCTTTTTTTTTTTTTTGAAGGCCTGCGGGATCTTCCACAGGATTTAGTGGACTGTGTGTACTGTGCTTTTTGATGACTGTTCTTATGGAGACACACCTAATCCCCAACCCACACCTTAACCTCTTCCTGTCTAGGATGACTGTGACACACACACACACACAGACACACACACACACACACACACACACACAGAGGTGCAACATTTCCCAGAACTGCTCCCACATTGTTTCCTTGTTGGCACTCCCAGAGTGTGAATTGTACAATCTTACAATCTTACAATCCTTACAGTATGTTGTTTAACATCATGTCTGCACTCTGTGGATGATGACATATCAAATGTATCAAAATAGCTACTTTAAATTAATCTACAGCGTCTCCATTAATGCGAGCCACTGCACTGATGATGGTTAAGAAATGGTATGGTCCACTTTAGGGGTGTCTGAAAGCGCCTTACAAGATACTTCCAGGCACAAATATTGTAAATATATTGTAATATTTAATTATGATTACAGGTAGGGTGATTTAGAAATGTTTTGACGTCCCTGACCTGCTGTTTTTACCTCCTTTGGATAGGGGGGGCATGTCTCAATTAGCTCCCCAATCTCCCCCTTAATCCAAACTCTTTGACTCCCTCTTTGAACACATGCCCAGGTCAAATGAATACCTGGCTGAGAGCTGTTTTACCTTCTTTTCTTTTCTAAAGTAATGGAGTGTGGCAAATGAGGTTGTTGGCTCCCGATGCAACTATTGTGCGTCTGAAGATTGGTCGTGTTTGCCGTGCGTATTACCTGCCACCACATCGGGGGAGGAATGTCACAGTTTGGGCTATCGCCGGGCCGCTGTGGAGCTGCAGGGATTACAGTAATGGATTGAGGGCCTGTAGATAATACGTGTGTAAATACTGCGTGCCTCTTTCCTGAACCCTGTGCTCTCGGAGTGGGGCTCTGTCTTTTTGGGAGAGGTTAAGCTTGATGGTTGCATCTCACATTGCGCCGCGGGAGGAGGAGGAGGAGAGGCCTTGAATGCTCAAAGAGAAGAGCGTTCCAGCGAAAGGCAGCAAGACGCAGCTTGCCCCGAGAACATCTGCGGGCCCGTCCCACGCCTCACGAGATGGGGCTGAGACTTGTTTGTGTCAAGAAGCTTGTCACGACTCGCCCACACGGGGAGCGAGACAAGCCCTAAAAGCTACAGATGGGAAAAGGTGGAGGGGAATTTTTTTTTTTTTTTTTAAGACAGAGTTGAAAAGGTTTTTTTTATGATATGGGTGATGGGATTTCTTCATAATGGTTGTGGAAAAGCCCATTCTCTTACAGTTTAGATTACAAGATTCTTCTTTAATAAACAAACCTCGTACAGATACCTGCAGCAGAAGACAGGAGCACGCTGTAGTTGTATAAAAAAACTTTTTTAAAAAAAGGTTTTCGCAGCTTTTTTTGGATCAAATCCTTGACGGAACTTTAGAAAAACATGTTGGCAGCTTTAAAACTTCCTCAAACAAACAGGTTTAATCAATCACATCAGTGATTTGAATCAGTTTTTTTTGTTGGAAGAACACAATATTTGAAAATGAAGAGAAAAACACCTTTTATTTTCGGTTTAAAATGCACTGAACTCCGTTGCGGTCCTTTAGACGAGGTTCGATTGGCTAATCCCAAATGACAGATGCATATTTGACTCTTTCAGCGCTGGCCACACAAACATGACAGCACATGTCAGCGTACAGGTTTGGCCCCAGGACAGGTGTCATCACTCAGCGTGGTCAAGATCGCTGCTGATCACTTCAACATAACAATGTTTGTTTTTAAAGACTCAATTACAGAGAAAGATCCTTTCATAACTTTACATTTCCAACCCGTGTTTTCCTCCAAGAAGCAGGTGTTTTACTTCTGTTTCAGAAGGAAAGAGGAGAGCTGCGTTATTGTTGAATTAAACAGGTTTGGGAGAAGCTCCGGGCATGACGTGACATGTCAGGTATGAAGAAGACAAGACCAGAGGCGCCAAACAGTGCTTGTTTAAGGCCTGATGTTTGTCAGGACTTGACTTCTGCATGCGCCCGCAGCGCCTGTCAGGGAGAGAGGAACGCTACAGCTGTGGGCCTGTCCCGACCTGCGCTGCACGGGAAGTGTGTGTGTGTGTGTGCGCGTTAGAAAGTAATTGCACACATGCATCACTGTACAGAACAAATTGTATGTTGCAGATTATTATAAGAACATATTTTCATTATTACACCAGCTTACGAGCTCATTTCCTTCGTCCTGAGTTGTAGAGCAGCAGCAGGTCGTGTTTGTAAATGCTGCCACTTAAGGTCACTCTTTTTCCTTTTCACCTCCACCACCTCTCGTACACAGGAGCAAGATATACAGACTTTATAGTTTATAGTTGTTTATCCTCTTTGGATTTCGTGTTATGGTTGTTTTGCCCCTTTTTGTAGTCATTTTGTGTCTCTTTGTAGTCATTTTGTGTCTGTTTTTAGTCATTTTGTGTCTCTTTGTGGTCATTTTGTGCCTGTTTTTATTCATTTTGTGTCTGTTTTTAGTCATTTTGTGTCTCTTTGTGGTCATTTTGTGATTGTTTTGCCCCTTTTCATGGTTGTTGTGAGTCTCTTTGTGTCTTTTTCTAATTGTATTGCTCTTTTTGTAGTTCTTTTTTGTCTATAGTTGTTTTGTCACATTTTGTAGTTTTTTTGTGTCTTTTTGTAGTCATTTTGAGTCTCTTCCTGGTTGGTACGTGTCTCTTTGAGTAGCATTTTGTGAGTGAAGGCCAGGGGTGCCCGTGACAATTTGGGCCCCTGGGCCTGTGCCCGTTCAGTAATCCATCCACACACATGTGCCGGTTGAAAGCAATGCGTCACGTGTGTGTCTTCTTGCAGAAAAAAAAAGAAAAGTTTTTCTTTCAAGCGCTCGTGATTAAGCAGCTCTGTATTGTGCGCCGAATGTTCCTTTGGCATTGCGATTCACATTGTGACCAATGAAAGGCTCATAATTACATGTTAACACCTGAGCACCGCGCCCTGTGTGAGCCACCGAATCCCATCAGTCAACTGGCTGTCCTCCACCCTCCACACTGTTAGCTTTAGCCGGCCGCTGCTTTCAGCCGTCAGCAGCAACTCCTGCTGCCGCTGCTGAGCAAACACAGCGGCAGCAGCAGCACATACTTGTGTGTGAACTCAAAGTTTGTACCTCCGGGGCTGGGATGGTCCTCTGGTGTGTGTGTGTGTGTGATTGTGACAGAAGGATATGATCTGAACAAACTTTCTGCCTCTATCATCTCTGATTAGATCTCTTAGTTGTGTTGTTTTCGCCTTCAGCTACACAAAACCAACACCCCGTAATTATTCCAAACACTACGTACTGACCCTTTACACAGCAACACGTCTCTCTTTCTCTTTTGCTCTTTCCACCCGTCTCTCTGCGTGGCTTCTCCACCTCATTTAGCTGACTGACAGAGGCGTACGGGGGGGTATCAGGTTAGGAGCGAGGAGACGACTACAACCATTCATCTTACACTTTTCTCTTCTCTCTTTTTAGAAAAAGCTGCTTTGATTTTAAGGAAGAATCAGTTCAGAAATTGTGTTGATGTACATGTCCCAGTCAGTAACTCAAAGATATATTAAGGGACAAATGGCAAATCAAAGCATTTAATTTCTATGATCTTACTGTCTGCGTTAGGGCTTCAACTAAAGATTATTTTCATCATCGACTAATGGTTTGGTCTATAAAATGTCGGAAAATAGTCAAAGGTGATGTCTTTAAATGTCTTTTTTTGTCAAAGATATTCACTTTAATATGATATAAAACAGAGAAAAGCAGCAAATCTCCATTTCTGAGAGGCTGAAAACAGCTTTTAAAGACATTTCTTTGCGTGAAAATGACTTTGAAGATGAGTGCTTCAGCTCTGGTCTGCTTTAACACTTAATATTATCTTAACTTTCCAGCAGTGAATGTTTGTGAGTGTTTCTGTGTTTGTATTAACAGTCATGTGTTTAGCTTGTGATAATGTGTGAAATGGAGATGAGAAGCTGCTGTTTTGGGTTCGTCCCGATGAAAGGAGGAGTTGTGCCTGCCCGGTGGAGCGGAGCAGAAAATGTCCGTGCCAAGCTTGTGAAACATTTTAAGTCGGCACAGACAGGTACTGGGATGAGCTCCCTTTTCTTTTTTGTTGGAAGCAAACTTAATTTTTTATGTTGCATTGTTCTGGAACAGCCTCGAGCGGCTTACACAATGTTCACTTTTCTAATGAAGCTGACAGGAACATTCCCTCCACCTCCACCTCCACCTCCCCCTCCACCCGGCGTGTCCTCCACACAGAGGGCTTTAAGCTGCGCACACAGCCGTGATTTGAATGGTTTGTGTACACAGTTGGGTTCTGCCCATTAGTAACAATTCAGTCTTTCTGATGGCTTACTGCTTATCAATCCTAACAGTGCCAGGGATCGGCGCACATCCATTATCCTCCACGCCCGGCGCTCAAACCTTGAATGTGAGCGGGCTTGTGTGAGCAACCGGCACATTTTGGCAGAGCACAGTTTTTTAGAAAAAGCTTTATGGAAACTGCAAAATTCAATATAACGTCCTCAATTGCAAATCACTTGAGGTGGTTTTTGCCTTTTGTTGAAAAAAGTGTTGATGCGAAATGGGTTATGGAAACGCCTTTGCCGAATACATTCTGACGTAGCCAACGTTCAACTCATCTTTTTTTGGCGACATTTCAAAAATGTGCTTGCTAGTTGACTGGAAACAACCAGGAAAACTGCGCTCAGCCTTCAGACTTTAAAACACAATCCACTCCAAAACTATTTCCCTTCCACGCCTTTTTGTTTTATGATTTGTATCAGCAAAATCTGGCAGGAAAAAATAAAGGAGTTGAGTTTTCCTTGTCTGATATCATACATCTTTGGACATTTTAGAAAATATGCTATTGAAATATATACATAGTATTAAAAAAAAAGTGAAATAGAAACTAAAATTGTAACTTAACATACACGTACAGACTCTTAAATGTGCAGGTTTAGTCGTTTTTTCTGCAGTAACCTGAGAGAGAAGTGCCTCCGTACACGTAAATACCCCCCAGACCCAAAGACGAAGTAGCTTTTTTTGAAGAACTAACGTCACGTTTCTGAGAGTCGGTTGGAAAAAATGATAGCAAAGAAAATTTCGTTGACATACAAAAAACAATATGGTGGTCAACAGAAAACTAATTGCAGTTTGCAAAACGTGCAGATGGGAAGTGGCTTCACGTTTAGTGAAGAGCGAATTATGACTTGTTTATGACTCAAAGTTTAAGACTTCGGACGTAAATGCAAAGACTTGCAGAACAAGGACTTGGCTCTGGTTAAACGTGTCTTAATGTTGGACGCAGGTCAGGAAAGTGCAACTTTACTCGTCACAGACTTTTTTTATATATATTTTTATTGAAGTTTTCTATATTTTTAGCTCTTGTTGTTTTTTTTTTCTTTCTTCACAGACATATTCAAAGTTGCCACTGAAATAAAATTCTTTAATCATGCTGATTTTACCAGACTGTAAATGGAAAACTTTATGAAACTCAGACCTGAAACTTGTGACTTGCAGAACAATGACCAATGACCTGGTCCCACCTCTGCTGATTAGTGACCGCCGGCTTTTAAACGCAGGTTTTACAGTAACCAGGTCATTGCAGGTTTATTTGTGTGTGTGTGTGTGTTCTGCCTATTAGTAAAAATACAAACCTTGAATTTGTCTCCATTCCGTGTGAGCAAACATCACATTGTGGCACCAGATGGGGATCATTCCTCCACTAAATAAAACTGAGTAATTTACATACAACTGTGTGATGAGTGGCCATCAGATGCTTTTAGCACAATCCCCCCCCCACCCCACCCCACGCCACCCCACCCCCCCTTGAAGATGAAAGCCGGGCCCGTGAGTTTAATTGCTGCTGGAGGGGTCCGTTTTATGGCGTTCCTCCACGGAAGTCCCAGAGGCTCTCGTGAGACATCTTTGAGGTTGTCCCAACACACACTCGTCTACAACAACTTGTGTGTGTTTATTTAAGTAGGTCATAATCACAGTCTTGTCTTTAACCCTTTTTTTTTTAATGCTTTGGGGGAAACCAGAAGTGCCCAGGCAACAGGTGTTACAGAGGTCGATACAATGAACCTTTTTAGGCTTAAAAATGTTTTTCCTGAGCAAAGATTGTGACCTTATCTGCAGCGTATTATGTTTCATCTTTTTCTCTTTGTGTTCTCTTTTCCAGTACTCGACAGACCTGAAGAAGTTATACTGCCAAATCGCCAAGACATGTCCCATTCAGATCAAAGTCCTGACCAACCCCCCGCAGGGCGCCGTCATCAGAGCCATGCCCGTTTACAAGAAAGCCGAACATGTGACCGAAGTGGTGAAGCGCTGCCCGAACCACGAGCTGAGCCGCGAGTTCAACGACGGTCAGTCCTTTTTGGAAATGTATTTTATATTGTTTCACTTCAGTGATCATCAGTAGTGGAAGAAGTACTTACTTTAGTAAAAGTAGAAATTACACAGTATAAAAATAATGATAATACATCGGTGATAGTCCTGATTTCATAATCTTATTTTCAGCTAAATTAACTGAAAGTATTTTGAAGTAAAAGTAATTATATAACTCTTTAAAAAGCTCCTTTCAAAGAGTTATATAATTACAGAATGTAATCAAGTACATTTACTCAAGTACTGCACTCAAGTACGATTTTGAGGTACTTGTACTTGAGTATTTCCATTTCATGCTACTTTATACTTCGACTCCACTACATTTTGGAAGCCAATATTGTACTTTTTACTGCACTACATTTATCTGACAGCTCTAGTTACTTTGCAGATTCAGATTATTAGCAAATACAAAATATAAAAAAACTAATTTATTATTTTAGGTTAAGAAATCCAGCAGCTGTACATAAAGTAATTAAAATTAGATCCATATTCACCAGCTGTGATGAGCACATGAATGCATCAATAGTCATAATCCAGTACAACATGATTCTGAAATTACACACAAGTACTTTTACTTTTGGTATGTTACGTATACTTTGATGTTAATACTTTTGTACTTTTACTTAAGTAACATTTTAATTGCAGGACTTTTACTTGTAACAGAGTATTTTAACGATTTAGTATTTGCTACTTTTACTTAAGTAAAAAGTACTTCTTCCACCTCTGATTATATTAGTTTATACATGTAAGAGCCAAGTTCAGATACGTTGTGTACTACTGGGTCCATTAGTTCTGCATCATATCATAAAACGTACAATATTTACCTCTGAGATGTAGTGGAGTAGAAGTATAAAGTAGCAGGAAGTAGAATTATTTAAGTAAAGTACAAGTACTTAGTTACTTTCCACCGCTGGTAAGCATTGTTTGCTGTTTAATGACCCGCCCCGTGTTGCTTCCAGGTCAGATAGCTCCTCCGAGCCACCTGATCCGCGTGGAAGGGAACAACCACGCCCAGTATGTGGAGGACTCCATCACTGGGAGACAGAGCGTTTTAGTTCCCTACGAACCTCCGCAGGTGAGCTGTCTCTCACCGTGGAGCGAGGCGGCCGAACGCCCCCGGCAGCGACACTTCACCTCCTCAGCCTGAGGGACAGATAGAGCCGAGACACTCGGGGCCCCTCAGTGTGAGCTCCACCTGTACGCAGGCCTCACAGGGGAGTTTTAAAAATCAAGAATCAAAATCCAGTTTATTGCAAAGTAGGTTTTCACATACAAGGAATTGGCTTTGGTGTATTGGTGCATAACATAAACACTGTAAGAGATATTAAAAAGGAAAAATATGAACAAATATTGAAGAAGAAAAAAAGAGCTATTATAAAAAATGTTATAAAATAAAAAATGTGTATAAGAAACATAAATAATAAAATAATAAATATATTTAAAAAGAAATGACAAATGATTGTAAGAAATATCATTAAAATAAAAAATATGTATAAGAAACATAAATGTACCAAAAAATATATTTTAAAAATATATAAAAAATACATAATTAAATAATAAATATATAATAAAAATATGACAAATGATTGTGAGAAATATCATAAAATAGAAAATGTCTATAGGGAACATAAATGTACGAGAAAATATATAATAAATATATAATAAAATAATAAATATATAATAAAAAAATTACAAAATATTGTAAGAAATATCATAAAATAGAAAATGTCTATAGGGAACATAAATGTACCAAAAAATATATAATAAATATATGATAAAATAATAAATATATAATAAAAAAAATGACATGATTGTAAGAAATATCATAAAATAAAAAATGTGTGTAAGTAACATAAATATAAAAAATACAATAAAAATATGAGAAATTACTAAATTAAAATTGTAAGAGCAGTGCAGTTTTAGAAGTGGTAGTATTGTGCAGAAATGTGAAAAAGAGTCAGAGGACTGTGGAGAGATTCACAGGACGGAGTACGAGGAACGTCACAAAGATGTGTTCATGTAACGTGAAAGAGAAAGTAAAATTGTAAATTTAAACTCTAACACTACATCCACAGACATTTAAATGTGCATGTTCAGTCTTCTTGCAGAGAACCTCTGCGTCACTTACAAAACTTAAAATACAGCAGCCTCGTTTTTAAAAACAATTGAAGGTGATGAGGAGAATTCTTACAGAAACATGGCTGTGCATGTAAATGCATTATCACATTCTATGTTTTTTAAATGTGCGTGTCACCCAGTCTTGTCACTCACCGTCCGTGTTGTTCTCCTCTCTCAGGTGGGGACAGAATTTACCACAATTCTGTACAACTTCATGTGCAACTCGAGCTGCGTGGGGGGGATGAACCGCCGCCCGATTCTCATCATTGTGACTCTGGAGACCAGAGAGTAAGAATCCTTATCGTCCAGCCTGTCATGCCTCCAGTTCAGCAGCTGGGTTGTGTCTCACCCGCTGTGTTTTTCTCCCAGTGGTCAGGTATTAGGCCGCCGGTGCTTCGAGGCCAGGATCTGCGCCTGCCCGGGCCGAGACAGGAAGGCGGACGAGGACAGCATCCGCAAGCAGCATGTAACGGACGCCACAAAGAGCAGTGATGGTACGAAGCGCCGTGAGTGGGGAACAAACTCTTCACATCGCTTGTTCCCCCCCTGCTCTGCCTCAGGCTTTGTCAAAGTTTAGCACATCGACCACGGCGCTCACACTCTTCTCTCCTCTTCTCAGCTTTCCGCCAGGTTTCCCATGGCATACAGATGTCCACCATGAAGAAGAGAAGATCCACAGACGAGGAGGTTTTTTGTTTGCCTGTAAGTGACTTTAAACGTTGTTCTGTGTGTATTGTTGAGCTACTTTACTTTAGTATTTCCATTTTATACTTTATACTTCTCCTTCACTACATCTCAGAGGAAATATTGTACTTTTTACTCCACTACATTTATCTGACAGCTTTAGTTACTTTGCAGATTAATAAAACAAGATAAAATCAACAAATACTTTATCGTGTATTATTACAGGTTAAGATAGCAGAATATATAAAGTTAAAAAAATAAGCTCCTCCTTTACCAGCTGCAACATTAAAGTGATGAACACATTAATGCTTCAATAATTCTAATCTAATAATATAATATATATTATTCTGAAATTGGGCGTTGTGCAGAATGAGACGTTTTGGTACTTTAAGTATATTTTGATGCTCATACTTTTGTACTTTTACTTGTAACAGAGTATTTCTACACCGTGGTATTAGTACTTTTACTGAATTAAAGATCTGAGTACTATCTGTCAACAACTATCATTCACAACGCTCAGAAAAACTTTTGCACAAAGATGCACTTTAAATTTTATTTTGAATGAATCAAAAACTTCTGCTAAAAGTAGAGTTTGAATAGAAAGTAGCAGCAGAGTAACTGAGTCATGTTGTGGGCACCGAATTATTGTTAGTTAATGTTTTTTTCAAAAATATAAATACGTCTGAAAATGGCCACTATCATGAATCCAAAATATTATTAGCAAAGACAAAATCGGACAATTTGTAAAAAAAATGAAAAGACATTTAATTGACACAACTTTGATGATATTCTAACCAGTTCGCTCTGGCTGCGTGTTTGTCGATCGGAATAAAATGCAGAAGGAATTTTTGTTTCCTGAACGCACCACTAGTTGCAGTTGGTGATAGATGCAACGTAGTTTTATACTCATGAATGTTAGTGGAGCTTCCTGCTTCCTCTCTTTAGCTTAGCTGCTTTACTGTTTCTGTAGATGTTTAAGTGCATCCAGACAGTTAACAGCTTTAAGAGGGAAACAGACGATATGAGATCGTAGGGCTGCAGCTTTCATACCGAATGTTTGCAACAACAAATAGTTTATCAAGCCTCTTAATGTTGCTCTCAAAATGCACCATATTGATGCATTAACATTTAAAATGCAGCCTACAAAACTTTTTAAATACGTACATATTTATACATGCCTACATATACATATTTCAATATGTTTTTTTCCAATGTCGTGCAGCCCTAATGTGTACATTAGCAGAAATGCAGCACGGAATTGACGTGAAAGCAGTGCTTTGTTATAATATGAATATTAGTATTTTGCCGCTAACATCGATAAATAATCGCGATGAATAATCGTGATCTCAATATTGATCAAAGAAATCTATAATCGTGCCGCCCCATCAGATTCTGACCACCGCCGTTTCTTTGTCTCCTTATAGATCAAAGGCCGTGAAATTTATGAGATTTTGGTAAAAATCAAAGAGTCTCTGGAGCTCATGCAGTATCTGCCGCAGCACACTATCGAGTCGTACCGGCAGCAGCAGCAGAACCTCCTCCAGAAACAGTGAGTACCTCAGACTCAGTGAGACGTTACGCATCCACCCTCCAACTCTAGTTTCTGTTTCCGTTTTTGTTTTTTTGTGCTGAAGTGCTCGTTTGCTTGCACAGAAGCTCTTTCCCTCCTAACATGACTGACATGTTGCTGGAGACGTGGATCGCGCTGATGAAGGCTTTGCATGAGATTTCTCGATTCTATTTTCCGCTGGCACTGAAGCATTGCAGCTGATAATATTTGCTTTAAAAACATTTTCTGAGTCCCAGCTGCTGAGAGTTTGCTCCGAGCTTTGCATCCAATCGAGCTGTTTTTCTTTCCCCTGCTCTCTCATGGGATGTGAGCCAAAGCTGATGAATCGTGACAAATGTTACCTGGCTGTGCTTTGTTAACGAGAAGTTTCCAAAAGATTGCTGGTAACGCCTTTGGGTGCTTTGCCAGGTTTCTTTGCACAATAAAAATCCGTGCCTCAGCCTCATCTATTCACCTGAGCATTAATTAAAACTGTCTCGTGTTCACACACACTTTTTCCTCGTCCGCGCCCCATTTCACTATAAGCTATGGAAAAGAGGAGATGGGTGTAAATGATAGTTTGACGGCCCTATGGTGGTAATTACTGCTTATGTTATAGTTTCCCATTAAGAGGCTGGCAGACAGCCTCACGGTGAGATAATGCTCGCCTCGCATTCACTTTTCACTTTAGTTTGTTGCTGTCAGGCCATAAAGTTAAAGCCTGTTAACAATTTAATAAACAGACATTTAACTAAATCATCCATTTGAGCTTTTAGTGTTGATTGTACATTTTTAGGTCTTAATATTAGAAGGTAATATTTCTCGTTGGGATGTCACGATACCAGAAATGTAGCAGTCGATTCTAATACCAGTGAAATTCCACGATTCTCGATACCAATTCGATACCACGTGAACAAACTAAACAATGAATCTGTTGTACTTCATCATACGTTAAACAGTTAAACAGCTCATATTTCCCTCTGATATTTATTTTATATTACTGTGAAAACTGGATTCATTCAAGTTTCTCGCCAAAAACGGCATTTTATAAAACTACATTTGAACAAGTCATGACAATGTTATAATTTACTTTGGTCCAATAATCCTTTTTACTGAATAGAGCCTGAACGCACCATAGTGCATCTCTATGGAACCTCGCTCCACCGGCGGCTAGCAGCTAACGTTAGCTAGCTCTCCTGCAGATTTCAACACAGATTTGTTGTTCACATTGTAGCTTCATCAGGAAACAATAAGCTGTGTCCACAGACACCTTTGAGTCCTGAGTCCTGAGTCCTGAGTCCTGGCCGCACACACCACTGTCACCTTTTCAGAGCTTACTTTCTGTTCTCCTGACATCTCTGGGATTTTCATGCATGTTTTTCTGCGTTTTCTCTGAAAATCTTTGTGGCCAACACAGCTCTCTCCTGTGACTCGCAGAACTCCTACACTGTGTTCCTGCTTTGAAATAAAAGGTTCTGTCATCAGAAAAGGTTTCAGGCCTTTTTCTCTCCCTCCACTAAACAACACCAGTCTGCACTGGCTGACTGCAGTGATCTGTGTTTGACTGCCATCTTCTGGACAGTCGTGCAGTTCTTTGTGTGCATCTCTATTAACATTCGTTGAGCTACTTTTCTGAACCTCTGGGGTCGCTGCTCTCTCCTCCTCCTGTCAGTGAGCTCTTGTTTCTGCTCTCTCCCTCCCTCTCTCTCTCTCTCTGGTTCCTCCCTGCAGTCTGATAAAAGCCCGTCTTGGTGGCCGACTCATGGACCCTGCAGGGGAGCAGAGGCGGCGCTGCAGCTCCTCCTGAAACTCTGCCCCACATTCCTCCTCCTCCGAGTCACACGGACCTCCTCTCTGTCTCCTTTTTTTTCTCATCTGCTCCCTTTTCCTGCCTTCTGGGATTCTGCACTGAGGATAAGATGCGGAAACTTTCTGTTTCTGAATCTGGAATGTCCCGTCGTCATTGGAGGCTGTTGCCCTGACATGCTGCACAAAACCTTTTCTTTTACTGACATACATTATCATTTTGGATGGATTTGCATGCTTTCTTTTCATCCATAAGAAGTATGTTTTGTAGGGTTGACGGCCTCATCCCTGTTTGATTTGGTGGCGTTTATCTGTCGCGTAGAGTTTAGTTATGAAGTCTGACAGGAACCAAGCTTAACGTCTGTTTTTCTATCTCACTCGACTTACTGAGCGGATAACAGTCGATGTGTTGTTGCCTGAGAGCTGGACTCAAAATCTATCCTGTGGGGGTTTTTGGGGGGGAAGAGACTTTATTATTTTGCTAATGCTGGTCATGTTTTATAAAGTCACTGCAGGACAGTTTGTTTGTTTGTTTGTTTTGAACTTTTCCTTAAATAAAATGTCTTTTAATGTTGGAAACTGCAGATGTGATTCTGTTTGAAACAGATTTTGTTCTTTTTGTGGCTGCTGCTCTTTTGTCTGTCAGAACATAATAAATTGCTTTTTCTTTTGGTTGCTTGAACCCTGTCCTTTTCTTTTACTGCTCTGCTATTTCATGATTGAAATATGTGAACAGTATGAGGAGGAAACTCTTTACTTACCGTAATATAGTCAAAGAAATTCTTAGTGGACTAACACCCAGTTTCCATTTTCTTTTCTTAGTTTCGTTAAACTTGCACTTTTTACTTCAGAATACTCTTGTATTATTTTGGTTGACTTCTAATTTACTTACTCTGAGTTTCTCCACAAAGAATCTTGCAAAAGCACATTTTTAAATCTTGTTTTTACAAGAGATGTGTTCATAAGTGTTTGGAAAGAAGTCATTCAGTATGAAAAAAACTTAAAAAAATGACTAATGGAAGAAATCTTAGTCAACACTTAGTCATTTTAGGGGGGGGTAACAAAATGCTTGAACAGGGTTCCCATGGATCCTTAAAAAGTCTTAAAAGAAATGTTATACATTAAGCTAAAAAATATGGAACAAATTGCTAATAAATGTCTTAAATCAATCTTTCAAAAATCTTTCACTGTAAAATCAAAAGAAAAACTTCTTTCTAAAAGAAATAATTCACCAAATGTCTCTGGCATTAACTCCACATCTGGATAGCAGACCTGACAAAACTCTTTGTAATTAGTTGAATTTTTTTATCAGAAAAGTCTTGACTTTGACTTAGTTGTGTTATCAGTCATGTTTACTCATAATAATGATAATTGTGTCCATTACGTGTGAGTGCTGCTGGTTGTAACCTCCTCTCCTCCGCCGCAGGACCTCGATGCCGTCCCAGCCCTCCTACGGCTCCTGCTCCCCCCCCCACGGCAAAATGAACAAGCTGCCCTCCGTCAGCCAGCTGATCAACCCCCAGCAGCGTAACACACTCACCCCATCCAGCATGACTGGAGGCCTGACTGACAGTAAGTGTGCCCTTTTGTTGCTCTTCCTGTCTGTCTCAGGCCATGCACCCCCCCTCCCCTCTCACCTCCACCAGTAGTCCCGTCCCTCCTGGGCTTATTGTATACTTATAAAGCCTGCATGTCCGGGCAAGCAGGAGGGGCCATGAACGCCTCTCAGTCCCCCCTGACAGAAAGCTTCCTCCTTTTAAAAAGAATGTGATCCCTGTGAGACTTTCCTGCAGGACCTGTTGTGATGCATTATGTGTCATGTTGAGAGTAACCTCTGCATGTCGCCCCCCCCCCCCCCTCCCACCATGTGTTTCAGTTAATCTCTAAATCCCAGAGCAGTAAGAGTAAAGCTCACTGTAGCTCCTTTTGTCTCTGCAGTGACTCCCATGATGGGCACTCACATCCCCATGAACGACATGAGTTCACTGAGCCCCACACACGCCCTGCAGCCTCAGCTTCCCCTGGTGCCCTCCTCGCACTGTACCCCCCCTCCTCCATACCCAATGGACAGCAGCATCTCCAGGTACCTCGTCAAACCACAGTGGATACATCTACATTCATCATAACTTCAATTACGTAGCACAGAACAAAAAGTGATTCACGAGACATGAAACCAAGAAAGATTACAATAACGTGCAATTAACTCTAACTAAAAGGACACATGAAAAGCAAGGGAAATAAATGAATAGCGAATGTGTTATAAGGAGGATAATAAGGAGAGACTTAATTAAAGATACAGAGCTAGCTTGCCAGCTCGACTCTGAGTGCAAGAGTCCCGTCTCCTTTTGCTTCGTCCTGAGTGTGTATTTACCTGCAAATGTTGAAGAGGAAAAGTTCACACCTCCAAAATAAATCTCTGCTGGACCAAACAGGAGAATTATTATAGTATTCTGTTAATGGCTTGGAAATATCCTGTAAATTTGTGAACATTTGAAGGTAAAAAGTAGAATTTGCACAGTTTTATGCTCTCGCCTCAGATCTTCATCCAGCACAAAACATCACTTTATACATTTTTAAATGCAAACTACACTATGATTTATTTTTGACATTTTTATAACATATACAATAACATTTTTATGAAGTGTTTGCATGCTATACTATGACGTTTTTTTACAACATTTCTATGAAAAATGTATGACATACTGTAATATGACATTTTCTTTTTTTATGACTCATTTTAATTACATTTTTTACATACTATACTTTTAAATTTTTTTTTACTTTTTTATGACATACTATATTATGACATTTATAAATTATAAAGAAATATGACGTACTTTTTTATGAATTTTTTTACATACTATACTTTTACTTTTTTTAAACTTTTTTATGACATACTATACAAGGATATTTATTTACGACATTTTAATGAAATGTTTGATTTTTTTATGACATACTATACTATGACTTTTTTTATGAAAGTTTTATGACATACTTTTTAATAAAAAATTTTGACAGGGTTATTTTTATATTATTGCTTTTTATGATTATTTTTTGACACATTTACATTTTTAATTACTTTTTTATGGCATACTACGCTATGACTTTTTAATGAATGTTTTTGACATACTATACTATGACATTTTTATTACACATTTTTATGAATTTTTTGATATACTATACTATGACATTTTTATGACACATTTTTATGAATTTTTTTGACATACTATACTATGACATTTTTATGACACATTCTTCTGACATTTTTTTACAACATTTTCTAACATTTTTATGTCATACTTTTTTTTATGACATTTTTTGACGCATTTACATTTTTTCTAACTTTTTTATGGCATACATTCTATGACTCTTTTATCACAAAGTCTTTAGTATAATCTGTTGAAGAGTCTGTATGTTTTATGAACATTTAAACAGCGAGCACCTTGTAACCGCGCACCCTCCCCTTCCTCCCACAGCTTCCTTATACGGTTGGGCTGCGCAGGCTGCCTGGACTACTTCACAGCACAAGGCCTAACCAACATCTACCAGATTGAGAACTATAACATGGAGGTGAGCCCTTGCCTATCCAACACCAGTCATTTGATGGGTTAGAGAGAAGAGTGGCTCCCCCCTGCGCATACTAAATCTCCCTGTGTAATGACCATTAGGACCTGTCCAGGATGAAGATCCCCGCTGAGTTCCAGCACATCATCTGGAAGGGCATCATGGAGCATCGACAGGCCATGGATTTTTCCCCACCTCCCCACATAGTGCGCACCACCAGCGGGGCCTCCACTGTCAGCATGGGCTCATCCGAGGCCCGAGGCGAGCGCGTCATCGACGCTGTGCGTTTCACCCTACGCCAGACCATCTCCTTCCCGCCGCGCGACGAGTGGTCCGACTTCTCCTTCGACCTGGATTCTCGCCGCAACAAACAGCAGCGTATCAAGGAGGAGGGGGAGTGAAGCGCCCCCCCCCCCCCCCGGCTCGCTCTCGATGTTCCCGTTTCTCATTTCACGCCTGCTGTTGGAACATTTCTTTTGACAAACCTGGTATTAGTGCAAATCCTGCTGAGAACAACGATTCATATTCAAATAGAAGTGCACTTATTTTTTCATTATTGTTCTCGTTATCGCCGAGGAGAAATAAACGGTGTTGAGCAAAAGGTGCATTTTATTATGTTCTAATTTCTTGAGAGCACTTAAGAAATGCTGAGGATTGCTTTGAGTTTTTTTTTTTTTATTCATGATTCATTCCCATGTTAAAGCATGACTAGAAAAAAAAAAACTGCCATTAGAGGGATTATAAGGGCTTATATTTCTGCTATGGGCCGTATAGCAAAAAGTGTATTTGAATTTGTAATAGACTTTTTTTCACCATTATGGTTGTGCAAGTTAGTCAAGTACACTGGTTTTCATTTGCGGCATAAGTCAGCATTGATTGTAAACATTTCAAACGTTTCCTGTCAGAAGTATTATGTCAATTGATGGGCAACTTGTTTTTCTGCTTCTATATTTTGCTTTTTTTTTTTTTTTTTTTTTTTTTAATGCCTATTGTGAGACCAATGCATCCCCCTTTCCGTGTCAGGTTGTGAAGTATATGTTTAAGTGACAGATGGTCGTTCATTTGATGTAGCCATATATAGGCCTTAATGCTCCTGACCCAGTGTTTTACAGTAAAATACTATGACTGACAGCCTTCTGTGTTTCTTCTTGTTTCAATGCTAAAGTGGTTGTGATTGCATTAAATTGGATGGCTAGTATTTTTTTCTATTCATGCGCCATGTTTTGGTAGAGGTTTATTTCATTTGGCCAAAACCTGATATAAATGTATATAAATTTGTATAGTTCTTTTTTTTTTTTAAATAAAGTCTCCCTTAAACAATCATGGAACATACTGATGTGAATATCTCCCGCTAGCCTGACCCGTAAGAACAAAGTTTGTATTAATTTTACACGACACTAGCCCAACTTTGTCTCAAGTAGCCAGCATTGTTAGAAAGCAGAGACCATCTGCATTTTCATATTTTTGTACAATGTATTGTAAATATGTTGCAATATACCAAGGCTATTTTGATATAAATCTGAAATAAATATCCATACTTGCTGTATTGCATGTTAATACTCCTTTGTGTCAAATTATTTTAGGTGTGAAAGATTCCTTTGTGTGTGGAAATACTGGATTCAATCCAGATTCTGATGGTCGAATCTTGAATTCTTTGATAAAACAGCATCAGGGTTTCTACAGCTTTTGAAAAGCAAAATTCAAGCACTTTTCAAGAACTTTCAAGGTACTTAAACTAAACATTTCAAGACTCAAAGGCTTTATCATCACATCTAAATTGTGACTATATTGCATATTGTGAAACAAAGTTTACAGAATTCCTTTATACTCACAGCAATAAATGTATATTATGTTTATTTTAGCAGCTCTTCAGACTTTGTTTTCTTCGGGATTATTTGTTGCTAATAATTGAATTTGACGAGGGAATTGTTTAAAAATTGTTTCCGTTTAAAAATGTGCATTTGTAGAATTCAGGCATATTCCTATCATTGAAAAGATAATGGTTAAAATTAAGTATTTTGAAACTTTAGTACTTTTTACACACCCTGCAGCAGGTAACTGTGACAATGTCGGTGAATTTACAAACAAATGAAGATTTTTTTTTTTTTTTTTTGAAGATTTTGCTCTTCCTTCGAGCCGACACTCGGGGAGTGAAGAACCCACGGTCATGTTTTCTGTTTAATCTCGGAGCTTTTCTCCGTCAGCAACAAAGGCAATAAGGTGGAGACGAGATGAAATACATTCAGCCGAAGACTTTTATTCATTTCTAACTTTATTCCTCCTGAGTTCCAAATGCCATAGATCTGTAACTCATCCTGTTGTGTGGAGTTATTTACAAAGACACGCGCGTGTGTGTGTGTGTGTGTGTGTGTGTGTGTGTGTGTGTGTGTGTGTG
>CALSBV010011200.1:8617320-8634518 GCA_943590825.1 Bovichtus diacanthus | reverse complement strand
GTGTGTGTGTGTGTGTGTGTGTGTGTGTGTGTGTGTGTGTGTGTGTGCGTACATGTCCGACACATTCCACTCATGGTTCACTTATTTACATTCACAGAAAAATATTCATCTTTTTACATTCTGGTACGAGCGATCAGTCTGTGTTGGCGCCCTGGTGTTACTCCACCTCGGCCACGTGTGCGACCTCCACCTCCATGGTCTCGATCACTTCAGGTGCGTCCTCCAGCTTCGGGTCCGTCAGCGCCTGCTGCGCCAGGACGTAGTTGACGACCTGCATGATGCCCTGATCCGAGAGCGTGGCCAGCGAGCCGTCCGTCACCGCCTGCACTGCCTCCACAGCCTCCACGGCCTCCACCGTCTCCTCCGTGATCAGCACCGTCTCTATCTGCTCCGAGGGCGGCTGGCGGGACGGCCGCAGCTCGGGGGGCAGCTCGGACGCCAGGATGCTGACGGCGTGCTCCACCTGGGTGCCCTGGTTGTGGAACTGCAGAGTGTCCTTCTCCAGCATGATCTTCCCCGGCAGGTTGTCCCCGTGATACTTGGCCATGTGTTTGCGCAGAGTGCGAGCGTCGATGTGCGCCTCCTGGCACATCGGGCACACGTACGGTCGCTCTCCTGTGTGCGTGCGGACGTGGCGCTTTAGAGAACGGGCGTCCGCCCAGGCAACGCCACAGGTCAGACACTCGAATGGCTTCACTCCTAGAAGAGAGGGGGGGCGACATCATCAGCCTCCACTAACACACAGGTCACTTTAACTGAATATTTTCTCTCTTTGATTGATTTTGTTATCAAAGCCCATTAAATAAAATCTATTTTGTAATATTGCATTGTTGTTATCTGAACAATGGCCGCAGCTGTACGTCTTTATAAATGCATAATCTATAAACTTGTTCTGTAGATTAATTATTAATTAATTAATTAATAAATGGCAATATGGTGCCATTATAATTAAACATGTTTTATCATTAAAACATTTTTCTGTACAGCCCTTTGATCTCTTCTCTCGTCACGTGAGATCTGACACTAAAAAAAATCCATTTCCATGTAATCCTTTTATATCAATATAGTATTTATTTTCTTATTATATAAAACTATATAATGAAGCGAACTGTCTCATGAGTAATGTATCCAATATGTGTACATCGATTATTTGGGCAATCATTGTATAATAATATAATGATACTGACGTTATTATCTTTATATTATCATATAAAGACCCCTGGACCCCTTCAGGGTTTAGACTCCTCCCGTCCCCCCTCAGAGTGTAAAGTCTCACCCTGGTGGTTGTTGATGTGGCGTCTGTACTCTCGGAGCTGCGTGAACTTCCTGCCACACTGCTCGCACTCCCGCTCCAGGTTCTGCTTCACTCGGCCTTTCTTCCCGTGAGTAGCTTTCTTCACGTGCCGCCTGAACAGAGCCTTCTCGAAGAACTCCTTCCCACACACATTGCACCTGAAGGCACCAAGAACAAGACAACTTTAACACTTAAGTACTGAACAAACCTCATCTTCTAATATTTGTTTTTATATCGTCCACATGTTGCCAGTTTGTGAACCACTAACCTTAATATTTACTTTATTTTATATTAATACCATTTCGGGGGTTCATGATTACAATTGTCTCCAGATAATACATTTTAGTATTCTGTTTGGTAATATATTTATATTTAAAATTCAATAAAGAACTAATTAAATTTTAAGTTTTCTAAAAACTCCAGGACTAAAGGCGTCCTCGTGGACGATGGAAAATGATTTTGGGACGCAGTAAACCATCGACTATCAGACCCTGTTTTTCCTGATGAAGCTACAATGTGAATGTGTGAGAATCTGGAGGACAGCTAGCTAACGTTAGCTGTTAGCTGTTAGCAGCCAGTGAACTTAGGGTCCACTGAGTTACATTAAGGTGCGTTCAGGCTCAGGCTCAGTAAAAATGAATATTATCATCGTGACATCCCTGATCCCGGTACCGTGTTAACAAACATCTTGAGTGACGGCGGACTTACTTGAAGGGCTCGGCCACGCTGTGCGACTTGACGTGAGAGTACCAGTCCTTCTTCCAGCTGTAGCACTTCCCACACACCTGACACTGGAACGGCTTCAGGCCCATGTGCTTGTTCATGTGCTGCTGCAGATCTTTGGCTTCATAGAACCTCTTATCACAGCTGCAGGTAGAATCAGGGAGTACATTTAATGCCTTGAACCTTGAACCACGGGTCATTAAAGAGACGGAGCGTTACTCACTGAGCGCAGGCGAAGGGCCGGACGTCCGGTTTGGGCTGATGCTTCTTCAGGTGTTTGCTCAACGCTGAGGCTCGATGGAACGTCGCTCCACACGTGTTGCAAAGGTACTTTGACTCACCTGTTTGAAATCAGCAGCGGAAATAAATAATACAATTTCAATAAAATAAATATGTAAAGAATATAAAGGAAAAATATCGTATAGTTGTCCAAAAACCCTACATGAGGCTCAACGTACTCCACATTCTTTTGTGTGAATTATCCAATCTTCATCAACTACTTTATACTGCTCCAGCTCACCACATACACAAGATTTGTTTTTGTGATTTTTCAATCCTGTGAGCACCCAGGCTGCAGCCTGATTGTATAGAAGTCTATGAGAAAATGTTCCTACTTCCCACTTGATTTATTACCTCAGTAAACATTTTCCTGATGAGTTTATGTCTCAATCTGTAATTTCAAGTCTTCTTCAGCACAGCATGATGTTTGCTTTGTAAATTTAGGGCGCGGCTACCTTGTTCTCATCTGAACTCTTTCAGTGTTTTTTCACTTCATGAAAGTTAAAAGTAACATTTTGGTCGTCTTAAAATGCCTTATTCAGCGTTTCGGTTGTATTTAGCTTCACGCTCGTGCCTCTGCTGGCTTCAAAAAACTAAAATGCCAAACCACAAAATCTGGAGCACCGGGAGAAAAACTCAGATATAAGGGAGAGATCTCATAACCGGGACAAAAGACACCAAAACTATGTGCATGGCTGAAGATTTCTGGGTGAACTTGAAGCGCGGTGTGCACCGACCTGTGTGGAGGCTGGTGTGCTCCTCCATGCTCCGCTTGCTCACAAAGGACTTCTTACAGAACTCGCATTGGAACTGCTTGGTGACGTCGTGCAGCGCTCGGTGCATCTTCAGGCTGTGTTTGTGAGCGAACGTCTTCCCGCAGACCTTGCAGGAGTGAGGCCGCACGCCCGTGTGGTTCAGCATGTGGATCCGCAGCGAGTAGAGCTTCGGTAACGTCTTCCCACAGATGTCGCACACAAATTCTCTCTTGGTGTTCGGAGGTAAAGTCTTGTCCTCCAGGTCGCTGTCCACCTTGCCCTCGGAGCTCTGCTCTGCGGAGGGTTTGACGACGGGCGCTCGCTGGCTGCTCTGCTGCTTGTGTCGGGCGAGGTGGGCGCGGAGCGAGGCGGCGTACTGGAACTCCTTACTGCACAGCTACAAGGACACAGACATAGAACAGTTTCAGAATAAAACTAGAGATCAGTCAGCGGTAAAGCTTGCCAGATTGCCCGGGGCAGGTAAAATCCCCAAAAACATAATTTTTCCCAGAGCTGAGGAGTGAAGTAGCTAAGCAGAGCGCTTCCTTCTCATCGCAGCACACATCGGGCACTCGCTAGAAAATGTTGCTGGGTAAAAACAAAGTTTATGAGTTGAAACGCAAATGCAATTGTTTCAATTATCCTGCAAACAGTTTAGTTTAGTTGGATGGCGGCTAAACTCCAGATTAATTTACTTGAATAAAGATTAAACATGACGATTAACTTTAGTCTTTGTTGTTATTTGATAACCACTAATAAATAAAATTAATTGTATAGAATTTAAATCATATTTTATCACCTTTTCCCCTTAAAAGAAAAATTCCGCTCACAAAATCCTCAATTTGAACAAACTGATTCATCAGATTAAATGAGTCTTTTTTATTTATTTAATCAACTCTTTTTAATTATTATAACTCGTCAGTTTCATCAACATAAATACATAAGTGGTTATATAAACGTAATACAGGTGCTTCCCTCCCTTTGTGTGCAGCAGGAGAGCAAAACTTGCAGTGCACTTGAGTGCAGTGAAAATGTTGATTTGGAGGCAGAACGCCAACAAATATGGATCAAAGCAGAATATTTGGTTTGATAAAAACATGTTGTGAATTTGGGAAATGATTACATCTATATTTTTTCACTAAATGTCGACTTCTGGACTTTAAACGTTTTGCAGTTATTGGAAATGTTTGGATCACAGAGTCAGAAACAATCCTCTGCAGCACCTCTGGAATATAACTATAATATTATAATACTGATAATATTAGTGCAGCCTCTTTATCTGACGCTGTGTGTAACAACTGGCTTTAAACATAATAAATAAAATGTAAAATTCTGTGCAGCATTTAAGTGTAGATTTAGAATGAAGCTTCAAACTATTCGTTACAGCCCTGAACATAATATTAACGTAATTAGAGGTGACATGTTTGACGGCACATTAAAATACTCACGCTGCACTTGTATCCGCGTGCTTTCTCGTGCTTTAACGTGTGCATGATGAGAGCGTAGCGTCTCTGGAAGGACATGCCGCACTCGGAGCACGTGTGCTCTCCCTCCACGGCGCTCTCTGCCGGGGTTTGCTCCTTCTTGGCTCCGTTCTCGGGTTCTGCCTCCTTCGTCCCGGCCTCGTCTGTGCCGAGCTCTCCTGTCGTGGTCACGCTCTCCACTGCGCTGACCTCTGGCTCCGCCCCCGGCTCAGACACGCACGGTCCTTCACCTTGAGTCTCCACCGGCTGCTTTGGTGGTCTTCCCCTCTTCCCCGGCCTCTGAGCCACCTGAAAACACATTCATGATAAAAAATATCTGCTCATTTTTATAGTTTTAGTTATATAGTTTTATATATATAGTTTTATAGTTTTGAACACCGACAAAACAGAAGTTATTGTACTTGGCCCCAAACGCCTCCGAAACGTATTGTCTAATGACATAGTAACTCTGGATGGCATTAACTTGGCCTCCAGCACCACTGTAAGGAATCTGTGCGTTATCTTTGATCAGGATATGTCTTTTAACTCCCACATAAAACAAATTTCAAGATCTGCCTTTTTTAATCTGCGTAATATTGAAAAAATAAGGCACATCCTGTCTCAAAAAGATGCAGAAAAACTAGTCCATGCATTTGTTACTTCAAGGCTGGATTACTGCAACTCCTTATTATCTGGTTGTCCCAAAAAATCCCTTAAAACTCTTCAGTTGATTCAAAATGCTGCGGCACGAGTATTGACAAGAACTAGGAAACAAGATCATATTACTCCTGTATTAGCTGCTTTGCACTGGCTCCCGGTAAAATACAGAATAGAATTCAAAATCCTTCTCCTGACCTACAAAGCGATTAATGGTCAGGCTCCAGTTTATCTTAAAGATCTCGTAGTACTTTATAAACCAACTAGAGCATTGCGCTCCCAGAGTGCAGGGTTACTTGTGGTTCCTAGAGTCTCTAAAAGTACAATGGGAGCCAGAGCCTTCAGCTATCAAGCTCCTCTACTGTGGAACCAGCTCCCAGTCTGTGTTCGGGAGGCAGACACCCTCTCCAAATTTAAGAGCAGGTTAAAGACTTTCCTCTTTGATAAAGCTTATAGTTAGGGCTGGCTCAGGTTTGCCCTGGACTAGCCCCTAGTTACGCTGCTATAGGCTTAGACTGTCGGGGGACTCTCTCCTCTCTTCCCTATCTTTCTCGTTCTCCTCCTCTCCCTCTCTATTGATATGCATTCATGTCCCTTAAATGCATGTTACTAACTCACCATCCGGGGCATCATCCCCGGAGTTTCTGTGTCCCTTATATGGCAGGTTGCCACTATTAAAGATTACTTTTGGACCGCGAATCGTGGCTGCACCTGTTGCCCTGGTCCTGCCTGACACCAGGAAGCCTTGACATCCCTCTGGATCCATCTTTTTTTTATATATACCATCGTATCATGTTTTCTGTCGCATAGATTGTCCATGTTGTATTTTTAACTATGCTGTTTGTTCTGTACACACGTCACCTATTGCACGTCTGTCCGTCCTGGGAGAGGGATCCCTCCTCAGTTGCTCTCCCTGAGGTTTCTTCCATATTTCCCCCACTAATTGTGGGGTATCTTTTAGGGAGTTTTTCCTTGTGCGATGTGAGGGTCTAAGGACAGAGGGTGTCGTACTTTGTACAGGCTGTAAAGCCCACTGAGATAAATGTATAATTTGTGATATTGGGCTATATAAATAAACTTGATTTGATTTGATTTGAGTTTTGGTGTGAGATGTCGGCTTCACTCCAAAATAACAGAGCTAGATAGCCCAGAGAATAACAGTAAACCGGTATAAAAGTAAGTTTGATAAGAAGCCAAACATCGGAGCGGTATATAGAATTTTGCCACCAGGCGTCGCACTTGATTCAACAATCATCCATGACTTTTTTCTCCTGTGGCGTTTACACGTGGCGGCGTTTGTTGAGATGGGATGATCCAAGATGTCGGCGCACAGACGCAGCTTTTCCTTTGAGACTAACTCTGCCATCTCATCACCCAAAAACACATGAACTTTCTAGTAAACAAACACATTGTGAGCAGTGTTGAAAATCAAATATCACATCGGATACTGTAGGGTTGAGGGGCTTTCACAAAACATTTACAAAATGAGATTTTCGATGAATAATCATCAGTAATGTCAATATAATGACTATTACTTTACTGTAATGCAGCCTTTAACACCAAGGAAAGACGACATGTTATGATATCCAAACTCTAAGACGATATCTAGCCTCACGTCACGATATCGATATAATATCGATATATTGCCCAACTCTGGTGCCGCACGCATCTTCCCCGTTCCACCTCGACTGAAAGTTGAAAAAACACGGCCTGTCAAAAACTAGCGCATCCATTAGTCTGTTTATAAACAAAGACAATATTATTTTAATCATGTTGTCATATTGCTTATCACAAATGCAATTCAAATTGGATATAGCGCCGTGGCCACAGGTGCGTGTCATAACGACAAATTCCTGTTCGGCCAGTTTGCATAAAATCAAACCGGTTAAAGATCTGAAACTGGAAGAATTTGAAAATTACCAAACTCTCCTCAACAGCAAAGTCGATCTAATAAGATCATTCACACACCTTGTTGTGAGCAGTTTCATGCAGGAACTATTTTCTTTCTACTACATCAAGGTGCATCTACTCTCATATAAGTCTCGCACGCTTCCTTCTTTGCAGAGACACGATTGGCTGGAACTCACAAAAACAATCTGCATCTATAAATAGCACGACAGGTAAGAGGAAATATAGGATTTTGGGGATTTTGGGTCCCTTTAACAGAAGGTGATAGAAAAATAAATCATTGACAAACAAAGCTTCATTAAAAAGTAGAGACGCACCTTTGGGGTGCTGGGACGTGGTGGGGTTGAAGATTTCTTCCCCTCCTCTTCCTCCTCCAGCCCCATGTGTAGACGTGCGTAACCGCCCTCAGCTATAGAGCGCTGCCTGAGGCGCCTCTTGTTGGGCTCGTCTGACTCCTGCTTGTCTCCTTGGCTCTCGTCAGCAGAGGGATCCTCCTCCTCCAGCGGCACAAACTCCTCCACCTCCACCTCCTTCTTCACCTTGGCCGGACGTCCCCGTTTACGTTTCTGCGGTGTAGGTGCCGGCTCTACCTTCTCCTGAGGCGACGCCACCGCTTCAGAGGCCAGTTTGACGACCTCCGACGGGCTCACTTTGTCCGGGTCTACATTTATAACAAAGGCGCCCGTCACTTCAGCGACCTGAGGCTGCTCCATCGCCAGGCAGGCCGACACCACAGCCAGAGACTCGCTGGCTCCAGCCTGCCCGCTGTGCGTGACCACGGTCATCGTCTCCCCCTCCATGTCCTCTGCACTGCGTGAGATCAGCGTGACCGTCTCTCCCGGCTCGGCCTGTCCACTCTGCGCGATCAGAGTCACGCTCTCAGTTTGCCCGTCCTCCCCACGATCGTCTCCCTCCACAGCTTCTGCAACGACCGCCACCGGCTGCTGGACGTACGCCTCTTCAGAAGTCGCAATGAAAGCTAAGGGATCGCCGGTCACAGCCACACCACTCTGCGTCACCACCGCCCTGCCGTCGCTCTCGATGGTGACCACGAAGGACTCATCCTTTGAGCCCTCCGGAGCAGCCGGCTGGCTCGACACCACCGTGTGCACGTCTCCTCTTTGATACACCGTCAGTTTCTGTTCCTCCACCTTCTTGTGCACAGACTCGCAGATCTGCAGCACCTCTGTCATCAGCAAATGCCGAGCGAGGTTGGCGATATCTGCCATGACGCAGAAATTAAACGTGAGCATGGAGGTGTACGCAAAATCCAGCAGCGGGAGGAAGCTGGCTTTGGTGAAACCTGGAGAGAGAAGCATGAAGGTTAAAACTGAGCAGCTGTGAGAATACGTCTGTACGGCAAATGAGTATCGAAAACATTTCAATTGAGAATCGATGCCTTCACAGACACCACCGATCAAACTATTTAGAACGAAAATCAGCTGACAACGATCGAAGCTCCCGTCCTGATCAAAATGTGGCAACAAACTTCAGAGAAGCCATCAGAAAGTAACCGGTACATTTCTGTCTATCAAAAGCAGAACTAACTGAAACTGACATCCCTGCTCATCACCCGAAAAAAATCCTCAAATTGAATAACTGATTAATCTGAATAAACAAGTCTTTTTATATCAAATCATCTTTGAATGCTTCCAAATTAACGATTTCTTCGACATCTTTCTACAGTCGCTGTTGGTATGAAAGTGAGTTTTTTTGTTGAGATTTAAGTGATTTACTATAAATGTGCCAAAATGTAATTATGGTGCCGTTAAGATTATTGCTTATTACAGGTGCGTGCAGGCTGCAACATTTATGCACTACTTTAAGAAATATGACCCATTTGCAGATGTTACCAGAATGTGATTGATCATTTTTTGGAGGGCAGTGGAAACACCAACAAATATGGATTAAAGCAGAATATTTTGTTTGATAAAGACACATTGTGAATCACTTTTCCAAGACATTTTTTGGACTTCACAAAACTCTGGAGTTATTGGAAGTATTTGGATGACACGAGTCAGGAACAATCCTACGCAGCACCACGGAAATCTAATTCTACTAACACTGCATTTTGTAGTAAAAAGCTTATAAAAAAATTTGGTTATTACAAAATCCGGGAGTTGCAATTTAATAATAATAATGTAATAATACATGCATTATGTAATAACCATACTTGCATATTTTTAGAAAGACAAAAGAATATGGTGACAGTAGAAGATAATCTACTGGACTAATTGTAATTTAGCTGTAATTTTTTTAATTTTATTTTGATTCATGCTTGAATGCATAAAACAAACTTTGTTGTTAAAATGTTTTCACGATTTTTACGAATGAAGACATCCATATTGGCTGGTTAATACACAATGGATGCATTATTAAATGTTCATGAAAAAAAGCGCAACTCCTACATTTTATATAAATAATAAAAAATAAAATAATAATTTATTACAAAATGTAGGGACATATAATACATATAGCGTTCAAGCTGTTTAGTACAAAATGCGGGTGTTTGTCATATTTTTATCTTTGTTTTGTTTTTTCTGTCCTGTAACCAACAAAATAATATAAAAAATGTAAACGTGTGCGTTATTGCATTATGAAGGGAAAATTTATTATTTCTCGAGTTATTACATAATGTGTTGTTACAAACAACAACAAGAAAGTCAGTTATTTTTACCCTATTATTATTTCATATTGTGTACAGTTAACCAATCTAGTTTTCTTATTTTGAAAGTCTTATATTGTGATTTTATTATAAGGTAATACTCTACAAAATGCCCCCTGGGGACAAATAAAGTGTTTTTAAAGCTTGAAAGTCTCACCGGAGAGGTCGACCACAGCTTCGTGTGTGGAGGCAGCTCCCTTCTCAAAGAAAAGCTCGTTGAAGTATTCGCTGCACGCTGCCAGGACGGCTTTGTGAGCGCGGTACTCCTCTCCTTCGATGAGCAGCGTGATATCGCAGAACTGATTACTGAGGCGCTGCTGGTTGAGTTTGTCCAACATTGTCTGGCTGTGTTTGGGCAGGAACTGATTCACCTCACCCTTGCTGTCCACCTGGAAAAAGGAACACACCAAACTCCATTCAAAAAAGACTCAATTGAAAAGGGCAAATAAGATCACACCTAAGCAATAATCAGGACTGAAACATTAAGAGTAAATCAGTGAAACGCACAAAGACGAGTTCGTGTTTGGCCATCGTCTTGGATCTCAGTTGACAAGATGAGTCGGTGAAGACTAAACTATCTCCCTCTTCTTCCTCCTCTTCCTCGTCCTCCTCCTCATTCGTGTTGGCAGCCGCCCTGCGTCTCCCCGGCCGGGAGAAGAGTCGAGACCCGGAGCCGTCATCAGCGCTGCGTCTGTTCAGACACTGAGGACACTCTCTGATGTGGTCTTTGACGTGCTTCAGGATACCTGAACAAAAAGAGGACACGTTACAGTGGCAACTAGAGCTGCAGCGATTAGTTGTTTGAGAAAAATATTTGCCGACTATTATGATAATCAACTAATCGTTAGTCATTTTTATTGCAGAAATGCTGCTTGTTGCTTTTCTCTGTTTTATATCACATTAAAGTGACAAAACAAGACATTTTCACAACTTTTCTGACATTTTATAAACCAAACAATAAATCAATTAATCTAGAGAATAATCAGAAGATTAATTGACGATGAAAATAATTGTTAGTTGCAGTAGTAACACCATCTTTTTAAACTACTACAATCCAAAACCAGGGCTGCAGAACTATTACATTACAGTTCATTTCTATCAATTATATCAAATGTATAAAACTATCAAGTATTGTCATTATCCTTTAATAATAATAATACTAATTGCCCCTAGTATATCTTTTGTATTCATGTTTCCTTCCTGGAGTGTCTGAGTGGTGCGTTCACGTACAATCAGGTTCAACGTTATTAAGCAACTTCTCGTCTGTTTTTTGGTAGTTACATTAATTTACAATACTGTGGGTAATACTACGGAGCCCCTCTGGGGTCACATGGTAGTGAAAAAAACTGGATGTGCAATATTCTTTTATAAATACCCATTGTAAATTTATAGCACTCAGTAAATTAAATATGCCCATGCTGTAATTTCTGGCATTTAATCTGCTGATGAACCACTTTAATGAGTCTGTGGTACTGAATAGTGTAAAGTGACCGTGCGGCTCTTTGGGGTAACTGCATGTATTTAATATGCTGCTGTAATATTCAGGCATCACACAGTGTAGTGAGTTACAAGTGTATAGCTGAATGTACTATATGGGAATAATATACGGTCTATATATTATTCCCATATAGTACATTCAGCTTTTTAATGTCACATTTTATGGCTCATGTGTGGTTCTGTTTTACTTATTTTTCTGTAAATCTTTACTTTTCAAGTGCTGTATTATTACAATTATTATTATTATGTATTGTGTTGTTATTGATTGGAGTATGTGTCATGCTGTAATATGAATTATTAATAATGTAAATGTTGTGTTTAATTATAAAGGGCTGATGTCCTGACTTTACCTTTACCTTCTCATTGGTTCTTTACTATACAAATAATGATAAAAGTATAATAATACAAATAAAAAAAAGGTTCAAAATAAACACTTGAACTAACCGTTAGATGGAGACAGAGAGAAACCGCGCGTGGCTGTGGCGGTTGGCGTGTATTTATATGAGTAAAGCTCGTGTTTACAGCGGTTCTCCGGCACATTTAACCACATTAAACGGATTATATTTAAGTATATTTATTATTAACGTCTCACCTCTCCACCAGTACTTCTGGGAGATGGTGTCCCAGGTCAGCTGCTGGTTCAGGTGCTCCCCTCCTTCGGTGATAACGTGCGCCTCGGTGATAAGTTCCTTCCTCCGGCCGTCCTGGAGCACCACCTCCAGCTCCGTGAAGTCGTTCTGGCCCTTCAGCCGGCGCTGGTAGAACAAAGTCCCGCTGCGCACCACGTAGCAGGTCGCCGCTTTGCGGATCTTCCTCTTGGTGTTCCCGGGAGTCCCCGGCGCGTACGGCTCCCGTTCATCGGTCAGATAGCGAATGATGGCCAAGTAGCTTTCTTCACTCGACATGTCTCCGCCCGCCCGACCCCGCGCTTCACACGCACAGTTGCGGGTTTCTCTCAAAGAGGACGGGCCCTCTTCGGCTTGTAAATTAGTGATTTAAATTTTTATATTGTGGATAACGTGAAATGGAAAGGCCACAACAACATTTTAAATTGTTTCCTTTAAGGTGGAACTGCAGTTCGCAACCGTCAGGGTGGACTTGCCCGAACAGACAAAATGGCTGCTGCACAACCGGAAGTTGCGTCAGTGAAAGCGGAAGCACGTCGTAGACGTTTATCCGACACTAGAGGGCGCCATGTGTAAACTAATATCACATAACACCATAGACTACATGCATTTATAACAAATAAATAAAGAGATATCACAGCATAAAGATTATTTAGTTTATCCTTTTTATTTATTTTTTCGGTTTATTTTTAGATCTTGATTTAAATCATTATTATTAATTGAAATCCTTTTTGAGTCATCAATATTAAATCATTATTAGATTTAGCTTTGTTAATTTTTTTGATTTATTTTTGTGTTTTAATTTAAGTATCATTATGAGATGCCTTTGGTGTATTTGTATAAAGCTTATTATTATACCATTATTAGAATGTTTTATATATATTTTTCATTTATGTCTTAATTTAAATCATTATTAGATTGTTTTAGTTAATCTTTTCTATTTGTTTTTATATAAGGTAATATTAAGTATTATTACTTTTTATAAGTTTATAATTTTATTTTTTTTTTTTTCATTTATATCTTAATTTAAGTATCAATATATATATTTTTAGTTTATTTCTCTCTTCTATAGACTCATAACAAATTTATTTTTTCAATTTATTTATCATTTAAATTGTTACCTTAATTTAAGTATCATTACATTTATTCTATTGCAATAAATACATTTATTCTAGCACAATAATTACATTAATTATAGTGCAATAAATATTTTTATCCTATTGCAAAATTCCTTGTATTTATGTGCTGAAGTTGTTTTGTTTTTGTGTTGTTTTTCCTGTGTCTTTTAATTGCACTGATCAGGAGTAGAACTTCTAATTTGATTGTATTCTGTACATCAATAAAGACTTTCTATTCTATTATTAGATTTTCTCAGTGTTATTGTAATGACCTAAGGTAATGACGTACTTTGTGGTGCCTGTTGCCTTGTTAAAGACAGTTTAAAAATATATACAGCATATCACTGGCTCCCAACCTGAGGGTCGTGACCCCCACAAGGGATCGCCAAGCTTCACATTTTAAGGGATGTAGGACAACTTTTTAAATATACAGTTGCCATATATCTCAGGATTTCAATCATTTCTGTGAAGAAAACTATTGAGCTTTACTTTACAGGTCATTTAGCGGACGCTCTTATCCAGAGCGACTTACATTGAACTAACTACAGGGACAGTCCTCTGGAGCAACTCAGGGTTAAGAGCCTTGCTCAGGAGCTCAATGGTGGCAGCCTGGTGCTGAACTCACGACCTTCTGGTGTTCTATTTGAAGAAAAAAATACCTGGAATTGGAGTCAGTTTGGAGCCAAACAGAGCGAGATGTCTCACAATTATGTTCAACTTTTACTCAGACTGTCCTTTTCACTGTCCAAGTTCACATCCAAGGATGAACGAACATTTTCCATTGTTGCCCCCAAGCGAAGAGTTTTCTTCTCACTGTCTGGTTTCATTTGCGGTTTTAAAATGTGCATTATTAAATAAAGCTGCTGTTATTTGACTGGCGTTACATGAGTATCACCTGCTTTCCTTTTAAAGTCTTCAAACTCGTGAGTAAAGTGACTTGAGGTTTCAATTCATTTCTTGTATGAAAGTATTTTTCTGACATTATTCAGTAAAATGTCACAGTTTATATTTACAACATATTATAGGGTTATACTTAAACCGCAAAAAAAAAACACTGTAGAAATACCAAAATGAAAGTACTCATTAAATTATAATTATTGGTGCATTAATGTGTTCATCACTTTAACGCTGCAGCTGGTGAACAAGGAGCCTTTTTCTTAAAAACTAATTCATACACTGCCAGGTACTTTAATCTATATTAATACATCATATTTCATTTGTTATTTATATTTCGTATTAATATTCTAAATCTGCAAAGTAACTAAACCTTTAAATACATATAGTGGAGTTAAAAGTACAATATTGGCTTCCAAAATGTAGTGGAGTAGAAGTATAAAGTAGCACAAAATGGAAATATTCAAGTAAAGTACAAGTACGTCAAAATTGTACTTAAGTAGAGTACTTGGTTACTTTCCACTGCTGCCTGTGAGTTATTTTAAATACCACATGTTCATTTTTGTCTTTAGAAACTAGGGCTGCAAATAACAATTATTTTCTAGATGATTATTAATATAATATTATATAATATTATAATATTATGAATTAATTATTTTCCAAAAATGACTACGAAGAAAAAATGACTTAAAAAATAGATGCAAAATAGGATTGCAAAGAAAAATGTATATTTACATTTTCTAGATTAATCGAGTAACTATAAAATGTCAGAAAACAGTGAAAAATGTCCATCAAAGGTTCTCAAAGTCCAAGGTGATGTCTTTAAATGTCTTGTTTTGTCACTTTAATATGATATAAATGCAAAAAAAGTAATACAACTACTTGAATCACTCTGCAAATATAAATGTAGTTAAACTACCAGCAAGCTACTGCAAAATGTGGTTAAACTACTATTTTAATTAACGAGTTTAATCCCCATTACTGTCTGGAACCTGTGAAGTCTGACTTTCCATGAATGCTTTATAAGACGCATGAAGTGAAAGAAAAGCTGCATTTAACTCCTCCGACAGGCCTTCGTGTGGCACTAAAACCTTCGCACAGCCGCCTGTATGCCACACTTAATACTTTGAATACCTCTGCTCTGTTTTTGTTTTTTTTATGACCCACAGGAGGGGGGGGGCGACACACATTTCGTTGCTCATCCATGTGTCACATACCAAAGCTGACATCAAACGCTGGTCAGTGATGTGTCTCAGAAACACATTCCTGCATCAACAGCCCTGACTCCAGCGCAAAATAAATACATTCACTGGTAATCAGGAGAGGCAATATTATTATTATTAATATTATTATAGATTAAGACACCCAGCAGCAGTTTATAAAGTAAATAAAATGAGCTCCTCCTTTACCAGCTGCAACATTAAAGTGCATGAATGCAATAAACTTCTGGTACTTTCAGTTTATTTTGATGATAATACTTTTGTACTTTTACGTGAGTAATATTGTGAACGCAAGACTCTACTTGAGTATTTTTAACCTTTAGTATATAATAAGATTTGAGTACTTCTTCCACCCCAGGAAAATATAAAATGTGTAAAAAGACACATTAGTGCACTTTTATAGAGACAAATACTCTGTTTACTGTCTCAGTGTCACACACAATTACTTTTTTGGCATTTTTTGTGTAATTAACTACTGAAACTACAAACAGTTTGGGGCCATAAAAGGAAATTAATTATTATTATTATTTTTATTTATTTTATAATTATTTTATTTTATTATTATTATTATTATTATTATTTTCTTTCTATTTTTTCTTCTTTTTTAGAGAAGATTGCACCCCCTACCTCTACTGTAATTGCACCTCCTTTTCTTTAAATATTTTTATTTCTATTTTTATTTTTTTTTTTATTTAAGTATGACCTATAAATAAGTTTTTTATTTATTTAAATAAACTCAATTAAGTGTCATTTGTTGTGCAGTTTGGGGCCATAAAAGGAAACAAATTATTTTTATTTTTTATTTTACCATTGTTTATCTACTGTAGTTGAACCCACTTTTACCAGCCCAACACCTTTTTCTTTAAATATTTTTTATATATATTATTTATATTTTTTGGGGCTATATATGACCTGTAAACAAGTGAGCATTTTTTAAATATTAACTAAATTGAATGGAATTTATTTGTTGTGTGACTTCAGATTGGGGCTATAAAAGTAAAGCAATTTAAATTTTATTTTATTTTGTACCATTTCTTCTCTACTGTAATTGAACTGTTTCACCACCCCGTCTTTTAAAAGTTAAATATTTTTTTTAGAGAGGTATATTATTTTCTTGGTTTATGTATGACCTGTGCATAAGAGGGGCACTTTAAAAAAAAAAAAAAAAAAAAAAAAAAAAAAACTCAATTGAGTTTGTATTATTTTTTGTTATATGTAAATTGTCAATTTGATTATTTGTAAAGTAGTTTGAGCGACTTTTTCACAGTAGCTTCAGTTAACAAAACTAGATTTCTGCTTTGCTGTAGTTAAACTTCCAGTGATTGAACACTTTGCACATTCAAACCTTGTTCCAACAAAGCCGAAAACACCACATGGCATGTAGCTGCGCTGCACATCGTGTCACTTCCTCCTCGTGAGGTCTTTGTTCAACTCTTCATTTCCTGCTCATCGAGGTTTTCTTTTGTTTTGAGCAGGTTTTTTTGGTATGAAGAAGACAAAAGGCAAATGTGCCACTAAGCAGGACGGCTGGTTTGTGTTTTGATAAAAAAACACATAATCTTCTGTCGAGGTTTCGTATGCAAAGAGGAGGGAAATGCAATGTAGCGTAATAAAGGCTGCACGTCACCACGAGGAGTTTTACCTGCTTAGAAAACAGCCTCAATGTAAAACTGATTCCTATAAACTTATTCCTAAAGCCTGTCACAAGTCCAGTCGCAAGATCAGACAAACTGAATTACGTCACAAGGTTAGAAATGATCAACTCAATGCAGCTGCAGTCGGCTAACTTAGCTTAGCACAAAGCCAGGAAACGAGTCTGGCTCCGTCCCAAGGTTAGCGTACAGATGTGAGGTATCGGTCTTCTCATCTAACTTACTCTTTGCAGGAAAGTGAATAAATATATTTCCCTGAATGTCAGACTGTTCCTGTGAACATGGCTGACAGCCGCTGTTTGTGCTCCAGCATGTTAAATAAACACTTTTTTCACATGTTTACTCCTTGTACAGTAAGAGGTTTCCCTCCGGCTTCACATACGACTGCTCTCCACTTTTATTACAGTTGTCAGAAGCTGCACCAAATAGGGAATCAGCTTCACGCCT
>CALSBV010011200.1:8588676-8603357 GCA_943590825.1 Bovichtus diacanthus | reverse complement strand
CAACTACAAAGTGACTCAAAATGACCAAAATAACTACAAAGAGACACAAAATGACTACAATGAGACTCCAAACAACTACAAAGAGAAACCAAACAACTACAAAGAGACACCAAACAAATACAAAGAGACTAAAAATGACCAAAACAACGACAAAGAGTCACAAATGGACTAATAAGAGACACCAAACAACTACAAATAGACACTAAACAACTACAAAGAAACACAAAGCAACTACAAAGAGACACCAAACAACTTACAAGAGAAACAAAATGACCAAAATAACTACAAAGACACACAAAACAACTACAAAGAGACACAAAATAGCTACAAAGAGACACAAAATGACCAAAACAACTACAAAGAGAGACCAAACAACTACAAAGAGACACAAAAGGACTACAAAGAGACACCAAACAACCTCAAAGTACAAGTTGTGATGAAGAAACATCTGTTGACTTTAACTCTGTCGCTGTTTTGATTAAAGTCATAGTTTTTTTAACTTCTCGTCTAAAGTTGCTCAAAAGTGAAGCATGGAAGTTTATACTATGTGATCAGGAAAAAAGCTTTAAAAAATTAAGAAACATAAAGTAAGCCGACCTTGAGTTGGGATTGTTTTTTCAAAATATTTCCAAAGTCAAAAAGGATTTTTTATGCCTCAGTGTATACTTTTACATTGCATACATTTGTAAAACCTACAAGTTCCTTAAAGGAAAACATTTCGGGAAATAAATTTGTTTTCTGTCCAAAACGTAAAATGAGAAGAACTCAAACGTTCCCAAAAATGTAAAACTATTCCTATGAAATATTCAAAAATAACTCTTTAGTTGCATTGGATACATTTGTTTACTATACTTTTTCCTCCTCCACTGTATATCCAACAAACTATCAGGTGAATAACAAAGTGATTTGCTGTTGATAAGCTAATCCCTGATGTCAGACCCCTCCAGCAGCGTGTTATGGCAATAACAAAGCAGTGTTGAGTTTGCCTTCAGCCAAGTTAAGCTCAAATGAGCTGTTGATAACGTCATGGCTGACTTCATCCTCTCCGTGTTTTTGGAGGACTTACACCCTCACATAGCTCGATCATCCTTTCTCCCACAACACTTTCCCTCCACGAGCTTTGTTTTCAGTTGTGCTCATAGGATTTTAATAAATATGGTAATATGTAACTTTAAACAAAACTACTCCTCCGATTTTCGTGAAACTTGGTGGAAGGGTGTAGAATGGGTCAAGGAAGAACATATTAAATTGGGGCAGATGCACTAATTATTTTTCCCTTTTATTTACATTGTGAGATAGGGCATCTGTGCTGCATTCATGTGGTGTCGGAATAATTGGAAAAAATGTGTTCCTGGGAAAATTAAAAACAAGTCGGATCAACATCTCTGAAACAGATATCAACTTGTGAGCAACAACTCTGAGCAACAAAACACATCTTTTTTGTAGCGTCCATGTTGTTTCCACATTACAACCCAAAGCTCATGAACGCACCAAAGACTTCCCAACTGGAGAAACGGGACCATCCGAGAAGCACTTGAATGCACCATTTGCCATGGTGGAGGTCTGCGCTCTTAAAGGCCATTCTTGTTTAATTATTAGTTGGATAATATGAAATAATTTGTTTGGACATAGTACATTGTATCTGTATGATAACAATTACATTAGTAAACTATTTACTAACAAGTGTCTGTTAATAGAGAGCTGCAGGAACGAGTCCTAAAACATGCATTTTAGCTCTCAAAGTCAACGTAGATGCCTTAAATAAAGTCTGTGGATAACAGAAGCTTTAACGTTTTGTTTTAAGCAACTGATGATTATACTGGCCACCCAAGTAATGTTTAAAGATGCACTACACAGTATTTATCAACCGGATACAAATCACGGGGTGGAAACATGATTTATCTTTATCTTAGTTTGATTAAAACAGATTTCTTGCAATCATGCCGAATGAATGAACACACCAAATAAATCACCTCACAACGTGATCAAAAGATGTGATGGTTTTAATCCCATTTCCACACAGTAAAGTTACATGAGCTCCAGTACAGTATACGAGATGTGACACGGTGGGACACGAAGCTCATGTTGCCGCTGAGTCTGAAAGGTCTTTTTATTTCTTGCAACCCGAACACACCTATGTTCCCAATCAGTCCCACCCTGCAGCCCACTGAACGCTTTTGCGACCGTATAATTGCTCCAAACGAAAAAAACATGTAGTTTGGCCTTCGCCGTCCCGTGACCTCCACTCAGAGATGTTGGGCCTGATTCAGTGTTTTCCACCACCACGACCACAGCTTCAAATAATCCACTTTGTTTTGGAAAAAAAAAAACTTTCACATGCTGCCACATGAATTCCAATTCCTCCAGCCACTAAATGAAAACACTTTCCAAACTCTCTGGTGGAGCCCACATCCCCCTGGAAGACGCTCTGGCTCGGGTGCACCAACAAGGATTCATTTTAATGTCTTTTTTTTGATCTGTATGTAAATAAAGTGTAAATTGCATATTGCATGGAGGACGCTTCATTTTTTTGCACGACTTCAAATTGAAGTGGCGTTTTTTGTTGTTCAATTGCCACTGCAGTAAATACTGGATCACATCACAGTATTTTGGTGCAACAGGATTAAATTTCAATCTAGGTTTAGAGTAAAAACCAAACTGACATTTAAAACTAGGTTTAAATTCAATCTTTCTTAATTTTAAAGATAGTTTTATAGTTTGGTGAAACATGATATAAAAGGTAAACCATGATTTATAAAGATTCCTTGTTGGTGCAACCCAGCCTCAGTGTTTATTTTAACATTTAACTCTACGTGAGACATTATTTTTGCATGCTCGACTAGAAAACAGTGGTTATACAGGCACATGCCTGGTGCATTTAACAAAAGTAAAAACATTAATGAAAACATGAATCACATCAGTTATGTATAATATCAGTATTATGTTTTCGTTTACATGAGTAAATATGGATGTTTAGTTAAAACTGTTTATGGTCTATAAATTTTCAAATTCACAGTCAAAGTCCGTCATTCTGCACAGGATGTACTTCCACTGCCGATCTCTGAAACAAAACATAAAATCCTGTCAGTTCAACAATCATAAATTATCAAACTTTATTGTTTCTTCACTTTTTCGTTTGGCCTGCCAGTAAATTCTGTTCCCATCAGGGCTCGCTATGGAGATTTTTTCTTCCAGCTGAAAGGATTTCAACAATTTTCTTTCCTGCTGCTTCATGGGATCAGAAGTTATTAGGAGAGAAACAGATGTTGTGAGCGAACCTTAGCACTCCACTGAACGTGGTCTGGGCGCCCCGGATAAAGTATCCATAAGTCGGCACCACCAGCTCGGCCTCTTCTCTGTAGTGTTCAGGGATCTCCGTGGTCTTCCTGTGGAAAGCAACAAAAGTGAGTGCAATATTTTGGTTGAGAACATATAAACCTTTAAAAAAAGATGGTCGGACATTGTGGGAAATACGCTTATTCGCTTTCTTGCCAAAATTTAGACAAGAACATTTTTCATGCTTTTTGCTACCAACACGTGTCAATATCCGCTTGCTAAACGCAGAGTCCTTTCAAAATAAACTTCTGTCTTAACAGGAATCAAGTTAGTTAGGTTTTAGCAAAAAAACACTTGGTTAGATTTGAGAAAAGGATTGTAGTTTGGCTTTAAAACAATTACGGAAGTGCCTTTAGTTAACGACAGAAGTCATGTGAAAAATAAGTGCTTTAAGTACGGAAGCTAGTCTCCAAGTGAAAGTCCATCCACCCCACGACTTCCCACCTATGCGGACTTTTGCGCTGTTATACTTCCTGGATCACGGAAACGTGAAATAAAACCCAAATTGCTTTCATGGGACAGAAATTACAGTGCATTACTTTTTGTAGGTATAGCTATGAACGATCTATGAGAACAGTCTGACAGATAATATGAAGATACGGCCATAAGGTGGAATTATAATGGCGAAGGCAAAGCTTATGAATACCTCTAAAGCTCACTTATCAACATGGTATATCTTGTTTGTTTAATCATTATCAAAAATGAAGGGTAAGTTTTAAGTGTGGTTGTTTGCGGGACTATTTCTTGGCAAGGAGCAGTGACTTCCTGGAGACTCTGCAAGCAACATCATGGCTAAGAAATAGTCAGGCACATCAGTAAATCTGTTGTGTCAAAGAAGAAGAAGAAGGAGAAGAAGAAGAAGAAGAAGGAGAAGAAGAAGGAGAAGAAGAAGAAGAAGAAGAAGAAGAAGGAGAAGAAGACATACTTTATTGAAATGAAATGTTTCACTTATTTTTACACATAGGCCCTGAAATACAAACACAAGCACAAACAGGACCTAAAACAAAGTAGGCAGATTTGATAACTTTGGACAGAGCCAGGCTAGCTGTTTCCCCCACTTCCAGTCTTTATGCTAAGCTAGGCTAACCATCTATGGCGTCACCTTCAGATTAAACAGACAGATATGAGTGTGGATCGATCTTCCTATCTACTGTAACTCTTGACAGGAAAGGAAATAAGCGTATTTCCCTGTGAGTACGTACATGCAGGCGTAGGGACAGCGGCGTTTGTAATAGCAGCAGTAGAACTGCCATTCCCGGTCCAGAACGGATTCAAAGTACTTGCTCTGTACGCCGGCTACCAGGCCGTTGCGAGTGCATGTTGAAGTCCTACAGAGACAAACAAGTCAGTTATAAAAAAATAAAAAAAAACATTTACATTTTAATGTATGACAATGAAGGACAGAAAAGACATAAAATGACAGCAGGAGTTCTTTTTCTGCAGAAAGGATTTCTTGAGAGTTGAAACATTTCAGACAAAGAGACAATGCATCTATATTGTTGGAAGTAAATACTGGTTTGTTGACAGTTTTTTTGTTTATGACCCATACACTTGGCTGTCACCACAACATGCGACAATACGAGGTCCAAGCAGCAGGAGCTGCACCATGTGTAGATTTTTGTCATGGCAACATCCAGCCGGTGGGGGTGGTTTCCCTGCAGGGTAACGTCCCAACTGCTGTAACTCAAACAGACAGCGATGGTAAAGAGAGGCAGGCGTGGCAGCGATAGAGTTCATAGTGTTTGTCTTTGGATCAGTCGGCTGGGTGCAACCGAGTTTATCTCCAAATCAATCTAAAGAGCACAAGTGAAAAGACTCTACAACCTACAACAAGTAGTCCGGAGCAGTTCACTCGCATGATTCAAGCTGCTGTTTACGCTGTCAGGCTACAATCAGCTTTCAAAAAGTTTGATCCAGAGTCCTTTAATTAGATCAAACTTCCTGTGCAGTTAGTTTGTGGAACATGTTTATGTGAGATTGTTACTATCCAGTTTTTTGCGAATCCAGGAAAATGTCGTAACATGTGGTCCATAAAACACAATGTGAAGTCTCTGAAGGACTGTTGGACATTGGCCTGTTGGCCGAGTCCTGTGAAGTTACCCCAGAGAAGCTTGTTCCCAGGAATTGTCAGAGGAAGACATAGATTGCATGTTGAATTGTGATTCATGCAGGCCCGGGAGGACCTAATATTGTTGTTCTGAATGAGAAACCAGTGGACAGAAGTCAACTTTTTATGAAAGTAACTAAAGAACTAAAAGATCAGCGTTGCCAGATGTACGATAATTATCGTACTTGTACTTAATTAGCCTCCAGTAGGAAAGTTTTCCCATCAGAAAACGCTGAAAACGACACACAAGTTGAAACTTTTAAGGCATTCTTTTAAACGGAGCATTATATTAAACTTAGCCTATCCTTTGCAAATGTGTATTTATTTGTTCTGTGTATGCATTCATGGAGAAATGTCTTTCAGGGTTAGTAGTGTTCATGCGGTTTAAAAATTATTGGGAAATGTCCGATCGAGCTGACCAGAGACTTTCCTCTGGCTCCAGCCGACCTTTCTTTATGCTCCACATAAAGACTGGAGATCTTCCACTCCAACAACACGGGTGGTTTTGTTCATACAACAGTATCAGCATCAAACTCCACACAGACGCCTCGTATGGGCCATTGTTGTCTGCTAATAGTGACCTTTACCAACCTGTGTTGTGGGTCAAAGAATGTCCACCTACAGTAAAACCACATCACTCGTAAATCAGGCTTTTAAAAGAAATCTTTGATCAGTGTGTCCTCTTGTTGATTGGAACAAGAACAGACAAATGGTCCAAAGATGTGCCTGTGACGTGGCTTTCACATGGATGTAATAAATGCCCTTCTGAAATGTTTATGTGATGAACAAATCTACCAACAGCTGCTGTGCAGAGTAAAAGAGAAGCTGCAGAAACCTGCTCAAAACATGTGTAATCTGAGTCCTTTCAGTGCATTTCAGAATGATTGTAGTTGTTTACCATTCTCTCTTGTATATCCCAGTCGCGAGAACATTTATTGGCATTGTACGTTTCTGCAAACTACATTAAACGTATCCGTGGTTTCCAAAAACGTACAATGCCAAAAAAACTTTCATGGAGACTGGGCTGATGATTCTGCATTAATTATTCACAGATGCTGATTAAATCCCTGTTGACAAGGACAATTATACCCTTTTTCCACAGAAATGAGTGCGTAAATGCGGCAATAGATTCCTTTCCCATCGAAAGTAAACAAGTATGTCTTCATGTTTTTATTCCTGGTGTGTCACGTTTGATGTCATGTGTAAAGCAGAGTTAGTGGATAATGAAAATGTTAATTTTTTATATCTGTTACTTATTCAGTCTCTCAAATTCTCAAACCAGAGATGGTTGTTGCTGGATGGTTTTGATGAGTTATATTTTATCTTTGTCCAGTTTGAATAAAGTGCGAGATAAAATAACTGTTTCTGTCAATGGAGTCTGGTGGCTTTTCAGGAGAGCATATTAATTGTATGTTTTGAAAGTTAACAAATCATAATAATGGTCCAAATCCCTGCTGATTTTATTTATTATAAATTCACTTGTATGCATGTCATAGCATCGCGCCAGAAAAGAGGCGGAAATGATCATCGTGTCCACCCCGTTGCCATGTTTCCATGCTGGAGACGATAAGTACGGTGACTGCTGCAGAGTCATTTGTCTCGGGAATGAATGCTGATTGTAAACTTTCCGAGTGAAGACAAAAGCCAGATGTTAGTGGGGTTTGTGTGCAGTGAGAAAGGGGCTCCAGTGTAATGTTTGCAGAAGGATAAACAGGAGAAAAACCTACAGTTCATCAGAGGGAATTTTGTTCATCTCTGTGCTGCAGGTTAGACATTGAAATTCAACTTGTTCGGATTCTAAAAGATCTAATCAGTCCAACTTACATTGTATTTAGACTTTAAATGCACTTAACAATTCTATAAAAACAGCTGTTAATGTCAAGGAAAGTGGAAAGCAGTTGGTTAAAAAAGGTAAATAATCACCCACCACTCCATCCCACCACGGTTGATGTCGTCCCACCAGCAGTCACTGGGCTCCCCCAGGCCTTCAGGTGTGGGCTGGCACTCAAACGTCCACAGGCGGTCCATGCCGTCCGCCTCGCTGAAGTAGCTCCTGATGGCCACGACGACTTCTCCGTGAGCACACTGGAAGTTGAAGCTCTGGCGGTAGCCATTGACCCAGCCCATGTCGTGATGGTCTTCGGACTGAGCTGCCACTGCGGCCAGCAGGGACCACGCCAACAGCACCAGAGCAGTGTTCATGTTGAAGGAATCAGTCCGTCTGCTGCGTTTCCTCACAGCTGCCTCGCTTTAAACTCCTCCAAGTATTTTGTTGTCCAGATGTTTTGTATCCAGGCATGATGTGTAATTTGCTCCAAAAGTGGACCTCACTTGATATTTTAAGGTCGACTCTGACACAGAGCTTCAACAAAGTCTCACCGTAGATAAAGGTTTACCTTAAAAGACAGCCCTTTCAGATTACAGGCAATTTGGATTATGTAAACCATCTCGTTACTCAGGCTGTTAACTTTGCAGTGTGTGCTCATGGCTTTTCCCAAAGTAAATGGTGGTTCTGGACTATAAAACTGTTTTATTTTATCATTACATAGATTTGACCAAACAGATTTAAAAAACAGTGACAATTTTGCAACTTCTATTAAAATGCTCAGTGATTTTCGCAAAAACTGAATATCATGATTTTATTCAGCAATGTCTCAATGGCAATTAAAGGGAACTCTGTGAGCGCAGACGTTCACCAAATCCATTTCCATAATTGAAAAATAATTTGTGTATCTGCCCCGTGATCGAGATACGCCCCACATTTAATGGGTTCTTCCCAAGTAGCAACCTCCGGTTCTGAAAAGTGAAGCCAATGTGGAAGTGCTTTAAACCTGCATTCTCTTTAACATCCAGCAGGGGGGCGACTCCACTGGTTACAAAAAGAAGTCAGTTTGTATAGAAGTCTATGAGAAAATGTCACTAGTTTTTGGTTTTGCTAAAGATAATTTGTTGGTTTTGCAAATGTATGTCTGGGTAACTTCACGGTCACTTTTCTATTGGACATTTATCCAATGCATGGGAGAGAGTCCCAAACGGGGCTAATTTTGGGGGGTTTGGAAGTCAGTAAGTGTTGAAAGACAGATTGGATTTGTTCACACCAAAAAAAACAATAATAACACCATATCCCTAAACTTTAACTTAAAACCATGAAAAAAGACACACTAAAGCTATATTGCAGCATTACAATAACAAAACCCTACAACAATATCTGATCAGCTCTACATTAAGGCAAGTGAATTAAAAAGGTCAGAGAGGTCAAGCTACTTTACTTTTACCAACACCATCCATCACAAACAATCATTCCTGTGACTTATTAATGAAGCCGTTCTGCACAGATACAGATCTCTAAGTGCTGACATTGACCTGTGTGTTCAGTAAAACACACACACAAATGAATCAGTGCAGAATCACTCATTTCTTCACAAGATCACAGCTATTAGATCTTCACCAGCTCCTCCTGTTCCTGTGAAACGCAGCAATCCTGTAAAAGCTGACTGGCAGACGAATTAGGCTCCGTTAGAGAATGAGCTCATATTATTCAGTGTTTGAACAGTTTGTGCAAGTGTTGCTCATGCTTACATATTTTTTTTGCATCCAATTGAAAGTTGTAGTTTGTCCACATTATTAAGAGTTCAGTGGAGCATAATAATGAAATGTGGATCCCACGTCACACTGTGACACACATTACGACATTATTAGTGGTAAAGACGTGACACTTTCTGTGTTCTTCAGTGGAAAATTACAAAAACTTCTACCAACACAGATTTTGACAATTCATTTCAAAACTGTTTTTGTTGTAATGTAAGTTGCATTATTCAAATATGATTGAATATTTAAATTTGTCAAATTCTCATTGTATATGTGCCGTAAAAGGCAGGGCTGCATATTCTCGAGCCTATGCTAAAAGGCGAGCGTGCAGTCAAGAATAGATAGAAACGTCGCCAGAGTATCGTCAAAGGTCTTTCTCTCGTTATATTTGCTACCAAAGACGGTAATTATGATAAACATTATTGCTTTAAATACACCAACTCAGAAAAAATGGATCACTGAAGCAGTAGAAATGACTAAGTTTCAAAAAGGTAGTTTTCACACTGCAAAATCTATCGAAAAGATATAAATACACGTAATATAAGTGTTAAGTGGCTTACGTGTAGATTGGTATGGTGTTAAGGTTCAGTATATAAAAAATGTAATCTGTTAATCTTAGAACATCTCTGTTTCCGTTTTTCTAATTAAAAATAATGTTTTTATATGTATTACTACGCCAGGATAACATTAACATCCAAATAAAGCCGAAGCAAAATGTGCTAAATCACTCCAGGAAATCTTGTTTTAGTCTTGATCCATGAAAGCAAATTACAGAGAATAAACATGTAAGAAGTGTGCCGTGGTGTTTGCATTGTATTTTACAGAGCTAAGATTAAATCTCACTTAATTTAGTCTAGTTAAACAATACAGACATAATGAATATATAAAATATACAATAACACAGCCCTGCATACAGCTTGAAATGTTCTCCAGCCATTAAAGGGATAATATGGATGTTTTGAAGTGAGGTTATATGATGAACTTCTCCATAGTCAGTGTATTACTTTAGATCTATGCTCTCTTCAAACACACCAGACTCCATTGACAGAAACAGTAATTTTACCTCACAGGACACAGGAGTTGTTGGTCTACCGCTGTCTCGATCTGTTACTTTTTGTTTGTGTTATTTTGTGACTTTGGTGTTTTAAAGGGTTAGTTTGGATTCACCAAAGTTACACAATGACAGAAAATAACTAACAGATCGAGGCAGAAGTAGACCAGCAACTCCTGTGTTCTGCAGGTAAAATGACTGCTTTTGTCAATGGAGTCTGGTGTCTTTGAAGAGAGCATAGATACAACTTCAGTTCCCCGTCACAAAGGGCTGTCTGAAAATATTCAAAATATAACGTACACTTAAACTGATATAGATTCATTTAGGTGTCTAAAATACATCCACAGCAGTGTATTGTTTAGCTTCCTGTTGGTACTTCCTGTCTGTTTCTACAAACTGCACCTACTGTAGGTGATACACTGACTGTGGAGAAGAAGCTCATACAACCCCACTTCAAAACATACGCACTATCTCTTTAAGACAACCTAATAAAAGCTGTTTCTTTGATTAGTGAGGAGAGAAATGCCTGAGAATCTGATCCTATGTGACATCCTCAAAGCATCTAAAAATAAATAACAGCACATGTTCAGGAATACTCTGCCAGTCACTACATGAGGAGTTCCACAAAAGTCAAAATGGAGCACGACTGGGAGGTATTTATAGAAACTATTTTCTATTTAAAAATCTCTTATTTAGAGCAGTGCTGTTGGAGAATGTAGGGCTTCATTCATACTTTGAAGTCTGCACTGTGCCAAAGATCACACAGCAGCTACATCACTGATACCTTAATACTTAAAACTTAAAGAAGCTTAGAAACAGTTTGACTGCAAGTAAAGTTATTCATTTGAATGCACTCCAGTTCTTTTAACTTTATAAACTATAAACATTTTACTTGAAACTTATAGTTTTTAAACTTAACTGCATTCTCAATTACGTTTAGTGGGAAACTTGTTTTTCTCCTGGATCACACGTTTAAACACGTGGTTAACGTTGTAAATTGAAACAAAACAAAACAAAAATGCAACAAAACTACTTGGTTAGATTTAGTTAAAGATCCCGGCTGGGCTTATAATAAGTACGTTTCTTACGTTATTTAAGTTGCGGACGTAAATTAAAATAAGTCAACAGCGCCTTGTTTTTTTTTTGTTTTTTTTACCAATCCACCACAACCTCGTCCTGACTCAGACTTCCATCAACTTTGGTTAGAAATGTATTTGTTTTACATGAAAAACAAACTGGGAGAACATTTATTTTCCTTGAAACGTAATTGACAATGCAGTTTCATGGAATGGGAATGTAATTTTTTAGGACATCATGCATTTACAAATTCAAGTACAACATAACTGTCCATGTTTGTCAGAAAATGTCTTCATTTGCATGTGTTGACTTGTTTCAGAAAGCGCTTTCCTCCTATTTATAGTTATAATTTTCCTAGTATGCGTTGTATATATATTAGTTTCTTTGTTCCTTTCATTTTAAAGTGGCTCTCCAAGTAGGAACAACACAATGGCAACATCTTTGTGTCAGATGTTTTGCACAAATGAACGCCAGTCTTTCTTTTGTAAGATAAATATTTGGGAGCTGCAGTGCACATCTGCTTTTCATTGAATCCAGCACCAGCTAAAATGCATCCTGGCTCTACGGGAAACGCTCGCAGGACAACACTTAGTCATTTCTTAAAGTTCCCCATGAAATCAAAAGAGATTTTTAAGTTGTTTTATACCAGTATATTGCCCAACAATCACAAAAAAAGTTTTAGTTTAGTATTCATGATGGTTAGAGTTTGCCATTTCCTGAAAAACGATAAAATAAAAGTTGATGACTGTCCAACTCAATGGTCAAATCTGCCGATCAAAGTCCCTCCCTATCTTACTGTTTTTACAGGAAACACGTCAATATGCGAAAGCAAATAACACTTTGCAAAAGTCATTTTAAATGCCGCTATATTCTTGTTTGGGACTTTTGCTGTCTTCTGTCGTGCAGCAGATTTTAGTCCAGTTTGTCGCGTAACTTCTCAGCTCCAGTTTCTTTAAAATATGTTTAAAGTGCAACTAAAGGCTACAACTAGTAACTTGGTTCCCCCAGGTTAAAAATAAATTGTGTTCACGGTTTAAACATGAGTTTTTCACAAACTTCACGGCAACCCATTTAGATGTTGAGGTATTTCAATCCAGAACAAAGCAGTGGACCAACCGACCGACATTAACCGACATTTATCTCTTTATCTCTATACATGTGGCTTTAAAAGAAGGTGAAACAAACACTGATCATTGCTCTGAGGTGCAAACTTTGCATGAATTTAGCTGATTTCCACAATGTGGATGTGACGCAAGATTGAGTGCAACGTGGTTAGGCACAATGACAAAAAGAGCGTAAAGAGTTTTAGTGGACGTATGGACGGTGCAGCTGCAGCGCTCAAAACTGGACCAATTAAAATAAATTGTTGTCCCCATACAGAGCGGCAGAGACGTCGTGTTTTTGTAGGTTGACCCTGAAGTTAGCATCTCTGGTTCCCTCCACAAACAGCCAATCAGATGTTTCCATTGGATTTTGGATTATTGCAGAAAATAATCTTTGTGGCAAACGTGTGTAAATGCAATCGCAAAAAGTAAAAAGCTAACGTTAGGCTTTAACGGAACTACAGCACAGTCACATGACTTCATGTCACCACCGCTAAGCTAACGGCGGCTAATGTTCGGCGTGATGACGCTTAGTCTCATTTAGCACCTTGTTAGCGACCAACGTTTTTAAGACACGTAGAAGCTTCAGAAATGACGAGTGGGGGTAGAACAAAACGTTTAAATCTCTAAAGCTTCTGTTAATCGCAGAACTTATTTCAGGCATCTGACTAAAAACACATTAAAGAAATCCATCGACTTCGAGATGAGGGAACAGGAAGTGTTAACTCATTTCAGGGTTTTAGGACTCGTTCCTGCAGCTCTCTGTTAGTCACTAAGACACAAACACATGGAGAAAAAAGGGTCCAGGTTAAAGTTACCCTTTAAAAGTTTAAACAGGAACTTCAGTGTTTCATGAAAAGGTCCTATAAACTGACTGACATTCAAAAGCCCCGTTATATTATGGGATGTCTGATGATGAAGACTCTTACTGCACTTGAGAAGTTTGTTTCCACAAGAGGAATGTAAAACTGTACTGATGGGAAATATAAAAGGGGAATCCAACACGTTATTTCACTCCTCTCCTTCCGCTCGTCAGGAAGCTCTGAGGTTTGTGTTCAGATCAGCGAGCAGCTGCCAAGCACATAGTCCCATTCAGAACTGTTTCTACAGAGAAGACATGTTGATACTGTCCGTACGGAGCAGAACAACCTGTGATTAGTCCGTGTACACACCGAGAGTTCAACCAAATACAGAAATATGTTGGAGAATGATACAAAATAACTAAAACTCTCCCTGACTTATCCTGAAACTGCAGATTTTGTATTGAAAGAGCTGAACTATAATGAAATCAAAACAAAAATGCATTGGAAACCTTTCATGATGATCTCATCTTTTTCTTTATTTCTCATGCAGATTACCATCTAATTGACATTTATTACATAATAAAAAGTTATGAAATGGACACCTTCGCTATTCACTGAATTTTATTGACACTTTTACTACAAATGACTGTACAAATTAAATTACTGGGTGCATAATATACATTATAAAACAGTACTGTATACAACATATAGTTTACTGTAGTTCACATTATAATTAAGCTACAGCCTAAAAAAGTATTGTACTGTTTACAAATACAGTCAGTAGTGTAAATAGTCTAAAAAAGTCTAAAATCTGTTTTTTCCCCAAATGTTGTCATGTATGAAAAGCCCCAAAATGAACACTGTAACTACTTAACTTAACTGAATTTATATAAGTGGTTGCTAACTGTAAAATAAAATTTTATTGAAAATTCGAAACTTTTATAACCTTTATTTAAGCTTTAGAGACTACAAATCTATAACAGAGCGCCTGTGTTAGTCGTGGGACACTTAAAGACAGGACGCTCATAAAAGATAAAATCAGGCGCCTCGGCAGCCTCGGGGGTTGAAGGTGATCTTTAATCACAGCGTCTCCGTATGTCCAGCTCTCTCGTTTCCTGTCATCTCTTTGCTGTTGTGAGGATTTATGATTAGGACATAAAAAGCCATAGTTGCATTATGGGAAATGTAGGCTTGAGCCACAGCAGGTAATAAAAGTCAGGATATCCTGGCTGGCCTCTGCTGCTCGATTGTGACCATTCTTTATATGAAGTGCAAAACTAAATGACTTTAAAGTCGATGCCAAACAAACACACCAGACATCAAACAAGTTGAATGTCAGTACAGTGCATTAATAAGCAAAGCGTACAACTTGACTTAGCGCTCGATGAAAAGGTCATGCAAATATCATCCAGGTACCTCCAAACACAACATTGTGGATCTAGATGTTTAGAATCTCATGATGCATACAAAGCCAATTAATTACCACTTTTCATATTTAAATTATCAGAAGTAATGGATGCATTACTGAACAGGCCCAAAGTGTCAGGGCCCCCCTGGCCTTCAGCTGCAAAACGTTACTCAAAAGCAACCACAAAGCGACACAACATGACTACACA
>CALSBV010011200.1:8567006-8577737 GCA_943590825.1 Bovichtus diacanthus | reverse complement strand
GATTATTTTCATAATTGATTAATCTGCCAATCACTTAATCTATTGAACGTCAAACCAGAGACGTCAGGTAATGTCTTTGTTTTGTCCAAATACACAAAAGTATTTACTTTATAATATATGACAAAGAAAAGCAGGAAATCCTCTCATTTGAGAGCCTGGAATCAGAGACTGTTGGAATAGTTTCAATAGTTCTGCTTCAAAAATGACTGAAATTATTAATTGATTATCAAAATAATTGCCAATTATTGTTTTAGCTCCAATTGATACTAATGTGAGTAGTCACAGGGCCACAAAGAGCCGACCCTTATAAACAAGGGTATAACTTCACACCTGACGTGCATGTTTGCCTGCATTTCTCAAATAATTTTCACCTTAACAACAGGTGCTGATTGCAACATAGTTCTATTTCTTAGATGTCCAATTCTAGAGGAATTACTCTACTTAATTCTATGAAGGGCTGCAACTAACAATTTGATTCCATATTGATGAATGGTTTTGTCTGTAAAATAGTGAAAGGTAACCAAATTCCGTTTATAATCAGATATGACAAAGAAAGCAGCAAATCATCCCATCCGAGAAGCTTCAACCAGCAAATGCTCTGAGTTTTAGCTTGAGAAATGACCCAAAAAAAGTCGACGTATAGTTGCAGCACTAATTCTAATCCCTGCACAACTCTGCAGCAGCGCGAGAGTCAGTGTATGTTCCTCTCAACAGGTGCATCACGCACCGAGCAGCGACGGTTGCTAGACAGGCTCATAGGAAAATAGCTCACCGTGCATTTACATTGGTAGCAGGCAGCCAGCAGCCATACAGGAATACAAAATCAAGGCTGTGTGTCTCCATATTGTAGACATTTATCAGATGTGCTGGAAACACTGCTTGTGTGTTTTATATGGCAAAGCTGACAGTCTGAGAGTAGCACGAGGCATCTCGGAGCCTCCTGCAGACTTCTCAGTTCGCAGCAGCAGATAAGGATGTGCAGCTGAATCTGTTGTTAACCCACCAAACTGGTTTCTCACTGGCTGATTTCAATGTGCAAACTGGCAGCGGGAAGACATTTTGGGGTGGTGCCACAGCAAGAGCAAATACACGAAGAGGAATGGGAATATGAAGGCTGTCTTTCGGTTTTCAGGAACCCACAATCAGGAACAATAAAAAGCCAGAAGATTTCTGTTACAGCACGTCAGTGAGAGAACAATCTGGCATCAAATAGAGAATGTGATTTGATATCCAAAGAAGTTTTAGATTTCAAGGCCCTGTGTTCTCAACAACCACGTCCCTTTAACAGAAACAGATATGTGCAGAATTTTAAGATCTTTCCATTAATAAAAAAATATATCAAATATTATAAATGACTACCAAACGTGCACGGGAGATCAGATAAACCTTTTACAGGGTTCCTGCAGCTTAAGGCAAGCTTTTACTATTTTACTAATTTTACTATTACTGCAAAAAAAAGATTAGTAAAGGTTAGTAAAGTTATTGTTGGGCTGCTTTTACAGTATGCAGTAGGATAGGACTACAATCTGTAAATCTGGGGTTTCATTTGAGCTTTTACATGTTGTTTCTGGAGACACTTGTTTTTACAAGATAAGAGTATTGTTTATCTGGATAAAAACAAGATCAATCTACAAATGTTAATTACAAGTTTCTGTCTCCAACAACGGCGGGAATAAAGGCGGAGGAGCTTTATAGTTGAGTGAAGTGAGGACAGTGTTTTCATGCCCAACCTGTTGTACTGGTGACACAATGTGTGGGGGTGGGGCGGGGCCCTCCCGCTGTTGCATAATTGGAGTAAATTTTAAATTAGGTTTGGAAAAGAAACCCTACTTAGTCACTATTGTTCTGAAATGGCTTCCATAACAAGGAGAGAAAGTTGTTGTTTGTGGACGATCAATTGAAAGCAATTCTCAAGGTTTTCATTGTCTCCTGCTGAGTTTCTCCACATTTTGCCCCTGAATGCTAACAGTTGTTTCAAGATTTAAAACAACAAACTAAAGTTTCACTCAGTTATTCTCACACAACTGCTGCATTCACTACTCAATGACGTTTAATCAAGATAACGTTTTGGTGTTTTCTTTTTTATGTTTATTGGTCATTGAATCAAAACTTGTTTCTGTACTGTAACATTTAAAATATGTTTAGGTTTACTTTGAATTGATTAATGGTCTATGAAGTGTAAAAAAAAAAACACAACAGGGTTCATACAAAGCCATGAAATGTAACTGTCAGGCTTTCAAGGTTATGAACATGCTTGAATTTGAATATAATCCGTTAAAAATGCTTGATTTTCAGCAACAATCCCTTATGTAAACCAAAAATCTCTTAATATTTGAACAGTTAATTCAATTCAAAATCATTTGAAAACAATCGAAGTTCATTTGACCAGCTGGCAAAATAAACAAAATGACATTAATGACCCACATGCTGTGGGTATAAAGGAGTTCTGTAAACTTTATTTCTCGCAGTTGCATTAAGACTAACAATTAAGATGATAAAGGCTTCGAGTTTAGGAAATTTTCATTTAGGTTCTTGATTTTTTACTCTTAAAAAAACTGTACAAATCCTGTGAAGAATAATATATAAGAAGCTTTAATGAACTTTAAATGTCTCGTTTTGTTAGATATTCCATTTATAATGATATTACCACAGAGAAAAACAGCAAATCCTGACATTAAATGAGCAAAAAATCTGAAAATGTTTGGAATGTTTCCCTCATTAATGACTGAAAACAATACTTGCTGATTAATTTCACTTGTAATGCTTTCACATTATTAATTGCATGTACCTTTCCCCCCTGCAGTGAAAATCTTCCTGTTCTACGTGATATTCTACGGATGCTTGGCTGGGATTTTCATCGGGACCATCCAGGCACTGCTGCTCACGTTAAGTAACTACAAACCCACCTACCAGGACAGAGTCGCTCCCCCAGGTAAATATTTATTATTCACTTAAAATGTGAGTGATATGCTGCAGGATTGTATGTTTCAGTTCAAGCTGAAGACAGGGGAGTCGTGCACAGAAACGTTTGTGTCCCTGTGCTTCATGTAGTCCTACATGACGGTTGGGGTGTGTCTTTAAGCTGCTGCTCAATCAGGAGTCTCTCTGACCTTAGATAGGTTCAGCCATTTTGTCCTTCACTCCTCTCAGCAAGTCAATGTTTCCCCTTCAGGCCACGGGGAACTGCTGCAGCTCACTCCCATTGTGGCTGATTTGTGTGTCACACAGCCGACATGTTTACACACACACGTGTTTGTAAATCACAATTTAGTTTAGTCACAGTTGAGGGGCCTCTAAAGCTTGTTTTTCTGCAGAAATATTCTAATCTGTAATCTCGTGAGAACATCACACACCGCTGCGATCCCTCTGCAAACGCTTTCAGATTTCCTGAAAGCTGTGAGACGGTGCCCAGCCTCGTCGTGTTGTGCCAGTACTTGTTTGCACAGCACATGCTCCAGCTTTGGCGGTATTTTTAGCAGCCATTGTAAATGACTGGCTTCATACACACGGGTTAGTCTGTGTGTCAGATGTCCACTGACTTTTACAAGGAAGAGAAGAAGTGCGGAGCGCTTTGAGCTGAAGTGAGTTTCCAGTAGTGGCATGATAAAGGAAGCAGGGAGTAGTTAGATTTTTCTTTTTTTTTTCCTCAGAGCTCAAGCCCGCCTCTCACTCCGAGGCTAAAAGTTTCCATTGTGAGAGAGACACACGTGAGAGTGGAGGGGTGGGGGCGGGGGATTGGGGAACTTTCACAAGCCTTCACTGAAACTCAAACGTTACTTCTGCGTCTGCTGCTCAAATAACTTCTCGCTCTCATAACTACGACAACAAACAAACAGATCCAACTGCGAGGCTCCGGATTGTTTCCTCTCACCCATCTCTCTGTCTCATGCCACGCCTCACACTGAGGCCTCTGTGGAAAATTACTGCTGCACAGAGACCATCTGAGGAAATCCCCAGGACCCCTCTGGGTTTGTCTAAGAGAAGCTCACAGGAACTCGCTTCACAGCCAAAACACAGTTTAAAGTTGTTTTTAGGACGTGATGTGACATTTTGAAGCTTCTTTAAGGTTTTCCAATGAAGATTTGAATGTCTGTCGTCATATTTTATGACATCATCACATTAAAAACGATAAGAATTTGAATTAAAATAGATGGATATTGATCCCAAATTGGGAAATTCTTGTGCTAGAAAGTTATATATCAACACTAGAAAGTTATATATCTATAGAATATCTGTAGAATACACAATATAAAATATAAAGAAATAAGTTAGAATGAACTATAATATACTTAACTACTAGAAAAAAATGATTCATCGGATTAAATTAGTTGGTATCTTTTTATGAAATGAACTTTCTGCGTGCCTCCAGCAGACAAGCAAACGTTTTTTTGAACGCAGTGAAAATTTTATTTTTGAGGTTAAACGCCAACAAATATAGATTAAAGGAGAATATTTGGTTTGATAAAAACATGTTGTGAATTTTGGAAATTATTACATCTCTCTTTTTTCACTAAACCATTGACATCTGGACTTTAAACGCTCTGCACTTATTGGAAACGTTTGGATCAGACTCAGAAACAATCCTCTGCAGCACCACTGGAGTCTAATTATACTAATATACTGATAATATGAGTGCAGCCTCTTTATCTGACGCTGTGCACAAATACCAGCTTTAAACACAATCAATATACATGCAGAAAAAAGCTTTAAGCTATTTGTTGCAGTCCTGGTTGTTTATCAAGTTGTTGCATTTAACTCTCTTAGAATCGATATTTTCTCATCAGAAACCGTTGTTGTGTTTCGCAGGCCTGTCACACACCCCACGCTCCGAGAAATCTGAGATTTATTTCACCAAATCTGACGAGACTACGTTCAAGAAGTACACAGATGCTATGAAGGATTTCCTCGTGCAGTACGAAGAGGCCCTTCAGAGCGACTCGATGAAATTCGAAGACTGTGGAGGCGAGTAAACACCAGCGATTATTCTAACACTTATATTTATGTATTTTGATTTAGTAATATTTGAATGTTCCGTGTGTGTGCGGTATTTACATATATGTTGAGGTCTAATGTGTGTTTTCTGTCCCGTTTGCAGAAATTCCTCAGGCATACAGGGACCGAGGCAGCCTGGAGAGCGACTTGGGACAGAGGAAAGCGTGCCGCTTCCGCAGGTCTCTGCTGGGCAGCTGCTCGGGGGAGAGCGACCCCCATTTTGGCTTCCGGGACGGAAAGCCGTGCATTATCGTCAAGCTCAACAGGATCGTCAACTTCAAACCACGGGTAGGTTTACTGCACACTTACAACATTGCGGCTTATAACGGTTGCATTAAATAAGTCAAAATGTTTTAAATGTGTAAGAAAAAATTATTCAAGGGTAACGTTTCTTTAAAAAAAGTTTAGCTGATGTTATTTGGCGACACAGGTGATTTAGTGTAAAGCAAATTGTTAGCGGATGTTGCTCAGATGATTGACAGGAGACCCTTCTTTGTTAAATGTGTTATATTAAACCATCACTTTGTAGAAATAAGCAGCACAAAAACATTATTGGGAACGTATATCAGACTTTTTCAGCAGCAGTGTTAAAATGCATATAGCACATATCTTTTAAAAAGTCATATTTTATTAAATTTGGGCTCCGTTACTTTACAAGACAGCATTTTCAAACATTCAGCTGCAGAATACACGATGGATGGGCTGGATTTTCCAGTTTATAGTCACTTGAATGCAGCAAAGCTCCGTTTCTTTAAAAGTGCACCGATGTTACACGTCTGTGTAGAGGTGGCGTCTCCAGAAGGAGCTGTATGAATAATTAAATAAATAAATGTCCTGCAGTTGGGTCTAAAGTCTGCAAGTTTGAAAAGTAAAAAGCTGCTACTAACACAACACAAGCAGGATCAAGTGGCATTGTGGGTAATGTAGGCAGCATATTTTGACATGGCAGAGGAATGCGTTGATTAAAAATATTCCCAGTTTTGCTGCATCAATTTCTTTTCCTCCTTTTTGTGATTCCGACACGGTTTTAGACACAACTGAGTGCAAAGGCAAACCAGTGGAACTCTTAAGGACATACAAGAGAGAAGCATTTAAAAAAAACACTATACAATCATTAATATCCCAAACTGTAACCGAATTACCAAAAAAGTAACTTCCGTTTTATACGTTTGAAACCTTGCTGCATCGAAGGAGGCAACACGGTCTAAATAAACTGCGATCACACCAAGATGCATCATGGGAAACCGTTACAGATGCACCGATCGATCTGCCTTTTTTGCCAGGCAGATTTACAGACTTATTTAAATAGATAAATGAATAAATAGTTCTATCATAAGCCGACATACAGTTTAGAAGAATTTCTCAGATTCTTCTCTGACATTTATGAACATACAATTGAATTTTCCACGGAAGAAAGGTCACAAAAATGTTTGCGTATGCGCTCAATTATATTTCTTAGAATGAAAGAAAATCAGAATCGGCCAAGTAGATTAGAATGGGTGCATCTCTAGAAATCGTCAGCGTGGTTCTCCTGCCAGACACATTCACACCTGCTCAGGATGTTTGCATTAACCCGTGTCTCGCTCTCTTTCAGGCTCCTTCTAACAATCAGTCCCTCCCGGAGCCTCTGCAGACCAAATCACAGCCCAACCTGATCCCCATTTACTGCAAAAATAAGGTATGTTGGATCTGAAAGCATCTGGCCGCTATGTATTCTGTACATATTCTGTATTAATGTTGTAAGAAAAGGTTTGATTTAAACTGAACGCTGTATTTGCAGAGAGAAGAGGATGAAAGCAAGATTGGAGAGATCAAGTACTTCGGCATAGGCGAAGGCTTTCCCCTTCAGTACTACCCGTACTACGGCAAGCTGCTGCACCCCCAGTACCTGCAGCCTCTGGTGGCCATCCAGTTCACTAACCTCACCTTGGACCAGGAGCTGCGCATCGAGTGCAAAGCGTACGGCGCAAACATCGACTACAGCGAGAAAGATCGCTATCAGGGACGCTTTGACGTTAAGTTCACAATCAAATCGTGACCTCAGCCATGACGAGCACTCGCATTTTGAAACCAATAAAATGTAGAGAGAGAATAAAAGAGTTCAGATAAACACCACTAGTCTTTGAACATTCATAATATACAGGACCTACACTTAATCTGTGTGCTTTACACTAGCTTTTCTGTGTCTGTTGAGGGTTAGAATGTAAAATACAAGAGTAGCAATAGCAAATATTTATTCTACTGAACATGAAAATATTCCTCGAGCCATGGGATGTGTTCATCTATTACTGTAAAACCGCGATTCCACTACTGACGTGTAGCGAGCTGTGTTTCTGTCCCCGACGTGTTTCATCCTAACGTGCTTTCTATATATTTTGTGTCCAGTGCTGTAGTCCAGTCCTGTTGTAATCTCTTCTGTTTTATGTCAGCTTTAGTGGTCCAAGGTGTGTGTGTGTATGTGCGCTCGTGTCTGTGTGCAGGTGTTACTTCATGTGAGTGTGTGGAGTGTGTGTTAATGTGCTCTGACTAACTGAAATACTAGCATGGTACTCTGAACCTTTACGGCCCATGTGTGAGTAAATGACTGCGCTCCATGGAAACCTTTTATTTTGTGCGTGTTTCTTTATCCACTGTGGAAGGATACATCTGTACACCTTTTCTTTGTTGTTCACCTTAGCTGTAGAATATGGTTTGATGACATTTCTGTTTGATACTTCTTAATTCATAGAGTAGAGCTTTGTGTCACCTCCACGGAAACAGTGGCAACTCAGTGCTTTGAAATCTGTTTTGCTGGAGACATCACGCGACGTGATGCAACTTACTATTGAATGTTTTAGCCATTTTCATGGTGGAAGAATTTTATATTTATGCAGTTGTACATTTTTTTCAAAGTGTAAATGTATGAATCCAATACCAAAGTCGCTGGTCAAAAAAAGTTAGAGAATATCAGAGGCAATGCAGTATCCCGTTGTAATAAGATGTTTAGTTGGTGTGAAAAATACTTAATTCAATGTTGAAGATCACAAACACTTGTCAGGAGTCTGCTCTTGTCACTTTATTTAATCTGCATAAGGCTGAAACAATAAACAGAAAAATGAGACAACTGTGAAGTCTTTGAATGTGTAGTTACATGTTTTCTTGTTGCCTTCACCCGTCCAAAATCTTAAAGAAATACTGCACCTGTAAACAGGAATATAAAATTAATCACAGAACCGAATCGTTTTAAAATGAACATCAAAGTATAAACCAAACCTTCCTCTCTGACGGCGAATTAGGGCTATTGTAGGTAAAAAAATATATATATTACATAGCCAGGGGAGGGGTTTCATATTCCGATAAAAAAAACAACCTCAATTTCAGATGTAAATTACGTGAAAAAAACGTGGATATTTTCCGAGAAAAGACATACAAATGTACAAAAACAAAACTTCAATATTCAATATATATCTGAGATTAAAGTCGTACATTTACGAGGAAAAAAATGTAAAGTTATTAAAAAAAAAGTTGGATATTCTAAATTTACGAGAAAAAAAACAAATATAAGAGGAAAAAAACTTTTACCAGGTTAGTCCCATCGAATATCCTCTGAGATAATATGGTTGTAAATTTACGAGAAAAATTATGTTGTTTTTTTGTTGTCAGGGAACTGCATCGCTTCACTTTGCAGGGTTGGATCAACCTCATCGCACCTCAGATGCCGCCGCAAATTTATGACTATAATCTTGTAAAACAACTTTATTTCTCAGGGAATATCCCAAAAAATTTCCCATCAGCCCCAACACACCGTTGTAGGTGTCAGTGAGATTGTAGAGTTCAGAGTGAACTCTGCTGCCGAGCCCTTTCTCGGCCACGATGTCCAACTCAGTGAAATGGCAGCTCAGTCAGTTGCAGGCTAATGTTTAACAAGGAGGCATTTGTCCAGGCAACAGATCAGGAGTGAACAATGACGCTTGGCGGGTCAGACCCACTCCCTGTAAAACAATGGTTTTGTTTCAAATTCCTCTGCCACTCTTGTTCTCCTCTGAAGCGGTGTGAGCGAAGGTTGCCCCGGCCCACAGAGCAGAGTCATGAGACTCGTCTAAAGGCTTCACAGACTCGAGGGGTTTGTTCTCGGCTAAAATGCAAAGGTAGTTGTTTATGCATGGAGTGGAAGACAACGAGGAAACCAATTTGTCAGATCAGAGGAACGACACGGATGAAATGCTGTGGGTGTATTCTGCAGAACATGGAGGGTAAAATGTGCCACCCACCTCCAGAGGACCGTCTTCAGGGAGGTCCGTACAATGGACGCCGTTTTTCACCTTGTCTTTGCCGTAAAGAGCACGCAACGTGGTCGGACGGAGGTGCCGTGAAATTTCCTGTTGAAGGAAAACATCCTGATTGTGATTCCTTCACTCGTACGTTTTATTTTTTAGACTTTATTTAACCAGGTTATTCCCAGTAAGATCAAAAATAGCAGCAACACAGAGTTTAACAAATTAGAGATTCAGATTCAGTTGTGGAAAGTAACTAAGTATATTTACTCAAATACTTTTAAGTTTTAAGGTACTTTGAGTATTTCCATATCCTGTGACTTTATACTTCTACTTTACTACATCTCAGAGGGAAATATTGAACCTTTTATTCCACTACAGTTACAGTTATAAGATTAATAGTACAAAAAATTAAATCAACTAATAAATTATGATTATTATAGGCTTTCTTTCCCGATTCATTTTGGACTTTGGGAACAAAAAAAAAAACGCAAAATGTCCAGAGAACGAAGATTATTATTTCTATATTTAAAATGTAAAAGAGAAGCAGGCAGGAGATTTGCCAAGAAGAACTTTGTAAATAAAAACATACCAAAGACTGAAGCAGCTTGTACATAAATCAGGAAAATGTTAGAACCTTTCAGTACAAAAACTAATTCAGCAGCAGAATCCTCCACAGAGGTCTCCTCTAAAAACAAACGCACCCAGTGATGAAAACCAATAAAAACAGTGAATAAAGCAGCTTCACATTAGAAATCAGTGATTCCCTGGTGAACACAGGGTGGAGCGGATATGAGCTAAAGGCTAACGTTCACTCAGCTTGTTTCTCTGAGAACTTGAGATCCAGATGTTTAGGAGGTTTTTACCCGGAGCAGAATCCTCCACAGTTTCTCCTCCTCTCCTCATTCAAAGCAGTAAAAACAGTAAATGAAGCAGTTTGAGGTTAAACAGCAGAGTTTCTCCTGCACGCTGTTCGGCTGCCGCTAACTTTTGCTCAGCTTGTTTCTCTGAGAACTTAAGATCCAGACGTCCGAGGACTAAAATCCTTCATCCGCTTCAAATATAGAGTTAAAAAGCACCAAGATGTAAAAAGTGTTTTAAAAATAGATAAAAAGTCAGTTTATGAAGCTTCTGACAGACAAACACAAGCTGACGCTGCTCAAAGGGGAGACGACGCCATGACAGCAGAGAGGAAACGTTGCCTTCAGGGACACTGCACGTTTCTCTGGACACAACTCTCTAAATGTAGAACACAACTCTCTACATATAGAACACAACTCTCTACATATAGAACACAACTCTCTACATATAGAGCACAACTCTCTACATATAGAACACAACTCTCTACATATAGAACACAACTCTACATATAGAGCACAACTCTACATATAGAACACAACTCTACATATAAAACACAGCTCTCTACATATAGAACACAGCTCTACATATAGAACACAACTCTCTACATATAGAACACAACTCTCTA
>CALSBV010011200.1:8540763-8566996 GCA_943590825.1 Bovichtus diacanthus | reverse complement strand
CTCTACATATAGAACACAACTCTCTACATATAGAACACAACTCTCTACATATAGAACACAACTCTCTACATATATAACACAACTCTCTACATATAGAACACAACTCTCTACATATAGAACACAGCTCTACATATAGAACACAACTCTCTACATATAGAACACAACTCTCTACATATAGAACACAGGCCTGGCCGTTTTTACACATTTTAAAGCGGAAATGTTACATATTGTACCTTTAAAAGACAAGGGGTCATTAGTTAAATGCCTTAGGGATTTCATTTTCTCGAACAATGCTGATCTTAGAGTTCTTAAAAAGCATGGTGACGTGGAAACTGAACTTCCTGTTGCATGTTAGTGAGACACAGTGATTACTCAGCAACTGGACATGTGACCAGCAGAGGAAGTGACAAAACACACTCAGCAACCTTTGTTATACACACACACAGACTGCAGCTTCCTATTCACAGTTCAGAATTGAAAACGTTAACCGGAGCGTAAGCTATGAAGCTGCAGCAGCTACTGATGCTTCTCCTTCTACGATGCTAAGATTAAAGTTTTTACTCCTTTCAATTAAGTTCTGCTCTAAAACTGTGGAGGTTTAGGGGAATAAAAACAATCATGAACAGAGCTGATCCAACACATTATTAATAAACTCACACGCTCTCACATTTGGTGGATTGTATAACGTTAAAACAAGATGCTTTCAGACCAGAGTCAGTATGAACTCAGAGTTAATAGTAAATAATAGTTACGTTTTGTAGTAGTAGTGTATTACACTTAATAGATTGTTTTTATTTTAATAAAAACAGGATGATTAACAAATATTAAACTGGAGGTATAAACACTAGTTTGGGACTTTTTGGAATATATATAATGCATATATATTATTACATTACATATTACATTACAAAATAATGAATGTAATATGGTTTGGTGTAATAAGCTACGGCTTCATACTAATTTTATTTGATTTGTTGGCTTGTTAATACTTCAAAATTAATGACTTATTATTTATTTGTTATCTTTCTATGTATTTGAGTTGTTAAGAGTTGAAAACGACCAAAATGAACTTAAATAAAAAACTAAATGAAAATGTGTAATACACTAAATAGATAAAAAATAAATAAAATAAGATGATTAACAAATATAAAGCTGTGTGTATGAGTTTTAGTTTGACGCTTTTGCAAATATATATTATACATATATATTATTTTCTTTCTTTCATTTTCAGTGTATACATCTAACTGTACAAAATAATAAATGTAAAAAGGTACGGCTTCATAAAGAACTTGCTTTAGTTTGTCACTACTTCAAAAGAAATTACTTAATATTATTTATAATTGTTTTATATGTATTTGAGTTGTATAAGTTGAAAACTACCAAAATAAACTAAATTTAACAACAACAAAAAAGCGAATACAAAGTGCTTATGTTTAGATATTCTCTCTTAACTGTACACTCATCCTTTTCATGCTCACTAAAGTTTCCAGGCAGCAGCAGGTTTATCTGTGTGTCTTTTTCCTCAGACACTCCCGAGGTCAGAGCCAGGTAATGCAACCCTCCCACAGCGTCCCCCATCAGGGGAGGGACAGCGTGTGAATAATTAATTCACCAAGATGACTTTTAACTCTAAAGGAAATCAAACAGGGACATAAACATTGTGTAGTATTTGAGACACTGGGAAAAGCAGATGTGATATTTGACGCTTTCACAGTTTGAGCAGGAGAGAATCAACAATATGTTATAAATATATTCACATGAATCCAGTCGAGCTTTGTTTCGTCCGACTGCGTCTTACGGCAGGAACAAGTTTCAAAGCCATAATTCAAGGCAAACAAAAAGAAGTCTCCTGGTTCAAATGAAATGTTGAACGTTGAAGTTATTATGAAAGAAAAACTATTTGTGGCCTGACAGGTTCAAGGATCATGGGAACCATGGATCACCTGGGAACTAAATTAGTATTTATTTGAGCTCTTTTCCAAAGAGTGTCACATTTTGAAGTTAAAGATTTGCTTAGGATGATTTATTTCTTTACAGAAAGAAAAACAAAATCACAAAAAGAGCGAAGAAATAAAGTAAAGAATATGTTTTGTAGAGAAATACAAAGTTCTTATGTATGTAGTGTACGTTTACAGTGCTGCACATATTTGTAGCCAAATTTAAAGAGGGCCGACAAATGCAACAGAGTCTATGAGGGGATTATTTTTGGCCAAATGGCGGCGGCCATGTTTTTCAGTCAACTTGATCACGTGACCGCATCACATGACTGTCTTGCTGGAATAAACTTCTGCTGGTAATCATACTTCATTGTTTATTTAGCAGGCAGTTTGCAGTACTTTAGTATAGGCCTGAAAAATGTATCGTAATTTTATCGAAATTGCAATCTGGACTATTATCCAAACTGCACGAGGCGCAATATTTGTTAAAGGCAATATATAAGTATTTAAAACTTCACTTTCTGAAAAATATAATTTTGAATTGAGTATTTTTGTGCTGCAGAGATGTTGCGGCATATAAATCATATTCTACAAACTAAACAAACAATCTTTGTTTGCTACCTCGCAAAAAAATTATCTTATTCAATGAAAATTAAAATAATGATGCAAAAATTATGAATTCCTCCAATAACGCAAATATAACTTCAGTCAAAAATAATCCCAATTAGATATTTTTTCCTAAATCGTTCCGCCCTCCTTCAGTACAAACACCTTGAGGAGGGTTTGTGTCTCAGGAAGATAAACAGAGCTGCCTGTTGTTTGTGTCCCACGCCACAAAGGGAGATTTATTTAGTGATAAAAGAATCCTTTGCAAAGCACTGCTCTCTGTAATTGCATTAGTTTCCCATGAGTGACCTGCTGTCACAGTTTAATTAGATTTTAATGAGCCCCATAGTGTGCTCGACTGATGTTCACGTAATGGCTGCTGGCTTTAGTTTTTCGGACAGTAATGGCAGGGGCAGAGTGACCTGCTGGTCACATGACCGTCCAGAAATCTAAAAGTCTCACGTCTGATCGTTCATGCACCACTGACCGTCCCGCCCTAATGCAGCGAGGGATTGTGTCACGATGCATATGGCTGCCAGTGTGGGTTATATTTAAAGGCTCACTCCATTTCAGTCAGTATGTTATCCAAGGATTCTGCTAACCTCCACTTAAAAACATGCAATACATTACACACATACAGTGCATTTACATGTTAGTGAAGGAAGCAGCCAAAATAAAAAATAAATGACTTGATACATTTATTAATGCCATTAAATGTACCTAAAATAATATAAAAAATAAATGCAGGCATTAATTAATTGATAAAATGTGACATAAATTCATATTTGTTTTAATTTGCTTCTTCATTTATTTACCTTTGTAATAATTCCCCTATTTATTTAATTTCTCATTTAATTGAATTTTTAATGTATTTATATATGTTTGCATTTATTTATTTTAAATATATTTCATACATTTTTTAAATCTATTATTAAATGTATGTATTTTTATTTATTTATTCCTGTATTATTTTCCCTTTGCATTTTTCCATTGACGTTTAAAATACTACTCATTTCTTTTAAACACATGTAGCTTTGGTGAAGGAAAAAAAAGGCTTTTGTTTGACTTTATGATTTCATCAAAACCTCAGAAATGATCAATTTGACATTATACTGTGTGGGGGTGACTTTATATTTAGAGCCAAAGCCAATTATAATAATAATAATAATATTCTTGTATTAAATACACGTGTCTTACCATCACGTGTTGTACAAATGGCTCATAGAGCTTTATAACTAGTCACAAATGTCTAGTGTCCTAAACCTCAAACATTAGTCTCGTAACTCTTGTATCTTACTTTTTATTTCATTTTACCATAAATGTATGGCTTTACAGCTATAGTCACATTTCTTGTGTTTTTATTACCGCATACTGTCTTTTAATATTTTATTACTTCAACTATTATTGCTGTCTGTTAGCACATTGCCCCTTTTATTTTTATTTATTATGAGGATTGAGCAGATAAGAAAAAAACAATACAAGCTTATTGCCAAAACGTTATCTGTAACTCGTACTTTAGTAGACCTAGTGTCTCTGTTTCCCCCGGATGTTACAGAGCTTGAAAGGAGCAATGCAAATATATAGTAACAATGTTCCCCATTATGTTTAATCAACAACAAACTTATTGGTTTACAAAAAGAAAGACGGGCATATCAAGCTACATTTCTATTCTGCTCAGATGGATCTTGTACTACAGTGCACTAAATTTAGCATCGTGACCACCAGGAACAGCCGATATCTCTTTCCACAAAAACATTACGCAAATGGGTCAAACATCAATATCAAAGGCATATTTTTAACCAACATGATGCACGAGTAGTATCTGAGCCTCGTGCCGCACGAAGTTCAGGCCTGTTTGATCATCTCTTACACTTATCTTACACAGCACGTTGTGACCCCATGCAGGCTTAAAACAATATTATGCAACTATTTCATCCTAAAATAACAGATTTTAAATCATTTTGACGCTTCACTGACTTGTAACAGGGAGAACGGTGCCTCTGTCAGTCTGTTTTTGCACTCTGGGACTTTGGTAAGCGGGTCGTACGATCTCCCGGGAGAAGTGCGTAAATCTTTACGACACCAAGTTGATTTTAGTGAAACTGGATCATAATTTATGGAGAAAATGTTTTTTCTGGTTTTCCCTCTTATGTCCTCGACTCGAGTTACCTGATGGACAGAAAGCTTTTTACTTGCTGCTTAAAGTAACGCAAACAGCTAACTGCAGCGTACAGTAGCTGTCAGCTCAGTTAGCTGTCAGCTCAGTTAGCTGTTAGCTGAGTTAGCTGTCAGCTCAGTTAGCTGTTAGCTCAGTTAGCTGTGCAGCCAGGACTGGGAGCTCGGAGCACCGGGGGAGTGTTGGTGTTTACTGTGGGTGAACCCCCCCCAACCAGCTGCCTGTTGGGCAGATTGCTGCTGATAAACCTGAGTTTCATTTGTAAGTTTACTATGATGAACAAAGTCCATAGTCAGCCATGTGTAGACTTGGCTTCTTTATTTACTTAATTTATGTGAAGTCATTTAGAAGGTTTATCTACCTCTGTGTTATTTAGTGTTCTGTAACTGTTCTTGTAGTTTTTTTTATGAAACCCAGAAATGTCCCAACCCCCAAAAAAACACACACACATAAATATAATGTTGCTGTAATAAAACAGCACGTGAGTAGAGAGAGGAGCTGGGGTCAGATTGTGTGTGTCCACTCTGATATCAGGACACATCACAAGACAGAGAACAATCTCATGACTGAGTCAGTGGAGGGTGTGCAGGTGTGAATACACGAGGATCCTTCATGGCGCCTAGTTAAGAGTGTTATATATCTGCACTTTGATGTTTCTGCTCTCTCCTGTGAGGGAATATTACAGTGAAATTGCTCTGCCATCAGCTCTATAATGACAAAGTGTGTTTGAGGTCACTTAATGGAGCCATTGTTTATAGATTAGTCTTAAATCAATCTAATCAATAGCCTGTTCTTAGCACAAACAGCCTCTTGACTATTAATAGACATTCGGATCTCTATATACAGTCGGGTCCAACCTGTCTGATAATGACATCTGGAATGTCTTCACACACTGCATTAGAGAAGAAAAGGAACTGTACTTTGGTGCTGAGCAGAACAATGTTACATGCCCCGTCGGTGACCTCCGTCTGAGACATTTCTTCTCACTGCTGCTGTGACTTTCCATTAATCTCGTGGATCAAATGACTAAACTCCACTGAAGAGTAGGAGTGCTAATGTTTATGGTATTTGTCAGATAATACGGAGGCGAGTCTGAGGTCATGCAGTTCTGAAACTTCTGCAACTCCCAGTTGGTCACTTTAATCTGAAGCAATCAGGGAGAAAGAAGAATGAAAATAAATGATGGATCAAATACTGAGGGGAATCCAACAGTAAATACTGTATTGATTTCACTTTGTATACACTGATGCCACTTTTGATATAATGACCCAATAGTGTATATTCATTTATTGTGCGTTTTGACTTTTTTGTCAATTTCATTGCACTAATTGGTGTGTGTGTGGGGGGGAGGGAGACAAAGCTAGAACGGAAAGAAATGGAAATTAAAGAGGCGCTGGATTGTTTACTTGATGTTATGTGATGTGTATTAAACAATATATATATATATATATATATATATATATTTAATATTGTGGTGATCGGAAATACCAGTGTATTGCTTCACCCCTAATATATATATATATATAAAAAAAACATTAAAAAAAATAATAAATCCCTGTCAGAGCTCCAACGGTTGGTCGAATAATCGATTGACAGAAAGAAATCGGTTAGTTAATCATCAAAGTAATTTTTAACATAAAAATGCTGTTTCCAGTCTCACAAATGTGGAGATTTTCTGCTTTTCTTGGTTTTATATCATATTAAAGTGAATATCTTTGTGTTTTGGACTGACAAAAATTAGTTTGTTGGAGAATTGTGCAGGTGTGTAGTCCCGTAGTTTTATGGAGGCAGAGCGTCTTATCATTAGATTTCACAGCACGCACCAGCACAGCCCTGCAGCGCTGGTTCCACCACAAACACATACACACGCATGCACACACACGCACACACGCACACACACACACACACACACACTCACTCACTCACTCACTCACTCACAATCACACTCACACACACAGGCCAACTCTCTTATCTAATCAAATAAGTCATGAAATCTTTACAACGTACGCTGAGTGAGAGCTAAAACAACTTGCTTAGAGTTTATTTTGTCTGATTCAGGAAAACCCACACGTGTGTTTCACTTTTCATGTGATCAGCTTTGAAAGAAATCAGAGTTTGAAACTAAATATTGAACTCAATTCATAACAAGACCAAGTCTGAAGCGTGTATATAGATGGGTCTGTGTTTGGTCAATGTTCATGTCTATATTGTGAATTTGTGGATATTAAATGTTCATCAGTAGTTTTCTGAACTGCTCAGAGTAATATTTGTTCTTCAAGTGTCCTGGAGGATCATATCATGACATGATTAAGCTATATAATTGAGGACAGCTTTAATTGAATACATTCAACAATATAATAAATGCTATTTTCAACAATTTGTTGTTCTGGATTTTGAAAGCGTTATTGTGTAATTATGTTCCAGACTGAGGTTACATCCCATAACAGACATGAATCACAGCCTCAAATGTTGGTCCTCAGGTCTTCATATACAACCTGAAACCTACAAGGTACATTGACTACAACTTAACAACTTTACTGTTAGTTTTAACGCCGTCTGCTCCGAGCTCATCCACCTCTCTCTCCGTTGCTCCCCCACAGCTACGCCTACACTAACACTTCTCTTAGAACACTTAACATCAAACTGTGTCCACTTTTGAAACACAATAAACATGTTATAAAGAAGGAAACAAAACAAACAGTGGCAGCAAACATTGCGATATTTCAGAGCTCCACTTAAACTTCTCAAACTTTCTCAGGGCTTTCTGTGAATGTCTTGGAGTGGATCAGCTGATTGATATCAGAGGCAAGAAGGTTATCAGTGGACATACGGTCGCGCCTACTATTTTGAAACAGAAACAGTTGATGGTGTAACGTTATCACTCACTCAGGGACAGACTGCCATTTATGGGGCAAACTAACACCACATAGTAACTAGAATTAACGCCTCTGCCAACCAGTCAAGCAGCACTTACATCCACGTCTGTCCAAAATGTCATCACTTTTTCATTTTTATCCTATGAGACATTTGTGTGAAATTGCCATAATTAGTGTATGAATTCTTGAGTTATGGCAAAAGCTTTTGAGGTCACGATGACTATGACCTCAGTCCACCAAAGTCTAATCAGTTCATTCTTTAGTTTAAGTGGACGTTTGCCAAATTGGAAGAAACTCCCTCCATACGTGAGATATCGCGTTCACAGGAACGGTACGGACGGACAGACGTATGTCGACAGAGCCATGAAAACTAAACTCAGGATTTAGCGAGGCTCATGCAGGACACAGAACAGACAGAGCGCCACATCGATGGCTGCACTGGCTCCACTTTCACACATTTTTCAGAACGACACTAACACTGCTGTTGCATTTTTCAGGCTAAGCAACCGAACTCACACAGCAGCAGACGTAGCTTCATTATCTCTGAGGGTCGACTGAATACAAGAAACACCTCTCAGTATAACGCAAGACAACAGTAGAACATTTAGGATGTATTGCAGTGCCGCTGTATTGGACTGCATTAGTTTGAGCCTGGTGGATTGAATGAATGAATATAAAAATGGCATTATATATATAATATTTGATATTGTTTGACTCACTGGATCGGCGGGCCCACAGAATTCCCTGAAGGACTGTGGTGTGTCGGTGCCGTGGATCTCCAGGACCATGCAGGGTCCGGAGCACAGCTCGGTCACCATACTCTGCAGGGAGAGAGGGAATTAAAAAGGATACTGGAAATGGTAATAAACATGCGGACGCCCTGAGAGGCGAGAAAGTTGTCTGATCTTTCTTCCAAGTTCCTTAATTTCTATTTTATTTAGGAAAACAGGATGGAAAAAAAGTTTTACAAGGATCATTTGTTTGTAATCAAAAAAAGAAAAACGTTATCCTGGCAAAACCTTTTTTTGCATCTGTTTTTAAGTCATAAAGAAAGAACAGAAAACAAGTTAGATCAGACTTAGAAACTGTTTTTTTTTTATTGCCTCTCAGGGTTCAACAGGACTCAACTTCAAACACAAATCTATGAGATGTTGTCACTTTTCAAAGTTTTTACAAGATATTGTGCAGTGTTTGTGTGTGTTAGTATCAAAATTGACAGAACTATGCAGGTACTTGCTATGATGGCACAACAATGTAGTGTTTATACTCACAGGATACTCTGTGACAACCCCTTTGTAAACTTCATAGAACTCTTCTGCATTTGCCCGGTCCACGTTGAACTGTGAAGATGAAATATTACTTGTGTAAAACAAGCACAAAATGGAATATGGAAACATATAAATATTTCACTTAGTGTATGTTGCCGAGACTCATTTCCATAGAAAATGACTAACTAATGTATTAAGAACATCAGGACTGGGAAATCATGTCCTGACAAATTCATTGTTAATATGCTCTTATTTTATTCCCATTAATAAACGACATCCTCTTCATGTGGCTCCAGAGATAAAACCCTGATTGATTGATTTTTGTCCTGCGGCCCAGAATGTGCATCACTTTCTGATTAATGGACTGGATGAGGTCAATGTTTGCAGTAGTTCAATTATGAGGTCAGGTCAGCTCAGAGAAATCAATACAGTGCATGTATTAGTTACTCGAGTAAAGCTAAGATACATATGAGCACTATATTAAATATAAAGATCAGATCATTCATATTAGGATAGTCAAAGAACGGCATCATTTTTACAACATAAAATGTACTTTACAAGACCATAGCACACAGAGAGGAGAATCATGCATTAAAGTTTTACCATCTGAAGGGCTGAGATTTCAAATCCAGCTGCAGATATGGAGTTCAGGATCTTCCCGGTCTGACCTGCGAACACATCAAAGCAGTTCATATCTTTTATGATTTGACACAGATTGATATGCAAAGTGTTTATTGCTACAATAAATGATTCAACGTGATTCTTAACAAATAATTTATTTAGCAGCCTACACAGATGCATTAAAGGGAAACTTTAACAGATGGTATTTTTCAACCTTTTTTTCCCAATGTTTTTGTCTCTATGTGACTAATGGGGACAACAATTCTGGAAATCGGTCCAGTATTGAGCGAGAGCGCTGCAAACGCCAAAGGGCTGCGGTGTAATCATACCAGGCAATTCTGCACTGTAAATGTACGTCCACTAAAAGTGAAGAAAAAGGTTTTATTTCTCTGTAGGCTCCTCTCCATAATGTTTTCAGACACTTATAACAACAATTTGATCCTGTCAGAGGCAGAAACACTTTGACTGGACGCACATTGACGATGCAGAATTGCCCGAAATGATTACATTGCAGCTCATTTCACGGCTGCAGCCTCTCGCTCAATAATGGACCAATTTAACAAATTGTTGTCCACAATAGTCACTTAGAGACAAAAACATTGGAAAATAGTGTCCAGGTTGTTGGACGTTTCCCTTTAAGTAAAGCGCTTCAGTACATATTCCTATTTATATTATAGTACTGAATGTGCTTTTCAAAACATGAACGTTATGTATCAATGACCTCAGATTGTACCGTCTCCTTTGGACAAAGTACAGTGATATTGTCTTACAGATGTCCTGTCTGTTGTAGGAGAGGAGACAGTCAACATGCTAGAGAGCGAGATACAGATGACGCAGTACATTATTGTAAAAAAAAAAATGCTACAACCACAGTGACAAAGGTGCAGCAGTGACAGTGAAGGTCAGACTGCTGCAGACACACATAATTGAAAGAGGGCGCCAGTCTCATTATCTCCGTCTGACATCCTGATAAAAAAGTAGTCTGTGTTCCCGTGAGGCAGGATAGTAGGTATAACTGTAAACACTGCTGTGTGTGATCACGACTTTCAGTGTGGACCACCAGGTGCTGCAGCGAGTGCTGATGAATCTCTCTCTTATGTGTGTGTTAGGTAAGTAATCACCTCCCGAGTCCTCTGTGCCCTCCCCAGGCAGCAGCCAGCCGCCTGCCGAGGATAGGCACACACTCGTAAGCGGCTGGTGCTGTTGCTAGGAGATCCTATTCTGGGTGCCTGGCAACAGAAGCTTCTCTATTCCAGTCATGTCTGAGTGCATTTCCAGCCACAACTTCCCTTATCAACACTGTGATTGGCTGGGCCCCGCGCACGTAGCTGTAGCGTAGTTTGTCCTCCGAAGCATGGGCAGATTATGAGGTAATGGGCCCCTGGGTGGAGACACGTAAGAGGCCCCCCCTCGCCACGTACATATGAACAAGACACACAGACTGCGAGGGACACACTACGACTACAAACGATGTGACGCACTTGAACCGCTTTTTACAGCTGAACCAGAACTCTCAGATTCTCAGAGACACAAAAATGACTAAGAGATGTTGTTTGTAGTCGTGTTGCATCTTTTTGTTGTCGTTTAGTGTCTTTGAAGTCATTTTTGTCTCCTTATAGTAACTTTGTGGTCATTTTGTGTCTATTTGTGGTTGTTTTGTGTCTTTGTGATCGTTTTGTGTCTTTGTGGTCGTTTTGTGTCTCTTTGTGATCATTTTGTGTCTCTGCCCCCTGACCCCTTGGGCCCCTGGGCCTGTTTCCATTCAGTAATCCATGCAAGTGATCTTCAATGGAAATCAAAGAAAGCGTTTTGATCTTTAAACTGACTGACAATCTCAGGTTGGGCTCAGCTCACCAAATCCCTCAGACTGAGTTACTATTTTTTGTCTCAGACCAAAGGTAACCACTCACCTCTGACGGTAAATATTGTGTTTTCACATTAAAACAGTGACATTACATTACAGGTCATTTAGCAGACGATCTTATCCAGAGCGACTTATAGTGAACTAACTACAGAGACAGTCCTCTGGAGCAACATGGGGTTAAGAGCCTTGCTCAGGGGCTCAATGGTGCTGAACTCACAACCTTCTGGTGATCTATTTGAAAGCCAGACCACTAGACTACCAGCACTGTCAGAAATAGAATTTGAGCAATTTGACCTTTTTAAAAGCAGCAGTGTGTAGGATTTAGTGGCATCTAGTGGTGAGGTTACATCTTGGACCTGCTCCCTGTGTAGATATAAAGGGCTCATTCTTAAGTCACGAAAGCACAACGATTCTTAGTTTCAGGAGATTCATTTAGTGATTATAGTTATTATTATTCATTATTTTCTAATATATTATTAGTTATTATATTATTCATAGTTTATATTCATTCTATTTACCATTTAAGAAATCCCCCTAAATCCTACACACTGGTCCTTAAACTACGCAACTCCAAACCCTTGTAATCAGGCAAGAAATTGGAAAATACAAAGCCAGAAATCTTTTTTTTAAGAGCTCGGTTTTTTTCTGTTTTGCTGCAATATTTGATTTACAAGATATCGGCAGACCAATTGACACATTGATACTCTCAAAATGCCTGCAACTTGTGATTAATTGTTAAAGTGAATCAAAGAGTATTTTATGTACTTCGTTTTGAGGAAGGAGGACTTTGAAAACATTTTCAAATAAGCCACAGTCTCTTTACTACTTGATCATCAGAAGACAAATGGCAGTCCAGTAAGTGTGTGAAGGAAAGTGTGATCATCGTGTCTTGGTGAGTGAGTTATACTGTCGACAGCAAACCCTGCTTGGAATGATGGTGTAAACAGATACCTTTCAAGGAGCCAGAGCACAATGAGCAGAGATAAACTTGTGGGACAAAATTGACAAAAGTAGAAGAGAAATTAGCGATGTTGCCATTCTGGACAAACACCACTAGTGTAATGACAATCATGAGCCATTACCACTAGTAGTATTTGAAACATCTCTGCATACTCTATGTTTTGGAGAAATTTAATTTAGCAGAAGATTACAGTTAAACCGTTGCTCAATTTTGCTCTGCAGCAAAACAAAGCATGTCAACACTTCGGCAGGTTTCTCTTTTAATGGTTCCTCTCCAATAGACTTTTCTCACAGCACACATGACAACTTGTCATAGCAGGAACAGCACAGGTATAAGAGCAGGAACAGCATTAACAATGGCCTCATTGCATTTAGGTGAGGCAGGGTGTCATGCAGGCGAGCAGCGTGCGCAGTACCCGGATCACCTACAGTTCATATCATACAGGCATTATTCTAAATGTCCTGCCATGACAAGGGTCTACACACTGGGGACAATACAACCTTTAACACAACAATAGTATTTCCTAGAAATTCTCATCATTCATGTGAAACTGTGTTGCGAAAGCGTTGACCTTATTGAGTCAGAAATGGAGGAAAAAGTTATTGTAGCCGTCTGTGTGCACCTGCCATCAATCATAAACATCCGGCTGGTGAGTTTATATACTTTTTAAAGTTACACAGTATGCAGATATCTATGTGTTGAGACATATTTATGCCTCATTTAGATGACGTTACTTTGAGTGTTGATGGAGCAGCTACAATGTTAGCATAGCCCTGAGCAATCTGAACTCTAATCAGAAAAACAAGCTTGAAAAACAAACAGACCTGACAAAGCATCAATTCTGACTTTTCACAAATCGCCATCATAATGTATGTATGTTGGCATCCTTTTGACCCGTTTATTTCAAATACATCACAGAAATATCTGTTTATTTTGGCTTCACACCGCTGTAGTAAACCAGATTATTTCAGCTGCGCAATGCACTTCAAGTTTGGTGTGAACACAGCATAAGCGTGCAGAACTGCTAGCGGTGCGTTAAGTCTGTGTTTTGAGCTAAATGCTAACATCAGCATGCTTACATGCTCACAATGACAACGCTAACATGCTGATGCTAAGTATCATGTTTACCATCTCAGTTGTCATTAGTTGAAAGTCATTAGTCTTGAAGGTATTTGGTCATAAAAGTTAATGTCTTGACAAATTAAACATTTGACCTGATGGTGGCGCTAGAGGAAAAGTCAGAGGAACACCAAAATCATTCACCGACAGAACGTCATGCCGTTAGCATGGCTAAAAATAGAAAAAGAACACAGCCCAGAGAGCACAAATACATCCATGGAAAGTAGATACAACCCTGGTCCAGATCAGATACCGGGCAAATAACCATTGAGGAAAAGAGATTAAATTCATTTCTATGGAACCATGTTGAGCTTGCTTATTCTAATGAGCTGCGTTTGGGCGTATAAATCCAGAACAACATCGGTCAACAGCTTTCTGTGCGCATTCTTCAGCTCTGTCCACAGAATTTCACATTTCACAGGTCAGAGCTCGAGTGGCATGCTGCATGAACGGGGATCAGGGCAGGGATTTGGAAAAATCTACAGCGAAAAGAGGTAACCATGTAGCGCCTTTGTGTGACACAAACACATTAACATATATGGAAGAAAAGGGAGGAAATATTAGAGAAGTCAGTGGACTCGTAGAAAATCTGGTGATTAAGACAAATGTCATAATGCAAAATATTTTATACACAAAAGGCAAATTAATGAAAACTTCACCCATTGTAATGCTTTTTACAATGAATTTACCCAATATTGTAAATCCCTGAAATATATGAGTTTATCATAGAGCTTTAATGATTAGTCAATAGTTGGCAACTGTTTTTGTAGTCGATTAAAAGCTAAAGCAATTTTTCATGCAAAAAGCCTCTCAGATATGTAGATTTACTGCTCTTCTGTTTTACTTTATATTACAGTAAATATCTTTGGCTTTTGGACTGACAAAACATTTAAAGACATCATCTTGGACTTTCAGAAACTGGGACGGCCATTTTTCCCTATTTCCTGAAATTTTGTACACCAAAAAATGAATCAATAATATAAACAATCGTTAGTTGCAGCTCTACTTACATGAGATGAAAGATTGTACAAATTAATAAAGTTTGAATGTGCTAACCTTTTAAGGTTTCAATGTGTAAGATATGCCAGAATTTAAACTTAAAACATAAAAACATTTTGAAATACTGCCCCCTATTTCTTTGGAGCAGGTAGCTTGGAACTACTAATTGCACCTTTAAATTTGAATTGAAGATCATTTATATTTATTTAAATACTTTTTATTTTCATTATTTACAATTTTATCCAATTTAATTTATTTGGTACTGTTTAATTTTAGATATTATATTTAAATTAATTAAATATACAATATATTTAATACTTCTTCCTCGTGTGGAAATTTGTTGTTGAATAAAGAAAAAAAAAGTCAGTGGACTTGCAACTGCTTAGTAATGTATCAACAGACAGACAAGGACAAAGAGAGACACATAATTTATAATATATAAATATAAATGCAAAAAGATATGTTCCCTACCTTCTGATATGGCATGAGGTTTGATGATGCAGCATGTGCAGTCTGTATAGATGGCTGTATTCTCGGGACCATGGCCAATTGTGGATGGGAAAAAGAATTCAAGCTCCTATTAAGACAAACAGAATAAAAACACTTAAGATCATTTCTGGGTACAGTGGCACACACAACATGAATAACAGGCTCGCTTCACATCCTTACTCTTGCTGCTGCAGCAAGTGAGTCAGAGCCATGACCAACATTTTTGATGCCATCTGTTCCAAACTGGGCACGGACGCTCTGCGGCGCATCTTTCCGCGCCGCAGCAGAGTCGGCAGGTCCCAGGAGCCTCCTCCAGATAGACATGGCCTCATCACCCATCAGCTCCATGGCAACCACGGGGCCCGAGGACACAAACTGCACCAGGTTACTGCAAAATCGAGCAACGATGGAGGAATAACTCACTCAGATAAGTGGAATTCCTACCAGCAGTAGGTCAGCTGTGCTCGAGGGGTTATTCTGATGTTTTTGGAGTGGGGTTATATGAGGTACTTATCCACAGTCAGTGTATTTCTGTAGATGGTGGTCTGCACGAGAAACAGACAGGAGTACCAGCAGGAAGCTAAATAATGTACTGCTGCGGACCGGGGGCAGCAGCAAAATGTATTTTAAACACCTATAAAAACAGGGGAACTGAAGTCGATATCTTTGCTCTCTTCAAAGCCACCAGCCTCCATTGACAAAAAGAGTAATTTGACCTCGGCAAACACGGAAGTTGCTGATCTACTGCTGCCTCGATCGGTTTGTTTGTGTTATACAGAGCTGCAGGGAGGATGTATTTTTGTAGGCCGACCCGGAAGTTAGCATTGCACTGGTTCCTCGATAAAAAAGCCAATGGGATGTTTCCATTGGCTTTAAGATTATTGCAGAAAATAAGCTCTGTGGCAAACAAATGTTTATGATATTTACACGTTTTATTCAGCAAGATAATCTCCACATATTAACACCACTTTAATGATTTTTGAAGCGTAAATGCAATCGACAGAAGTAAAAAGCTAACGTTAGGCTATAAAGGAACTACAGCACGGTCACATGACTTCGCTTCTCCAACGCTAAGCTAAAGCCAGACTCGTGTTTGGCGACATTTAGAAGTTTCATTTAGCCACTCGTTAGCAACCACCTTTTTCAAGACACGTAGAAGAATCAAAATGAACTAGGGGACTTAAATACGTCCACAGCAGAACATTGTTTAGCTTCCTGCTGGTACTTCCCATCTGTTTCTACAAACTGCAGCTACTGTAGGTGACACACTAACTATGGAGAAGTACCTCATACAACCACACTTCAAAACATCCGCACTATCCCTTTAAATGTCACTACAATGTCATTAGGATCATTGCCACAGGTCCTGTTAAAGATAGCGGCCGGATACCAGAAATGGTCTCCGTTGGGTCACACCTGTTTAAAACTGGCAAATCATTTACAGGCACTCACTTGAAGAAAGGCTTTGACTGATGTTCCACATAAAAATCTGCCGCTTGCCTCCTGTAATGCAAGAAAACCATAAACCATGGAGTTAATGAGTGGCTACATTATCTAAAGTATTCTATGTGAACTCTGTGTGCAAAACTACTGACAAAGACATTTACCAAAGTCAACAATATTTCTGTCATTTATTTCCAGAGTAAAAGGCAACTGTGAGGAATTTTTCTTTTTTAAGGTTTTAGCTCGGTTTTTTTATTGGCAGCCAGAAGATTTACAGAAGACATAACAATAATAACAATGAAAAAGAATGAAAATGTATTATTATTATTATTATTAATTGTTTGGAAAAAGAACAATAATTTTAAGGTGACAGTAGTGGAATAAAATAACATTTTACCGCACTTAATTGTTTATTAACCTTGGGAGAATTTTAATTAAATAGTTTAGATTAGATAGGTAGATTACAGTATTTTTAGATCTTGTATTTTTCCACCAGGATTTTATTACTTGGCAGTGCGGAGAAGCCTTTGAAACAGCAGTCAGACCTTCAAACTGGGTAATAAAAATAAGTAACTATTTTACGGGTGTGTAACTTCCTAATAATTCCAAAGAAAGTTTCTGAAAAGAGATGTAATCTATTGTACTGGTCCTAATTATGGAGAAAATATAGAGACAAAATTCTGAGACAGTTTTACTTAGAATTATAATACTTTTAAAATGATTAATTAAAATGAATACTTCAACGTACTTGAAAGAACGGCTCAATTTTAATGAAATATGCAGTTAACAGTTAACTGAATAAATACATTTTACTTTTACTTAATACTCAGTATTTCTAAAATGCTGCCAAAAGCCTTGAATTCAATCCATTTTCATACTTATCAGATGCTTTAAAATACCACAATGTACAAACATTATTACAGGTTAAAGTCCAAGAGAGGTAATTGAGAATTTTTTTTTCTGGTGATCCATTTTCTAAATCTGATGTATTTAGAAAGACATGACAATAATGTTACATAACTTGCCAACACAGAAATGAAAACTCACCTGGAAGAAAACATGAATGTTAGTCGTGTTTAGAGCATGGGGCAGTGGTGCACTACAGCCTCTTGTGGCCAAAGTCAGTATTACAACAACAAACACTTGACAAAAAAGATGGGAAAAAAAACGTAAAGATAAGTCATAAACACAGGAAAGAAACCCATTTAGATCAGACTTAGAAAACATCACCAGAAAAAGAAATCTCTCTGGCCTCTCAGGGCTTCCGTAGTTTTGCATACCTAAGAATCAAATGTAAAAGTAAAAAGTGAACATTATAGTCGTTATATCTAAGACTGAGATGGGTTTGAAAATATATTCGCAGCATGAGTGAGCACCTGATAAAACCGTGATTAAATGCCGCCCTTGGGCTCTCCTTGAAACGCCATATGTTCCTAATGTGTGTGAGAAAGCAGAGCCATCCATCTGTTTGTGTGTGTGTGGCACCAAACAGCCTGTGTCTTCCTCTTTGACCGAGTCTGAGGTTTCATTTCAGACACAAAGGTCCATAACAGTATAAAAATAATAGAATAAATACAATATGAGAACAAAAACACTGAGATATAATCACTGCACTTCACAAGTCCTCAGTGATTGAAACACATACAGAACTGTGTTCCGATGTGTCCAAAAACAAGAGGAATGCCTTGTGTCACTGTGTAGGCTCAGTTAAAGGAATACTTACACCCACAAAATGATCATTTGTGTATTAATTACTCACCCTGTCTTACCTTACCTTACTTTGTTTGTCCCTCATGCCTTCACGGTGAACGAAAAATCCCCAAAACTGAGAAAAGTTTTGATGAATTGAAGTAAATCGGGGCGGCATTTAACAACAGCAAAACTATGTCAAAACATACGTTTACAAACTCTCACACAACTTGTGCAGTACAATCCCCAATCAGCAACGCGTGCATTTTCACTAAAACCTTACTATTTAAAACACTTTCCCATTAACAGTACTCACTGTTTATGCAAAAGCGTGTAAAATAGTACGTTTTTAGTGAAAAGTCGTGTGTTTAAGAAGTAGTGAGCACATGACTGGATAAGTGAGACTTTATTATTCTGCACGAGTTGTGTTTTTGCTGTCGTTAAACGCGGACCCCATTTACTTCAATTCATCAAGAATTTTCTTAGATTTTGGATTCTTTGTTCACCGTGGAGGCATGCGAGAAAAACAAAGTTTTCTTCAAGAATTCAAGGCAACACATGGTGAGTATTTGATATATAAATGGTGATTTTGTGGGTGAAGTATTCCTTTAAGGCCATTATGATAACATCTTTTAAAAAAATTAAATCTGCACATACATTTCTCAACACAGCATGAAAGGTGGGAACATTACGTTACCAAGCTGGTTCTGATTGCATCATTAAATGCCACCTGAAGCTTTTCTTTCACTATAACGGCACAGAGTGGAGTACACTGGTCTCTAAAGACATCATCTACACATGTGAACATTTACGAGCCAGCATATTGGCTTGTGCATACAGTTCATCATCATCACACAGAATGAAGGAACGTTTTGCTTCTGATCTTCTTTGTTTTGGCAGTCATGATAACACTCTTTAGTTAGATTTAATGTCGTACAGCACACTGTAACTTGAGCAGACTCTGAGCCGCTGCTGTAAACCAGCACTCACCATGTCAGCGTCGTCATTTTGGCTTTGGTCACGATCAGGTTGGAGGAGTATATCAAATCAAGGACATCTCCGATCTTGGTGACGACATCTGGCTTTATCAAAGCAAGAGTTCTGGAAAAATGGAGAGAGAAATGGATCATATCTGACATACAAGTCAATAAAAGGCAAAGATGTGTTGGGCTGCTTGTACCTCAATATGTAACGAGTTGCAAATTGTGCCGAGCGCAGAGATTGGTCCGTCTGGTGTGCTTATTCTTCAAATTATGACGGGTTTAGATCATTGTTTTGTATTTTATTTTGGCATAGTTGTTGAGTTTGTTATGAAACTTGAACTTTTGTGAAATAGGAAATGTTTTTGGAGGAAAACTAAATAATAGAATTGTGATGGTATGCCAAAAAAATGTATATACCACAATTAAAATCACAAATAAAATGCGTTTTATCAAGATAGTCAGTTATTCAAGCCGTCATGTTTCTTGTTTTAAAAATTCTGATTGACAGCTTCATAAGAATCCAATAACTAACAATATGTAAGAATATAAAAAGGACCTTCCTTTTAATAATGACAATAAATACAGAACATGTTGATAAGAAAATGTAGCAAATCAAGATAAAACACATTACAACACATAATATTCACCATACTGAGGACTAGGTGTATAATGTCTGTGAGCAACCCTGCATAAAATAGATTACACGTGTCTTTAAAGGGATTATTTGCAAGGTAATGTAAAGCTGTGAAGCATGTTACTGGAGAGGATCGTGCACACTTATCACACAATCATACCTTTCTTTTTTGCTGCCCAGTTTGTTTGCTGTGTACTGATCTCCATAATCAATTAGATTCAGCTGCCGTGAGAACACGTTCACCCGATTCCCCACAAACAGGTCCTCCTGATGGAGGTCTTCATATTTGGTCCTTCTCAAAAATATTCGCTGGTTTTTTACATCAAACTGCAAAGAAAAACAAACACGTGAGTCGTTTATTAAAATGAAATAGTTGCAGACTTGAGCGCTTCATGATTAATATGAAAAATATATTTTAAAAAATCTAAATGTCAGCAGTGAAAAAACATCTGTTGCCATTGACAATTATTTTACATAAAAATACATAAACAGATTAAACATTTTTGCCCTAGTAGTCTCCTTAAATACTCAGATTGTGAGACTAAAAAGCTTCATAAATTCTTATTAAAGTAGCCTAAAAAAGTTGAAAAAGCTAAAAGCCTATTTCTTTTAATTATCCCAAAATGAATTGACCTTTTTTCTAATCTCTCCGCATTTCTTTTTTATAAATTCAATGGCTTTATTGTTTCAATTTCAGTCTCTTCCAAGACAACAGCTGCTATGGCTAAATTAAAATATTGTATAGATAATAAACTTGTTTGCTAGTCTGTACTTTTAGATAATCATATTTATTTTGTGAATGATATATTGGATGTCAAGGGAGAACTTCTTACCTGTGACTGTTTCATTTCAAAGGCATTTCTATATGTAGCTACTGTCTGTGATGCTTTTATTGTGGAGAACTACGATTATAAAGCCTCAGGATGATTTAGGTGTTAGAAGTTATAAAAGTTTATATATTTGATACTCCAATAAATCTGGTTTTGAGCTCTTTCATTTTATTTCTCAAACATTATTATTTACAGGAAAAGACAATTGTGAAAAGTAGAGCAAAACACTGAAGTATAAATAAATAAGAGATGCTGACAATATCAAAAACTTGATTATTCCATGATATCAAAACTTATTATTATCTGACTTTTTCTTTTATTTCCTGCTATATGATGAACTTGAACTAATGTAGAAGTGATTTTTTGGGATTTACAATTACATATAGTTATTGACATTTATGTCCATGCATGTATGTATAGTATATGTGTATTTGTATGCGTGTTATGTCTGTAGTAAATTGTGTAGTTATGTTTGTGATGCAAGTTATATTTGCAATTTGTTTTGCGTGAAAATGTGAAATGAAAGTTGAAGCAGCCAATGCAATAGAAATGTTTAATAAATATTAGTATCAGTAGTAAATGCTCACCATTTCCACCGAGCGGTCTTGTGGGTAGTAGAAGAGTTGGTAGCGCCGCAGGAGAGCTGCAGTCGGGTCATACCACTCGGTAAGAAAGGCATAGCGGTCCTCCTGATAATGTCAAGCAACAGAACACATCAGAGTAACAAGGAGGCACAAAACACCCAAAGTGAGCTTTACAAAGGTCACATCATAATGTCACTAAAAAGCATGAGGTTATGATATTCTGACAACTTCTGTCAAAGACATTTATGTAGATTTCATTCCCACATATAGACCCAACATAATTTTACAATCGTCTTCAATGTGAAAAGATAAACACAGAGTTTGAGTTCAAATTATTAAAGTTCAAGTAGCATCTGTGTCCGTTTCAACAACCGCTGCTGACGCTCTGCAGCGGCATTAACTCAAACTCACAGGTGCTTTATATCCCTGTTAACAATGTTTCTTGCTGTGCGTCATCCCACCTTCTCTCATTGTTTTGATTGTGATAACCACTTGCAGAGACTTCAAACATGCTTGAGTTATAGGTAATGAAAAACACTGTCAAAGTTATGTTGCTGTTGCAGTGATGCAGAGCAGACTTTTTTTTTTTATCTGACTTTCAACTGGGCACAACAATTATGTAACTTTGACAAAAGCAAATGTAGACTTCATGTTCAATGTGTTGGATTACCTCATTTAACAACGTTTTAAGTCTCTGCCGGTAAAATTGCTATCACCAGCATTTATACTTTTCTATGATCTATGAATGATCCATGTTCATGCTCTGCTTGGAGTAGGATCTCCTGATTTTGTAAATCTTATTAGGTGATTATTACTGTTTGTTTTCTGTCACATTTGGTTTAATTATCTTGTTGTTATTTACTTAATTGTGCTTGTATTGTATACTGTTGTGGACCCCCCTAAAAAACAAGATGGGTCATTTCGAGGGTTTTTTCCTAATAACGAATTTCCCTCAAGTTGAAGCATTTAAAAACACCAGTAAGGTTTTTTTAAGAGCTGAGTTTAGTCACCTGGTTTTCCTAATTTAGCAAGTCTAGGTTTTTACAAACTCAAGGTTCAAAGTTTCAGGAAATTTCTTGTCAGCATGGCAGCTTACTTATAAGCAGAGAAGTGGCATTACATGACAGTCAGTTGTTTGTTTGCGATTTTACAAACAATTAAAAGTGACTTATAATGATCTCATATCAACATTTAAGTGATGACAGATCTGATTCTAATCATCTTCTCAACCAAAAACGATTAAAAGGCAGCGGACAGACACTAATAAAGACAAAGGATTTGTCAGTTTGGCTCAAACTTAGTTAAGGTTTACTGTAGAGGCAGCTGTTTTGTTAGCATTGTGTTTCACTTCCAGTTTCCTCCCACAGTCTAAAGTCAGGAACTTTCTCCTGACCCTGTGTGTTGTCTCTGTGAAGGACAACATGTCCAAACTGTTTCCGTGTCTTCTGTCTATTGTTAACTTGAAAAAGCTGCCGCCCCTGCGACCCTGACTGAGTAGGCCTCGGCTATAAACAATCTCTCTCTTCTGCTCTGCAGAAATAACTAAGAAATAACTCTCTAACAAACTGGCAGTGTGGTAGGGAGTATTTATATCACTTACTTCAGTAAAAGTACTAATAGTACGCTGTGAAAATATGTCCTGCACTGAAAATACTACTTAGGTAAAAGTAAGTATAAACAGAAAATAATGTAGTTAATGTATTTAAAGTAAAAGTACTCAATACTGAAAAGTCTAAAATAAAAATAAAAACCACACACCCAAAAAACATATCTAAATTTAATTTTAAAAAGACTGAAAGTTTTATCAAAATGTTTACCAATTTTCTTTTTTTGTCGATCGACTAATTGATTAATGGATTTAATGATGGTTTAATTTATAACAAAACATTTTTTTATAGAAACTCTTAATATGTTTTTTACGCAAACATATTAATTTCTAAAGAAACTAAAGCTGTCAGATAAATGTAGTGAAGTAAAAAATCCAATCTGTAACACCAAAAAACATCCCTTGATCTAATTATAAATTCAAATCTTACAGTCACTGTTAATATAAATCCTGCACTTAGTACAAAATATATAGACATCTATACATGAACCAGTCCATGTGTATCCATTCAGTATTTATTTCTTTGCACTATTTGTATAGTTTACAATTTACAGTGCACTTGACTCATATAGAGGTTTAATTTTATTGTTGGTCATTGGTGCTTTTTTTATAAATATCTATATACTTATCTTTTTTTCCCCACATACTTGTGTACATAAGTCTTTTTTTTATTACCTGTATTTGTTCAGCTTTGTTGTTTTTGTTCCTAGCTGATTTGTCTATTTCATGTGTATGATCAATGCAAAAGAATAAAAACTCATTGTATGTATACAAATACTTTGTAGTGAAGTAGAAAGTGACATGAAAAGAAAATACTTAAGTAAAGTACAAGTACTTCAAGTTTGTACTTAAGTAGCTTAACTTATTGTTCTTAAGTAAATGTACTTAGTTACCTACAATCCCACAACTGCAAACTGGGCCTATTGACCACCCACTTTAGCATGAATATAGTAATATTATATACTAATAATATTAATAACATTCTACACAAAACATTAACAACCTAACAAACGTACTGATATCAACCTTATTTCATCGGTAAGTTAAAGTTTACGTTAGTATGTGAACGTAGAAACAATGTAACGTTCAATTAAAAGTAAAGTTACAAACGTTACAGCTTTAGCTAGCTAGTTCATGCTCATCTAGTTAGTTGCCGCCATTTATTGTTGTTGTAATATTGGTTTTAGGTTGTTATAAGGTGTTAATAAAATACATGTATTCAGTCTAACAGTTGGTAATTTAAACGGTTATGCTAACTGTTAGCCTGTGTTTGCTATGCTTCCGTTAGCAAACAGTTTTCCGTTTGGTCCGTTAAAGCGTTTTCTAATTAAACGGTGCAGAATTTCTAACGAACGAATAGTCCGTTTGCATCATTGTTATTGAACAGGGAGATTTTAACTTACCATTTTTTTTTACAAATGAACAAAATTTACATCTACAGTCCCAATACTGTGTTTAGCTAGCAAACGTTAGCCATCACCGCGCTATGCTCCGTTTCTATAGTAACTACAGTGACACAGCAATGTGCGTTCATGGTACATTCACCGGACTACGTAAATGGCACTTTCGAATTTACTGTGTCACAAAATCATAGGAAAAAGCACAAAATGTACTTTAAACCCTAGTAAATAAAAAAAAGTTATTATTATTATTATTATTAATATTATTATAAACATACATTTGATTAAGATTAGATTAAACTACATGCCTATAGTTTTCCAAATTTACTGCTGAATTATGTTACGTTAACATTTTATGAAAACAGTGCTCCTTTTGTCTTTCTTTTATATTTCATCACTGTTCCAGAGTTTGCACAATAGTAAAAGTTATTTTAATAAATACATTTTTTCCCCATATGGTTGCCTTGTGCATCATATATTTTTGGTTGTGCATCCTTTTTCTATGCAGACATATCACACATGAAGACAGGTGAGATTCAGCTCTTTCCAGTGAGAAAATTGCTCTAAAATATGCATTAAACTTAATCCAGATCAAGTAAAAGGCCCTGAGAAGGACAATTCATAGGGTTATAGGGTAATAGACAAATACTGTATTAGTAGTCTTTAAATAGACTACAGTGGCGTCTACTGCTAAAAGGTCACACTTTAGTCTTTGCATGCTCATTTGTACATTACGTGTGCTCAAACTAAAATGTACAATACACAAGTTGGTTCAGTACTGTGTGACATGTCAACACGTTATAATAAGGGCGCCATTCAAACCAAAAAATAAACTATTTTCAAGTAGCAATTTTTTCACTTAAGGGTATAAAATCACAAGAACTGACTCATTTATATGCTGGGCTACAACCCTACTCTTCTTCAAGCTCTACTTTATTGCACTGACATTGTTTCAAGCGTCATCTAGTGGTGGTCCGGCGGTATTGTTGTGGAAGTCAGAATAACTAGATTTCTTTTAATTCCGAGCGGTTAAAAACGCAACATTTGAACCTTGTATTTAACCCGGAACAACAACAACAGCCTGAACAGTAACGTCAAGTATTTCACCCACATTACTGCGTTGTACTGCACGTAGTAGGTGTTTGTTTTTTTATTATATATTTTTAAAAAGTGGACTATGTTCTAACTTCAGTGCCTCTTAATTAAAGTTTTTAATGGGTTCCTCTGCTCGTCTCAGACCTTACATGAATGATAACGGACCATTGATTTTGGATGGCGGACTTGCAACTGAACTGGAAGCTCAGGGATTTAAATTACAGGTAAAATAAAGTTTAAATTAAATAAAAATGTAAAACAAATAATCATTACTTTACTGCATTAACTCAGGTCTCTACTCAGTTGCAAAGAAAAACAAAGTTTCTTTTCAGTTTTTCATTTAAATTCTTATTTCCTGCAGCACTCCACTGCGCAGCTTCATGTTTACTAAAGTTAGCTGTTTTATTTATTTATTAAAATGTAATTAGAGAAATTAAATATTTTGTATTTTGTCAGATAAAACAAATATAGCAGTGGTGGACAGATATTAACTTAAGTAAAGTAAAGTATTAAGTATTAGTAAAAGTCCTTAAAATTAAACTTAAAGTGAAAGTGAAAGTTTTATCAGAAAAATATATCCAAGTAGAAAGTATGCTTTTCTGGCATTAGACTTACTGCCAATGTATAATATGAATATACATCTTATATATTTCATGTGAGTATTTAGGAAAATTTTTAAATAAATATTAATAGAAAGGTTGTGCATGTATTTTTAAAGAAAGGACCATGCTTGTGATGGCTCGTCTCCTAATATTTTAGTTCATTTTAGACATTTTATGAGTATTTAATGGCATTTATGAGTTCCAATAGACAAATTAAAACTTCAGGCCGTCCTAGTTTGGAAATAATAATTTTATATACATAAGTTTTGTCTCCACACAAAACCATCATATGGAATAATGGAGACATTACTGTTTAACTAAAATGTGGTTAATTTGTGTTTAGTTATGAACGATTATTTCTTGTTAAATACTTTCCTGTAACAAAGCAGATCATTTAAACTGAAGTGTGTGTGTGTGTGTGTGTGTGTGTGTGTGTGTGTGTGTGTGTGTG
>CALSBV010011200.1:8488450-8526294 GCA_943590825.1 Bovichtus diacanthus | reverse complement strand
CATACAGTAATTAATTGTTAATAAATGCATAATAAAGTATGTATTAATCTTTGTAAAACAACACAAATAACTTAGTTAAGGTTTAACAATGAGAACTCAATAGCTTAAATCTATTTGTAATGCTATTATAAACAATTATGAGAAACTTATATATATATATATATATATAGATCTAAGTATGATCTTATGGTCTTATTAGCACTTAATAATGGTAATAAGCATCTTATAACTAACTCTTATTACTGAGACCTTATTGTAAAGAATTACCTTATGTTGTTATTTCCAATTTCCAACATTTTCACCCTGGTGGATAATAAAGATACATTTTATTCTACTTGTGGGTTTTATTTTTTTTAAATATAATAAAAACACTTTTATCAATGGCTGCAGCTTCCTGAACAAACTATTATATTATATTAATTCTGTAAATATACATTTCCCAGGAGACCATGGCGGCGAAGAAGCAGATGATCATCGACACGGACTGCGGGATCGATGACGCTCAGGCCATCATGATGGCGTTGGCAGCTCCGAACGTCGAGATCTTGGGAGTCACCTGCGTGTTCGGGAACGCGGACGTTGAGCACGTGTGTCAGAACGTGCTGAGGGTGCTCGCCGTCTGCGAGAGCAACGGGGTGAGTTCACGGAAGCTTCATTTAAATGACCAAGATTAAACATTTTAATACCTGCACAGGTAGAATAATAAATAGTTTGTTTGTCATTTGAGTGTTTTCTGATCTCCCGCCTACAGAAGACACTTATGGGAAAAACTTGACTTTTTTTATTTTATTTTGCAATTTGGGAATAAAGCTGAAATGGCGAGAATAAGGTTAACCTTTCAGGATAGTTTAAGTTCCAGGTTTAGGAATAAATAAATCAAAGGAAGGAAGATTTAAATTTTTTTGCATTTTGAGAATAACGTCGAAATGTCGGGAATAAAAACCAAACGTTGACTTATTTATATTTTACGTCCGTAACTTAACAGATGTATTGAATGTACTTATTTTAAGCCAAATTATGATATTTTTTCTAAACCTAACCATTCTAAATATAGCGTACACTTAAACTGATATTGATTTTTTTATACTATACAAACTAACCCATCGAGGCAGCGGTAGACCAGCAACTGTCGTGTTCTGCGAGGTTAAAATCACTGTTTTTGTCAATGGAGTCTGGTGGTTTTGAAGCATGTAGCAATCACATAAAAAACATCCTATGAAGAACAACTATATATATTTAAAAAAAAAATCTCACTCAACTCCCGTACTGACATATATTGTGTTAGCTGCACCCCCACAAAAAATAACTTGCCAGGAAATGGAAATGGTTGTGTTTTTTTACTTAAGTTTTCTGTAAGCAGAGCTCATCCAAGGATTATGTTTATGCTTCCCTGCTAAAACATCCTGCAGATTCCTGTGTTTCGAGGCTCTGGTGGTCCTCTGGTTGGAGCCACGAAACTGGTGAACAACCACTTTGGAACTGATGGGCTCGGGGATGTGTTTAAAGACAAAGACCCTCAGTGGGAGAAGAAAATCCAGGGGGAGCATGCAGTCAATGCGCTGATCAGGCTGGTGACTGACAACAGGAAGCAGGTGAGAAAGCTCTCCGAGGTCCGTCTGCACTCGCTGGTGTCGGGACACTAAAACGTGTTTCCACAGGTCTCCCTGGTGGCACTGGGCCCGCTCACTAATCTGGCCTTGGCTGTCAGACTGGATCCAAGTTTTCCCCAAAAGCTCAAAGATCTGTACATCATGGGGGGCAACATGGAAGGTAACACCACCGCACGATTACGGGGTTTGATTTTGAAACATGTGTAACTTTGATTTTTTTGTCTTTGCAGGAAAAGGAAATGTGACACTTTGTGCAGAGTTTAACTTTGCAATGGATCCGGAGTCGGCCTATATTGTTCTAGAAGAGTTCCTCTGCCCTACATACCTGGCAACATGGGAGTACTCGTGCAGAAATGCACTGACATGGGTGAGACGTGTCCGGGAAGACCCAGACCAGGGTTATTGTCGTAAACTAAAAGTGTAACAAAAAGGAAAATAAGCTGTGAAAAAGTTGTAAACAAACAAACAAAAAACTAGAACTAAACGATACGATATTGCCTGGTTGAAAAACGAATAACAGCTAAATAAAAATGAACGTAAATTCATTTCAGTTTAAATTTTTTTTTTTAGCTATAAATCACTACAGAAAAAAGGAGACGGCATGAATTTCCGTCGACTCGTGACATTTAACCACAGAAATTGGACGGACTTGACCTTCCAGGAGATCTAAAACCGGGAAAGTCATTTAGTCTCAAAGTCACATTTTTTTAAAAAAGGTTTTTGGTTCGATGTCTGAAATAAGTTCTGCAACAGAAGCTTTAGAGTTTTAAACGTTTTGTTCTACGACATAAAACACGTCAGTAAATCTCCCACTCGTCATTTCTGAAGCTTCTATGCGTCTTAAAAACGTCGGTTGCTAACGAGGCGCTAAATGAGGCTAAACGCCATCACGCTAACATTAGCACCCGTTAGCTTAGCGGTGGTGACGTGAAGTCATGTGAATCCAATGGAAACATCCGATTGGCTGTTTGAGAAGGGAACCAGAGATGCTAACTTCAGAGTCGGACTACAAACATACGTCGTCCCTGCAGCTCTGTGTTTAAATAAATAACAAGAACATGATTTAAATATTGTTGTAGATCAAATGCAATTTAACCAAATTACTCTATTCCAATGTGTTGCTTCTGCGTTTTCTTTTAATAATTTTTTGTAAAGCACCTTAAACTACATCTCTTGTATGAATGTTCTCTATAAATAAAGTTTATTACTAATATTATTCAGCTCAGGTGTAATGTTAACAGAATGGGGTCGACAGTGAAAGCAAATCCAAACATGTAATCCTGAATAAATAACTACACACAGACTAAACATACAAAAACTAAACCCTTCTGAAAACCTGAAACTAAAGCCAGCAGTCTGAAAACTGATCCAACAAGAAATTTAAAAAAAAGTCAAAAACTACAATAAAATAAAAAGTATTATAACCCTGCTTCTCACTGCTTCCACTTGTGCAGGAGTTCTTCGAGAAGTTGGTCGGGCAGGATGCTCCCGCTGCAGTCTTCATGAAGGCGATCACCTCTAAATGTCGGGCTTACTCCAGAGAGACTATGAGCAACAAGAGATACGTGTACTTTGGATCCGGCTACGTCTCCTACGACGCCTACGCAATGGCCGCCTGCATCGACGGCAGCGTGGTGACGGAGAGGATCGAGTGTCCGGTCCGCGTGGAGCTGCAGGGCTCCGTCTCTCGCGGCATGATGGCTCTGGATCGCACCAATGAGCTGCAGAAGAGCCACAGCGTGTTTGTGCTCACCAAGTGCGACGAGGTGAAGCTCGGTCAGCTCCTCCTGGAGTCTCTGAGGCAACCGAGAAAGTGACGTGCCGCCCCGGGTCACTGTCCTCGGGTATATCGAGTTAAAAAAAAAACTCCCTTCCTGGGGTCACATATTCTCTCATCTTGTACTAAAGAGGTTTTTTTGTGATCACAGGTGAAATTTGAGTATTATTTAAAAGAATTCATCACAAAACAATTATTTTTTCCCCCAATAAATGCATTCATAAACACAAAATTGACATTTTATTTTGTGCTCCAAAAGGTCTCATGTACCTTGCTGTTGAAAATATTATCAAACCAAATCATCAAAATAAGATCAAATATGACCCAAAGAGAGCATTTATTTATGGCGTGCAGCAATAAAAGCATTCTGGGTAGTTTTGTGGATCAAAACCAGAAACAAGAGTCAAGTTTGAGTAAAAACCCAGAACACCAGATATAACAATTTTAGAGACCTTCAAAATAAAATAATGATAATAACCATTTGTTTTGTTGAAGCCTTGTTCCAATAAAAAAAAAAACAACTCGATATTATTTATGAAATGTTTCAACTTGAAACGGGTCAAACACAATTAATGTTAATGTGTGATAACATTATTACGTCTCCTGACTTTTGCACCGTATTTATCGTTATGCACTAAAACAAATTCCTTTTAAGTGCAAATCTACATTAAAATAAAAGCATTTCTGATGTATTGTAAGTGAGCGGTCGTGTTGAACCTCCAGAGAATTACCACCTAAACCTGCAGCCCAAAAGTATAAAAGTTTCAATGGAATAAAAAAAAAAAACATGAAAAACAAAATGTTTCTGCTGAAATCCTTTATTTAAATTAGCTGACAAATAGAGGCGATGTACAATACAAACCTCAAACGTAAAGTATTCGATCACCAATTTATTCTCACAGAAGGCTTTGTTGTTATTAGGCCCACTTTAAAATGTCAACGTGAAGATTTTTGGGGCTGTTATGAAAGATCCCTGCTGCCAAATAAAAGCCTAGTGCAATGATTTAAATGCAAATTTGACTTTCTTTTTTCAAAGCAACTTTTATAAGAAACCAATAAGAACCAAAATAATTGTGAAAACAAGACACTTGGCTGTGAAATAAGATGTCTGTTCCAACGTTAATACTGAGACAAACTTTGAGAAGAATGCAGCATCACCAGCCTTTCTATAACAGCAACATGTCTGCACTGGCATTAGCGTATCGTGCTATCAACATTTCCTTTTAAATTTAGGGGCACCTGTTAAAACAAATCCAAATAAAAAGTTAGCATTTCTGCCCCCATGAATAAAAAGCTGCAGAGAACTAAATTGCAGGGTTGGCAACCTGCAGCGCTGGGCTACACAACCCTTCACACTTCAAGTAACTTTCTGTTGGGATTCTCCGATAATAAAAGAATTAGATCGAGCGCACGGAGCACGTCTCCTCTGTTAAGTGCAGTTTAATTGGCGTTGTCGGAGGAGCTTGGCCAGGGCTCGGAGCTGCGGCGGCTCAGGGTGGGCCGCCACATGCTCCAGGGGTTGTAGGTCCGGCTCATCTCGGTGGGCGCTGGCGGCGACGGCGCGGGACTGCTCACCAGGTCGGTCAGCGTCGTAGAGTTCGTCGTTGGAGGAAAAGGGTGCAAGGTTGAATCTGCGCTCGTTGACCAAATGGAGCTGCCGAAGGGCGTCGCGGCAGACCAGGGGCTACGGCCGTTTCCCAGGAGTGACTAAAAAAAACAAACAGCAAGAGCATCTGTGAGTTACTTTAAAGGGGCAACCTTGAAGATTTTCATTTAAATGAAGTCTGTTAAGTGAAGTATTACAAAATGGGCGTCTTTTTTCAACCCTTAATAAAAAGGACAACATATTGCCTGTAGCTTGAAGTATTTAAAGTGAATAGAAACTATTCTAACTATTAGAGAGGCTGCTGTTTAATTTTAAACAATAATTAACATTTGGATTACCATACAGTTATGTTTGTGTACTTATAGGTTGTGAATGGTCACGGACATTTTATTATGGATCCTTGAAAAGTCACGGAAAGGTTTTGAAATTTGTGTTGGAGCCAAATATTCCCCACTTCACATTAAAAGCATTTAACTGACCGAACACAAGTTGGCTTTTATTTTGAAGTAGTCACAGGAAATTAAATGTGTTTGTCAGTGAGCTGCACACTGGCCGCTATCATTTTTTGTTTTTTTTTAAATGACGGCCATTTTGGGCATTTTTTGACAGTGGATAAGTTGTAAATACACAGACAGACAGACACTTTATTGATCCCGAGGGAAATTTAGTGGGGTAACCAACAAAGACTTTCACTTTCGCTGTTCGCAGAGTCATGCCATGTGCAAAAAAAGGCCAACTTGTTTGTAAAACAACAATAGTTTGTTTTACTGCCCCATTATTCTGGGACCTGTAGTTTTTAACCAGTGAATAGGAAGTCGCCTTATCTTAATCCTGACACTTTAAAAACACAGGAGGCTCTTACTGCAGTGGGAGCAGTGGGTGAGCTGGAGCTGCTGGGCCAGGAGTGCAGAGAGTCGCTGCTCGGGATGTCCCAGATGGAGGAGGCAGACGTGAACTCAGGCCAGCTCTGCTGAGGCTCCGATGTCTTTGGGAGATTCATGCCACTGAAAACTAAACACACACACACACCACACACACACACACAGACAGACAGACAGACAGACAGACAGACACACACACACCAGGGTAATTATTACGATGTTATTATATATCGTAATCTAAAACACAAAAGGGCAGGGAAAATATTGTCGTTATCCTTTACGAAAAATTCAACTGAAATTATATTGCCTGGTTAAATAAATATTAAATAAAAAAAGAACCTAAATTAATTTCATTTAAAAAAAAAAAAATTGCTATAATATATCACTACCAAAAAAAAAAAAAGGAGCATTATACCTTAAAAAAAACTGAAACTAAATATATAAAAACTAAATATGTAAAAACTAAAGATAAATATATAAAAACTAAAACTGAATACATTTTTTATAAAACTTAATATATATAAAAACTAAACTTAATATATAAAAAAACGATATATATAAATATTAAATATATAAAACCTAAATGTAAATATACAAAAAACTAAACCTTTCTGAAAAACAGAAACTAAACTAAAACTAGCAAACGCACTCTGAAACCCAACTAAAACTGAACTGAAATAGAAAAACTAAAATAAAAAACTAATTCACAGCTATTATAACCTTTCCACACACACAGACTCAGTTTGGATGCTGTAAACCCTAAAGAGCTCCTCAGTCTCTCCACACTCTGAACAGCAGGTTACCTCCTGTCAGGTTGAAGGAGTTGTTCGGTCCGAATGCAGAGAAAGAATTTGCAGAGTGGAAGTTTGGACTGCTGGCTGTGTCGATGGGACTCCACAATCCAGAGCTACGGGAGGAATAAATAAATATATTAACAGTAAATTGGGATTACGTCTCGATTTCATGTCTGGATGTAGAGCTCGTCTCACGTTACCTGTCAGAGCTGTCACTCTCCACGGACGTCATGTGTGCCAGAGCCTTGTCAGTTTTCCCAGGACCAGAGCCGCCTGACGAGAACATAAAACATCAAACATCAAACAAACAGCAACACTGTGCGCACTTTAATCACGCGTCGGTTCATGTTTACATACGTACCGGGGCTTTTATCATAACCTGCAGCTACAGCAGCAAACGTGGGGTTCCCATTTTTACCCGGAAGTGGAGTGGCTGCAGACAGTTTATTTCCTGGCGCCTTCTTCTGGTTGAGCTCGCTGCAGAAATGACAGAAATTCACCAAGAATTTAGGTAAGATTTCGAGTAAAAACATGCAAAACACAATACCAAATAGCATGTTTTATTGTTACAATAAATACTATGATTAACAATGTTTATAAAGCACTTTTGAAAGAGCTACAAGGTGCTTTATTTTTATTTAGCTGAAAAGCTTTTGAAAGCAGAAATAGAGTCTTTAAAAAAATAAAAATAAATCAGCAACAGATCTGGATACCTGCTGCTGTTGAGCACGCTGCTGTAGGAGCCCCGGGACAGTAAGACGGGGGAGGTCGGAGGAGGGGAGCAGGTCCCCGCTGTGACGGACCGCTTCAGGAAAGGATCTGCGTTGATCGTCTGGAGGGAGATCTGCTGAAGACTGTCAGCTTCTGGAGAAGAGGAGAAGGCTGGTCAGGGATCAGTGTTGGGTATGTGGGTACATGGGTACATGTATATATATATATGTATGTATGTATGTATGTATGTATGTATGTATATATATGTATGTATGTATGTGTATATATATATATATGTATATATATGTATGTATATATATAAAAAAATCAGCCTTTATTTTGTTTTTACATTACGTATTTCTGTTTCGTCTTTCACGTTTCGGTCCATAAAATGTCTTGATTGATGTTTGTCTATCCAAGTAAAAATAAAAGACTTGACAGGACTTACGGACACTGTTTTTGGAAAGCGGTACGTCCCACTCCGGAGCAGCGAACTCCTTCTCCCCCTCAGAGCTGCTGCTGTGGCCCAGCTCCGGCACCGGGACGCTGGACAGCAGTTTGGCCAGCAGCGAGGGCCGTCCTTCTTCCAGCTTCCCATCAACTGCCAAAACAAACATCCCGTCACAAACACATCTGCTGCTGAAGCACAGTGACGACATGACAGTGAAGAAACTCACATCTCGGTTTCTGCAGCGGCCGGGTTTTTGGGATGCTGGAGAGCGGGTGCAGAGCTTTGGAGGTGAAGCTCTTACGCTGTTTGTTCTCCAGCGGTGTTACATACGGCAGCTCCAGAGAACTGAGGACAACAAAGATCTGTCGTCAGAAGGATTTTTATTTTTAAATAAAGCGTTAAACATCGGCTGTGAGTGAATAAACAGACCTGGATTTTTCTGCTGGGTTCTCTTTCTTTATGGCTCCTGGTTTCTTGGGTTTGGGTTTGATGAGGAAATTTGAAGTCTCTTCTTTCACTTTTCCTGTAGTTACTGTCCTTCCTTTCTTTTTCACTGGTTCCTGGAAGAAATGACAGCAGCATGCTTATTATTATTATGTCATTTCCATACTAGAGCTGCAACTATTAGTCGACTCATGGAACAGTCGATTCTTCATGCAAAAATGCATAAGATAACTAGTTTAAAAAATCACAAGATAAAAAGTAAGAAAAATCATGAGATAAAAAGTAAGAAAAATCATGATAAAAAGTTTTAAAAATCATGAAATAAAAAGTAAGAAAAATCATGAGATAAAAAGTTTTAAAAATCATGAGATAAAAAGTAAAGATCATGAGATAAAAAACTAGAATTATGAGGTAAAAAGTAAAAATTGAGATAAAAAATAAAAATCACGAGATAAAAAAAGTTAGAAAAATCATGATAAAAAGCAAGAAAAAACATTAGATAAGTAAAATAAGTGATGAGATAAAAAGTTAAAATATGAGATAACAAGTCAAAATCATCAAAATTAGATTTCCTGCTTTTCTCTGTTTTATTTTTATATCAAAGTGACATTGAAACTGGGATGGATTTTAATTTTTTATTATTATTATTATTTTTTTTTTACTATTTTCTGACATTTTATAGACTAAACAATTAAATCGATTAAAAATGTGTCAAATGTGTATCAAATCGATAATGAAAATAAACGAAACTCCGGAAAAAGCCAGCAATGCTAACCGCTGCACCACTGTGCCGTCATCAAGCTGTAGGCATTTACACAAAAACATTATATTTCATATTTTAAGACATCTTATTTAAAACAGGGCAGACGGCATAACATATTGGTTATTTCTAATAATTAATAGAACAGACAAACGCAACAAATTATTAATAATATTAAATATTTGATAAAAACTGAAGGGAGCTCTTTTGATAGCTAAAAGCAGGAAATAGCACATAAATAAAGTAGTTGTGCGTAACAATCATTCCACGGCTGCAGGGAGGAAAACATGCGAAATGCTGGAGATGAGGGGAAATTATTGAACAATGTTTTATTAAGAAAAGCTTATTTCTCTCATCTCTCTGTTTTATTTTGGTGCGCGCAGCTGTAGCTACTACATCCTACTACATTTTCAAAGTTGATGGGTCCTCAAGTCCAGTCTCCTCAGCTTTTTGCCTTCAGGTCACAGGTAAGTTGAGTCTCACTCATGTAGACAGTTGACAGAGATGATGTAAAACAACAGGAAGTTTACCTCTTTGTTGTTTGTCTCCACGTCTGGATTTGAGGTCTCCGTGGTCGTGGAGGAGCTGTCGTCGTTGTCAGCCAGGTTATCTTTCAGCTCGTCTCCCTGAGTCTTTACTGTAGATTTTTTCTCTTTCTCTTCCTTCTTCTTCTGGGCTTTTGTTTTGCCCCGCAGCTTCCCTTTGGAGTCCAACACTGGAACTAAATGAACACACACCTCAAACACACAACTCTAAAAACACATGTGGGCACGGGCAGGTGCGTCATCGATGCTGAAAATGTGTCGACGTCAACATTTTAAACTGAAGCATGTTTGTCTTTTTACATGCATGATAACGGCACGTTAATCTGCATGTACTGCTACGGTTGAGAATCTGCAAAGTTTCCCTTTGAGAAAATGTTTAGGCTACAATCAGGGCTTATTATGTACATTGTTTGACGGTGACAGTGTGTGTGAGTGTGTGTGTGTGCTTTGGTACATGTAGGTTACCTATTCTATATTATTTTATTTCTGCCATTATTTTACGCAGAAAACATTTAGCTATTTCATGAGACAGGTGAGGGAAGAGTAGCTTAAGAATTGCAAAAAAAAACTCCCGTGCACTGACTAACTTGCAAAAATATATATTTATAAGCGAAGTTTCGAACCTTCATCAGGCAAAAACTACAATAAATAAACTATAAATATATTGTTTTGCAAGTTAGACAGCGCGCAGGAGTTAATTGCAATTATTTTAAGCACATTTAAATGAAATAAAAACAGTAGAAACGTTTGAATAATTCTGTAATCTATACAATTAAAAGGTGTACGTTAAAGGAACATACTTATTGCTCTCATTATTGCTGTACGTTAAATAATTATGATGCATTTGTTTTTCTCCTCTTTTCTTCATACTGCACTTATACAGAACTTTCTTTTTCACTTTGTTAAAGGTCTTTAATAGAAACTTGGATTTCTTTTGGAGTTTCACTGCTGAATTAAATAATAACAAGCCCTTTTTAAAAAAAAATGTCATGTTGGAGTTGTATAAAGAAGAAGGCAACACGCCCATCACTCTCTTTGTCTCCTTTGTGGTGAAGGGAATAAAATCCCTCGAAGATCCAATTTCCAAGAAAAAGGTAATTCACACACTTTGATCACGTCGGCATTGATGCTTTTAAAAGAGTCGACGTCACCAGGACATCCTCAAGACATATCATTGCCCTTTTTTCTCATCACGTTGGAGTTGCTAACAGTTTTGCACTTTAATATGTAAACATTTAGTTTTTTGCTGCATTATACAATGACATACAGTTTGTCTAAATAAAATAAACTTCAAGGGTCAATTTGTTTTTTTTGTGGGGGAAATTAATCGTGTAAATCTGTAAAATAGTTGATAAAATGAGTCTTTACCTTTGCTTTGTATGGACTGAGCGCTCTGCTCCTGTAGAGTCTCAGCACTGAGTGGATCTGGACGGTCGAGGTCGTTGTCCATGGCTCCAATCAGGTTGGCATATTCTGCATCGTCGGGGCAGAGGCCTCTGTGCGGCGGCGGCGGCGGTGCCGACCCGGGTAAACTCTGACTCTGGAGCTCCAGCTGTTTGGTGATCCGAGCCTTCCGGTTGGTGAGCTGGCAGGTGGCCGGGGGGCCGTCCTGGCCTGAGGTGGTGCTTCCTTTGGTCAGCTGCGAGGAAGCCGCTTGCATAGATGTTCGGCCGAAGCCGATCCTGGACCTTTTGTCTTGGCCGTCTGAGTCGGATAAGGTGCGGCTGTTTCCCTGTCGGCCTCCAACCCGAGCCGCTCCGTTGCTGGACGCATAAACTCCTCTGGAGTTCTGGGGGGGGTCGCCGTAATCGTTCAACCTGGGAGGTGAAAGAAAACGTGTTAAATCACACTTTACGTACATCGCATCTAAAAACAAATAAGCTCCACTATACCCTGATGTGGATCCTACTTGAGATTAAGGACGTCGCCGTGCCAGAAATATTGTTGTCGATACCTTTTCCGTGTCACACTTACTTTGAATCACTGTGGATCTGCACGATTTCCCTGAGATTAAATGGCCTCCCGGTCTCCATGGTGGAGTTGGATTCCATGGACACGCGTCTCTTGAAAGGCTCCCATATGCTCTGAGCCTCCAGGTAGGCCGTGGCAATCACCAACAGGAACATAGAACTGAAGAGATACGAGCTGTTAGCCGGGTTTAAATACAAAGTGTGTTTTATCGCTCGCGGTGCTGATGCTACACCGAGCGGTCCTCACGCACCTCATAATGAGAGACACGATGACGTAGAGCTCCAGCTCCCAGCCCGGTCTGGGCAGCGTCTCTGCGCACGCAGCTAACATGTGGTAGGGCAGGGAGGCGTTCAGGACAAACACAAACTCGGAGCCTCCACACGTCACCAATTTCAGCTCCCGGATCACTCGAGATGAAGTGAAGTCGGGTGTAAACCTGCAAATTGAGGATTTAGTTTGAGGATTTTTTGGGCGATGACGACATAAATATGACGACAGACATTCAAAACCTCAATAAAAGCTTTGAATGTATGAATAATAATAATAATAATTCGGTACAGCTCACAGTTTCCCAGCTAACATTTGAGAATATTTTGAATTTGTGAAAGGGTAACAAGTATTTGAGAGAAGAGAAATAAGACGAGTATTAAAAGAGCTTCACACACACACACACACACACACACACACACACACACACACACACACACACACACACACACACACACACACACACACACACACACACACACGCTTGTTCACTTACAGTATGATGAGGTCTTTAGAAGCATTTGGCTTAAGTGCAAATTCTTGACAGTTGAGAACTTTGAATCCGTATCCTTCACACGCCTGTCCGTTGATCTCTGCGGATCTGATGGTGATGGGGAGCAGGCCCGTGTTCTCCACCCTGAAGGTCCTTTTGAGGGTGAAGTTTGGCTCCTTGATTTTTGTCTCTGGAATAAATTAAGCATAATAACAAATTAGGGACATTGAACGTAAAGCAAAAGAGAAAGAAAAGAGGAAATTCGACTTTGCAAAGGGATTCATTCTGTCACTATATTATCATAAGCATCCGGACTGTGTAGACATTATTCAGAAGAAAACATAGCGACTGTGATGAGGTGATAATGGACAGGCGTTCACTGTCGCACCTCCTCTCTACTTACTGTCTGTGCAGTCCTTCAGCAGCGCCTCGGTCATCTTGAACCTCAGCGAGCTGCCTTGTCCCGGAGGCTTCCCCGCGACCTTCAGGCTCTCCGTTGTACCTCGGCCGTGAAGAATGATTGTGTCGATCACAGTCAGATTATTCCTAGATAAATAAAGATTTCAGAAGAGAAACGCATGTTTGCTAAAAGTTCGTTCATTACCATTCTGCGACACAGGGTTGCACTGGTGCAAACTATGATTTAATATGTTGGTCAATGAGGTTTTTTTCCATGACGATGATTCATTGATCATTAAACACCAACTGTGACGATATGAAAATGCAATATTGTTGACGGGAAACTACCAGTCTAAAATGTAGGTTAAAAAAGAAAAACTAGCAAAATCTCTTTTTTGTTTTTGTTGACAAAAGGACCGGCAGCGTTAATCGTTTTTCCAACCTAATCACATTCAGCCAACACAAACCCAAGTGTGTGTGTGTGTGTGTGCGCGCGTTAATAATTCGAGTTGCTACAGCCGCTAATTTATGGTTCGTCCCCGGAGCAGCAGACCATGAGCACAGTCAGGAGGACTCAAAGTTAACAATGACAACAACAAGGCTTGGAAGAAAGAAACAAGGTGATATTTTGGCTGAATGAAAAAAAGTTTGGCTTTTCTTTGACTAAAATAAGAGTAAAATGCCAGACTTTTAGTCAACTAATACTTGACTAAACAGGATGAGGTTGACTAATTATAATAAACACTAACAAGGACATTGTTCTGCACTTAAATGATTTCACCTATTTGAAGCTAATGTACTTGCAAGATTCTCGCTGTTCGGAGTTTGTATCCTCGTGATTGAAGTCGCTTTGGACCAAAGTGTCGGCTAAATGAACTGTAATGTAATATAATGTAATTTGACGCAGGACTAATTAAGGCCTTCACACACTCGGTCCGTGACAAATAAACAACACAAAAATTCAAAGTAGTCCATGTCTGTCAAAAATATCATCACTTCTTCATTTCATCCTATTAGATATTTGTGTGAAATTGTCATAATTAGCTAATTCATTCTTGAGTTATGGTCAAAAAACATGTTTTGTGAGGTCACACTGACCTTTGACCTTGTGTTTTTAAGAATTTCCCTTTAGGCAAAATGCTAGTTGTAGTCCCTTTATGCTAAACAATACAAACACCCCAAAGGAAACTAAGCAGTTTGCTGACCTGACTATGAGGAGGGAGGACACGCTGTGGTTGCTGATGGGGGTGAACCTCACGCTGAAGGATTTCACTTCTCCGGGCAGGAGCAGGAGGTTGTACACAAAGGGTCTGGTTGATCCGTCTACAAAGCCGGTACTGCTCTTCATTAGGGATGTCTGCTCAACAAACAGGGAGACAAAGTTAGAGACAAACTGCTTCCACATGCTGCCTCCGTAAAGGCAATTATACGCCAAACGGCTGATTCTCTAAATTCCTGAATACACTCACTTGATTTCTGTGAACCTGGAACTCTAAGGTGTTTGTGTCGATGTTGATGTTGGACAAATTTCCTAACGGCAGTCTGGAAAGAAAGAGAAGATCCCAGTCAGAGTGAGACGAGAGGTTAAAGAACAGGAACGTGCAGGATGGAGAGAGTGTGAAGATTTCCCACCTGTCAGCCAGCTTTCCAGAAAACACAGAGGGGTTGGGTAACAGGGCCAAGGGGAGAACTTGGACGTACACGAGGACGTCGGCCGGATTCTGCAGAATCACCTCCTCTTCCTGCAGAGACACAGACAGATGTCCCACTTTAACAACACCTTAAGACAGTCCTGCCTGTGTTTGTGCACAAGAGGCTGGTTGTATGTACTCACAGAGGAGCTGTTTGTGTTGGTCAGAGGAAACATGATGCGTTGGGAGGAGTTGACCAGTGAGGGCCAGGTCAAGTGTGCCGTTATTTTAGCTTGCACGTTTTTCTGAAGGTCCGTGTTGACTTCAAAGATGGCTTCAATCCTTCAGTAAGAAAAGAAAAACACAATTTGTGACTATTTGTGGAGAATAATGCCGTATTAGGGCCATTGTAGGTAAAGAATTTATAAATACGGAGACGGGGGGGGTTTGGATATTCTTGGATATGCTTGGATATTCTCTGAGATTAAAATATTTTACTTGAAAAATTCACATTCAAAAAATTGAATATTCTGAGATTATAAAGAAACACATTAGTGAGAAAATAAAATCAGAAAATGTCTCTGAGATGAGAATAACGTCACAAATTTCTGAGAAACAAACATTGATATTATCTGAGAGTAATGTGGTAAATGTATGAGAAACAACTCACAAATATACAAGAATAAAAATGTCATTATTCTCTGGCATTATAAAAGACATACATTTGCTAATACACCGTCGTAGTTAAAGTTCATCGATGTGGAGCAACTAATATAACAGTAAGATTTGATAACAAAAGCTCAAAGAGGAATCCTAACTATATACTAATGCTCACTTGTGGCCCGAGCGCTCTTTAAGCTCTTTCCATCGTCTGAGCAGCTTCTGGTGGAGATCGACGTCAGCGTCCCAGATATCCTCCTGTAACGACAGTCCATGAGGCTTGGACTCAGCTATGGAAGGAAAAAATATATATATACATTTTGTTTCATTTTTGAATCGTTTTGTTAGATTTGTAGGGAAGAGTATTAAGATATAAAAACAAATTAATCTGGAGGATTTTTTTTAAATTTGCATTTCAAGAATAAAATTGAAATGTCAAGAATAAGGTGGAAGTTTCAGTATAAATGTTGGGCGTAAAGAACAAATACATTTACATCAAAAATTTTGAGACTAATGGCCAGAAGAAAGCTGAAATATCTAAACATTGAGAATAAAATCTAAACGTTGAGAATAAAATCTAAACGTTGTGAATCAACGAATGAATCAAATCACTAGCGTTAGGTTGTATACTGAAAGTTCCACTTTATTCTCAACATTTTGATTTTATTCTCGGGAAAAATTTTTTTTTATATCTCAATCTTGTTTTTTTTTTTTTTTTACCCTAATACTCTTCTGTTAATTAAAATTTTACACACACTCAAAAAAAACTTACATTTCAGCACAAATGGCAGCCCCACATAACAGTGATCACCACACTGCAAGCTGGCATCAAAATAAATATTTGCCACCTGAAAAAGATGGAGAAAAAAAATAAATAATAAGTTCATGTTCATTTGGACACTTATGGCTCACTAATGCTGCTCAGAGATGGGAGGAGATGCTACCTTAGATTTACGTCTTGGCTCCAGCTCGTCTTTGTTGTTGCGGAGTCGTTTATAATAGAAACGTATATCTTCAGTCAGCGAGCGGATCTGCTGCAGCCTCACTTTCTGAGTGAAAGAGCTCTGTATGCTGAAGCTTTGATGAACTACTTTCCCCTGAAGAACAAAACACACATATCAGACTAGAGCCATAACACCTCAGGTTTCTCTGAGGAATGCACGCTCTGCAGATGACACGTGGTCCTTACTGGGAATGACGATGGTAAAACGATGTGCTTGGGAGAGCTGTTTAATGTCCCCACAGCAATGAGAGCTTTCACTGGAATGGTTAATATCTGCGGGGGGAAGAAGAGTCACCATCAGAACGAATGCAGCGTGTGCGTTTCTTTGAAAGACACAGTATATCTGATTAGCTACATACTTCATAATCTGTGGTGATGTGTATGGCTCCATCATACAGGCCCTCCAGAGCTTTGGCCACAAGTGTCACTCTGAAGGCTGCATAATAGCCGGATGCGAGTATCACCTTTGAAGAGACAAAAGACATCAGTGTCAACATGAGGAAGCTGTTACAGGGTTCGTCGGCTATTTAAGCGCTTTTCAAGCACTCTCAAGGGACCAGTGATCCACACATTTCCAGACTCTCGAAGCCGTTCACATCTTAATTGTTGCAATAAATGCAAAACTAGAACTAGCTGCAATTAACATCCACGTCCGTCCAAAACGTCATCATTTTATGCTATTAGACTTTTGTGCGAAGTTGTCATAATTAGCGGATAATTCTTGAGTCAGTGACCTTTGACCCGCAAATTTTAATCAGTTCATCCATAAGTCCACGTGGACATTTGTGCCAAATTTAAAGGAATTCCCTCCAGGCGAGAGTCGGACAGACAACGCAAAAACATAATGCATCACAGAGATTAGAAACATTATTAAACATGTATAGACTTTCTTTATTTGACCAGATATTCATATTAACTTGGATTGTTTGTTTGGATCAGGATTATTTAACGCATGCTAGTTTCCAGAGTAAGAGATCAGAGAGGACTTTTCCAGCTATGAATGTCGAGAAAAACAAGAAAATAACTTTTCTTTTTTTTATAGAAGTGATTGCGTTCAAGAAATATCAGATTTTGTTGGAAGAAATCAAGCATTTTTCCAGGAGTATAATAAAATTCAAGCATATTACTGTTAAAATTAAGCATCGTCCAAACTTTCAAGACTTTGTACTCTTTTCTTTTCCTCACACGTGACATCAGAATCTGCTGATGCTTTCTCTCCTTGTTCTACTTTGTTTTTTCTTTTTGCTACTTTCCTTCAATCTGGTGTCCTTGATTTTTACGTCTTTTCTGATCCCAAAATGTTATCCTGCGTTTACCTGAACCAGCTAAAGTCATCACCGTCAGAGTCTGAGTTTGTGCATGTACACAAGTAATAAACAGAAAATGTGAGATAATAATAACATTCATTGTTAGCAAATGTTTGTACAAGCACAACCTTAGCAAGGTAGCTGTGTAGCAAAGATGCTATTACAAACAGCTTTCAACTCGCCATTGTGACTAAATGTTTCTAATAAAATCCTCAATTGTGAGGTATCAAACATCTGCTTTATGACTTTTAAGTCCTATATATATATTTATTTCTTATTATAGGGCAATTAATGGATACAAGTAAAAATAAATCTACACAAACTGTTAATGCTTTGTCAAAGAATAGTGTCAAGAGTAGTATCCAACATACAAAGTACAACCTCCAAAATGGCCGTGATGTTGAACTGACCACAAAAACTGAACATGAGAAGCTTCATAGAGGTAAAAATTAATTACAGGAATTGTTGTGTTAAAATGTTCTGCTTTTAGCTGCCAAAACATAATGACTGGAGAAGTATTAGGCTTCTCTGTGTGTGTGTGTGTGTGTGTGTGTGTGTGTGTGTGTGTGTGTGTGTGTGTGTGTGTGCACCTGTTAGTAACAAACAATGATATTGAAGTTGCAAAAAAACTATTTTTTTCCATCTCATGTGCGTCTTCCCCAGGCGAACAAGCGAGCAATAAATATCCCTGAGGACTAAGAGACAAAGACACTTATTGAGTATTTAATTGCTCTTCGTATCATCCTAACCAGTGCTTTATAAATAAAATGGAGGAGGTTGTGTTCTTGTTTCGATTTGTCTGTCAGCAGGATTAAGGAAAAACTACCGGCCTGGTTTTTATGGAACTTGGTGGAAAGGAGAAGTACGGGCCAAGAAAAAACACGTTATATTCGGTCGGGATACAAATTACAGGGCAGACACATGAACTATGTTTCACTTCCGTTAACATTGGGAGATAGGGCACGTGTGCTGCATTCAAGTGGTGTTGAAATAATCTGAAAAAATGAGTTTCTGAATGTGAAAATTCACGTTAACGCCCCCTCAAGTTGAAACATCTCTAAAAAATACACAAATATCCACGTGTTGTTGAAACACTATGAGCAACAAAATACAACACATCTTCTTTGTAACGGCCATTTTGTTTCCACACTATGTTTTAAAGCTCACAAACACACAGAAGTCGGAAGAACGACCTCCCAACTCTTGGCCTTGGAGAACGTCTGCGCTCTCTGACTGACATTCTAGTTATTATTAACATATACTAATATTATTATCTACAAAATGCCGTGTCATGGTGAACAGAACGTGAAGCCAAAAGCAGCTCTGGATTGACACCGAGTCTTACAGTTTTGTGATTGGAGGCTGAGATGTTCTGCAGCTCTCGCAGGCGATTCAGCGCCACGGTGGCGTTTCCCTTCTCCGTCTTCAGCAGCTCCATGGAAATGCTGTCCCCTGTGACCAGCCAGGACTTTATCTCCAGCTGCAGGACACAAAGCAACGTTTTAAAAAGGACACGATTGGAGTCCTTTGGCTGAACAATGTGTGACCGATATGATACTTTGAATCAACTACCACTGTGGGAATGAGTGTGTTCGCACGAAGGCTTGTGTTGCAACAAGTTTAACTGTTGTACTGAAAATACTGGGAACTACAAGTCAGCACATTTAAAAGACCATCCGGTCAGTTCTTCTCATTATTTTTTTATTTACTTTCAAGGATAAACTATCTAGAAAACTTGACGATTGTTACATAATCAGCTTTACGGAGGCAGCAGTGTATTGTAGCAAAACATGGAGTCGTGGTTGTAGTCATTTTGTGTGTCTTTGTAGTAATTTTGTAGTAATTTTGTGTCTCTTTGTAGTCATTTTGTGGTCATTTGTGTCTCTTTGTGGTCATTTGTGTGTCTTTGTAGTCAATTTGTGGTTTTTTAATGTCTCTTTGTGTTTGTTTTGCGCCTTTGTAGTCACTTTATGGTCATTTTGTGTCTCTTTGTAGTCACTTTGTGTCTCTTTGTAGTCACTTTGTGTCTAACCCCTGACCCCTTGGGCCCCTTCATTAATGCAGTATTCGGCGTGATCTCACCTCTATAGGATTACTGTTGACCACCACAAATGTGATGCTGCTGGTGTCTGTTGCACTGCGAACACCAAAGTCCAGGATGTTCTCCTTCAGACTGGGAGGCAGGACCAGTGGCTTTTCACACGAGGCGACAAAAAAACAAACGTCACGTTACACAGAAACACACCAAGAATCAGGACGTCTACTCTGCCCTACAAAGACAAAACACACTAACTACATATTTGGTCAAAATTGAGACCTGAATCTAACGTGTTGACTTCTGTTGTACTTTACAGGAACTACGTATATGTATATTAACGTATATAAAAGTACCTCCAAGAAGCCTGTGTAGGCCCGGACCGGCAGGTGAAACTTGGATGCGTTTGTGATAAGCAGGATGTTGCTGTCTATGTGAATGGAGGGTCGGACCGGCCGGAAGAGGAGGGAGAAGATGTAACGTGACTCATGTGGGGGAATAAGGATGGGTGCACTGAAGTTCTGCGCCTGAAACAGAAAGAGACAGAGGGACGTCAACTTATATAACACTTCACAATCAGAACTGTTAAAGACATAGTTTCGATGTTTTGATGTGAGGTTGTATGAGCTTCTTCTCCACAGTCAGTGTATCACCTGGAGTAAATCCAGTTTGTAGAAACAGACAGGAAGTACCAACAGGAAGCTAAACAATGTTCTGCTGTGGATGTATTTTAGACACCTAAATAATCAATATTAGTTTAAGTGTAAGTGTAACAGTACTTAGAATATTTTAACTGCTTTACCTTGCTGTCAGTCAGCCTTTCGGCCGGGGAACTACAGCTGTATCTATGCTCTCTTCAAAGACACCAGACTCCATTGAAAAAAAAGTAACTTTAGCTTGCAGAACACAGGAGTTGCTGGTCTACTTCTTAGTTTGTGTTATTTTGTGACTTTGGTGAATCCAAAACAACCCTTTAAAACACCAAAGTCACACAATAACTGGTTGTTGACCTTAAAGAAGGCCTGAGGGTCGAGATGTCATCTACTAAAGCAACTCCCGTGTTCTGCGAGGTTAAAATCACTCACTTTGCTGCAACCCCCCCCCCTCCCTTACCAGCACCTCATCAGAACCCTTGGTGTGTGTTACTTCACTAGTATTTTAAAAATGACTGTTTGTCTGGTAGTTCTGAAGAAACCATAGATAACGCCTTCAGATCCCCGTCAGAAAGGCTGTCTACAGTCCACTGATATTAATTTCTTTAGGTGTCTAAAATACGTCCACAGCAGCACATTGTTTAGCTTCCTGCTGATACTCCGAACTGCACCTACTGTAGGTGACACACTGACTGTGGAGAAGAACCTCACACAACCACACTTCAAAACTATCCCTTTAATCCTTTCTGGTGACTCACATTAAACATAGTTTTGGCCTCTTCGGGCAGGGACACATTGTGTATCCGGATTGCAAAGCTGAAGGCATTTGTGAGGAAGATGGCTCTGTCCACTGGGTCGACGGGGCTGTCCCTGATGTGGAACAATGTCGCCGTGTGGTCAAAGCCCAGGTATCTGCCAGAAGAGAGAGACATTTTTAGATAAAAAAAATAAATAAAAAAAACTCCCTTTTCTCATATTAAAAGTCACCCACTCTTTCAATGTTTATCCACAAAACAACTCACCCATCTAAAACTTCTGCCTGGTAAGGGATTTCAAGTTTGGAGTAACTCTTTTCTTTCGCTTTAACAGTTATCTTACCAGAAAACTGATATGATCGTCTTGCTTTTGAGGCTGCAAAAAAAAAAAAAAAAAAAAAAACAAGATTGAAATAGCGGATACGTGAGGCAAGATGGATACAAGGCCTCACAAGAGGAAGTTGCGCAATACTCTAAACCAAAAAGTGTAAAAGTAAAGACATTAAGTGCTAAAAGCTAAAAAAATGTCAATGTCAACATGTATTATAGGACACACAAGAAAAACGACTTCTGATTGTTTTTTTCATCCAAGTATATGAAAAAAAAACTAAATAGAGTTAAAAGCTAAACAAAAGAAACTGCATCTTTACTTCTCATTAAAAAGATTCTTCTGTTTCTCTGTAAGCCAGTGAAGACTTCCCCATACAGGCTTCACACTTTAAAACTTACAGCTGTTCTTGTTCATAGCCTGTGTTTAGTGGAAATGGTGCATCTAACTGCTCTATTTAAAAGTAAAACTGTACTTTTAATCGTTCGTCAATTGTCTGAATCATATCCCACAGTTGTAAAGTAAATCATGCTTTTGAATTTTGACAATTTTTAAATTTCCAAACTGGATTTCCATCGATTGGGTCACAAGATTAGCTGTTTGCAATTTAATTTCCTTAGAGAAACAACAAAACACATCAAATATGAATTTGTATGTTTCAAGATATTTAGCAAACAGTTGAAGTAAGAAATGCAGTGAGATAAACACTCATTGCCAGTTTACTAAAGTGGAAATAGACAACTTTCCCCCCCCTTAGGGTTTCTAAGTGGTATTATTGTTGGTGCCGCTGTCACAAACACAACCTCAATCGACTGCGAGCTACAAATTTAGCAAATTCTCTCAGACCATTGAGGAAAAAAATCAAGAAACGTATTCAAATATATTATAAATCATCAGTAATATCAGCCCATGGTAGTCTCTTCCTCGCGGCAGCAACTTCTGGCAACTGTTAGCGACTTTTCTTTTAGCTAGTGCTCGCTACTTTCTATTGGAAAGCAATTGGCAACACTGCACAGGACCCACTGCATTTAGTTTTCCACGGCTTCGTGCCGTATATGGAGCCTCATTGTCCCGGTGGATCGTACCCGCAGGCAGAAAAGAATTGTATCGTGAAACTGGTCTTGGTCAAGGATATATATCATGATATAGCATAAAATAAACACATGTTAAAGCCTATTTTTGTATACTATATATAATTTCTATATTTTATATTTAAGAACTTTTTTGCAAAATTAAGTGAAATTACAGAGCAAAATTTTTAAATATCGCGATAGAAACGATATATTTAAATATATAGGATAGAAATGTTTTTATTGTTTTGACGACATAACTTACTTCATAATGATAAGTTAAAGTAAAAAACGTGTCTATTGCTACTTTAAGTACAACAAGCTAAAACTAATGCAGTCTAATACTATGAATGGGGTGGACAAAACAATAGAAACACCTGTCAGTATAACACAATATAGTTGAATCAGCTTTAAATTAAATTCTTCATATTTCAACAGATGTGCCAAATATTACAAGATAAAAATTTAATTAAAACCTACTTACCATCAAAACTTATACTTGCAACTTTGGTATATCTGCTCTCTCCAGCTTTCAGTGTGACTGCTTTGAACTCCACTGTGACGGCTTCGTTTGATGGTGTTGTACGTACACTCTGTGAAGCGTAAATAAAGGACGTTGTTACACGAGGGTTAAGATTACAGTTTAAGACTTAAAGAAAAAGGACTACTAAGGATACCTACTGTAATTGGAACATCTTTTGTTCCTGAATTTAAAAGGTGTAGATTTAGCAGTTTTGGACGATCTGTAAAGAGAACGGAGGAGTGAGCAAAGAAGAGAAAGATTACTCTGCAAGAAGTAGCTTCTTTTGTTGGACTTCATACCTTGTGACCGCAGCGTACCAAAGTCAAGCATCTCTGTGGAGGAGTATATACCAGGGGCTGCAAAACAAAGTAGAAAAAACCCCAGAAAAATGTTAACCTGACAGACAAAACGGACACAGAGTATTATAATAAATGTACTGTAGGTGACATACCTGATGTGACTTCCACCTCCACAGGGAGGATGATGAACTGGTCTTCGTTGGGAGCGTTGGTTTTGATTCTGATGAAAGCCGTGTGGTTGTCGACGTCTCTCGACGAGAAGCTGGCTCTCATCACCCCCTTTGTCTCAAACGGAGGAATCTCCTGCAAGGACAAGAAGGTCGTCACGGATAACTCTGCCTGACAATATCGCTCATATTCAAATCAAAATAACTCTGGAAGAAAAACATCGAGACGTGAAACTAACCCATAATTTTCCAGTGCCTCCTTGTTGACCTGTGGGAAGCTCCAGATGAAGATCCCCACCACTGGAGTACATCTCGACCACCTGGAGGAACACAACACATACAGGTGACGCCACCAAAGTCACCCATTTCATAGAAAAACTAGCGCTGTATCAAACGTTTTTTTTTTGGTTTTTACATTCAAAGCTTCTATTAAGGTTTTTCGATTGAAGCTACAAGTGTCTGTCGTCACATATTCTCACCTCATCACCCTAAAAGTATTTTTTTAAATCCTCAATCCAAATCCTCAAATTTGAAAAGAGTGTTTCATTGGATTAAATGAGTTAGTCTTTTTTTTTGATAAATTAACTTTCTTTATTGACTAAAACTCGTACTGTGTGCCTCCCTTTGTGTGCAGCAGGAGAGAAAAGTTTTTTGAGGGCAGTGAAAATGTAGATTTTGAATATTTGGTTTGACAAAAACATGTTGTGAATCTATCTTTTTTCACTAAATGTTGACTTTTGGACTTTAAATGCTCTGCAGTTATTAGAAATGTTCGGATCACACAAGTCAGAAACAATCCTACGCAGAAGTATACTGATAATATTAGTGCAGCCTCTTTATCTGACACTGTGCAGAAATACAGAATAAATAGACATGCATTTGCATGTGCAAATGTAACCATTAGCGTCTAATGAGCCCACGTTACCTGCAGCGGTTCACTGTACGGGTTGTGGATGTTTATTAGAGGTGAGAAGCTGCTGTTTACTGGGACTCGAGCCCCGATGAAGGGACGCAGTCTGTAAGGGTTTGGGATGCCAACCCCGAAAACCTTCAGGACAGAGAGAAAAAAGCACAATTAGTCACATTTCTACGACGTCATATTATGGCCATTGCAGCGGTGGTGGGAGGCGGGTAATATTCAAAGAAAAAACTCAGAATTTCCAAGATCACATTTGTAAATCTATGCGGCAAAAAGTCGTAAATTTACGTGAAAAAAACACAAATTCGCAAGAAAAAAAAGCACTTTATAAGGTTATAATGCCACACCCAATCTCAGAATAAAAAAAAAATGTTACCTTAAATTTAAGACTTTAATCTGAATCAGAATATTACCCCCCTCCCCGGCTCCGTAATAGTTTTTCTTTTTATCTAGACCGGTTCGAATACATCATCGTACATTTCTCTTGGCACAAATTATAAAATTGAAGCTATTTCAGTCTGTACCTGGTATGTAAACACTCCATGATGTGATGTATTAATAAATAAAGTGTTTTCTACATTCCCCACTACTCGAGCGAGAAACACGACATCGAATGACGTGTTCCCTCCTGGAGGAATTATCTGTCGAAAGAACAGAAGAAACAAAAAATAAACACGATGTGCAGTAAAACAGTCAGAGCAGAATACAGCTTTTCTGGGTTATTCACATGTCAGGAATCAAGGGGGGCCAACGGCAAAAATGCCCCAAGAAATCCTAGAATTCCCTTAAAAACCGTGATCATGGGGCAAAATAAAATTAAAAAATATATATATATATTCACCAGCTAATATCCTAACTCTACATAAAGTGTCATTCAATTGTTTTTATTTTATGCACTAAATACTATTTTTAAATAGCCCAACATTCTGTAAAAGCCTGTATATACCATGCAACGGTAGAAATGTGTCCACCGGCAGAGAGTCTGCAATACCGTTTCTACCACGGTAGCTATTCTCGCGTGATCTCATCATATCGTGATCTCACATATCTCGCTGCCTCGCAGGATAACCTGGTTTGGGCAGACGTGGAGGAAGAACTCTGGTTATATGATTACAAAACATTTGCACAGTATTTTCTCAGCTTTCTGAAATGAAAGATGAGCAAAACTTGCAGGAAAAGTGAAGTCTTTTTTTCTTTTGGTATACTATAAAATACACATTTGTGCAGTTTTTATATTGCTTTTTATTGCACTGAATGAAGTCAGGCTGGTATTTATTTGCACCTGTTAACATTAAAAACCTTTAACACTTGAAATGTTGGTTCTCAGGAACCTTAAAGCTTCAATTTTGAACAAATTTTAGTTTTACTGTTTTGAGTTTTTTTTTTTTTTTTAACTCAAGTGTCTCATGTGATGCAAATAAAAGAAGAAAAAAAAAATCTAATGTGAGGAAGTACACTATGGGTATTTTAAACTATTTATTAATTGAATTTACAGAACAATTACTGTATCGTGATGCATACCGCTAACGTGATATAAAATAACATATCCTGTGATATAAGATTTAGGGCAGATCGCCCACCCCTACTGTTCTGTACCTAATATACAGACTCAGCTGGGAAATAACCTGAAACACAACACTGACCTAAAAGATTCGCAGCTACGAAAATATTACAGCTACACTCTAACTTTCGCAATTTGGTGGCGATTGTGGTTGCACTGAACAGACTGTTCAGTGGGTGTTTGACTCATATTCCATGTCCAGAAACAGAATATCTTGTTGAATTATATAGGCCAAAACATCATGTCAATAGACGTTGTACACTAATGTCACAGAACAGAACTTCCTGTGTCGTCTCCGCTGGTGCAGAACGTTCTCTCAGTGATGCAGCGAGTGGAAGGCAGAGGAATTTAGAAAACACTCATTGGGGTGAGATATTCACCGTTCACCAAATAAAAGCTGGGCGGAATTGCAGAAGCAGAAAGATGAAGCACAATAGGAAACATACACTCTAACCTGTGCAGTCAGGGAACTTCTTCAAGCAAGAAACTATATACAATCTGTGCCATTTTCATATTACTTTACATCCCAGGGGCATGGGTTTGGTTTCAGAATGTATATCCTGCATTTCTATACACTTCACAATCTACTTCCTCTGCATGTTTTTCAAGTTAAAAAAAGAAACATGAGGAAATTGGCTATCATGCTTTCCATAATAATGGTATTAGAACAAAACAAATATATAAATACTAAACAGAAAATGTTCTAACCCGACTTCAAACCATGTTTAGTTTCCTTGATAGAGATGATAATCTTTTATTTGCATTTTTTTTAAAAACAAGCTCTGTGCTTTACTTTTGATTAATGTTCTATTCAAGCGGAGAATATTAACTGTAAATAATATTACAGATTAAAATGATCTGTTTTTGCAGTTAATAAACATAACATGTAAAGAGAGCTGCAGGAAGGAGTCCGAAAACCCTGAAATGAGTCAGCACTTCCTCTTCCCTTGTATCGCAGCCTGTGTTTAACGGGTGTTAGGTTAGGTGTCTGAAGTAAAGTCTGTGGTTAAAATATGCTTAAGAGATTTTAATGTTTTAATGAGACTTCTAAACATCTTCACACCAAACACGATAGCTTAGTGGTACGTTAGCTTTTTACTTCTAGTGAATTACGCTTCAAAAATGATAAAAGTGGTGATTCACTTGTGATTTTACGATCTTGCTGAACAAAACGTGTAAATATCATCAGCCACAGAGTTTATTTTCTGCAATAATCCAAAATCCAATGGAAACATCCCGTTGGCTGTTTGTAGAGAACCAGGGTGATGCTAACTTCAGCGTCGGACTACAAAAGTATGACATCCCTGCAGCTTTGTATTTGGCATTTATTAAAGAAAAACACTTATGTTGAACTGAGAGATCGCGTGTCCCAAGTCGATGGGTCCAAAATAAAGCTTTGACATACTGTACATTCCATCAGGTTTTTTAGGAAGGTGAATTAGCTCTCTACATTGGAGCAAAAACTATTTAAATAGTTTGAGTCCTTGCAAAACCAAACTGGATATCAAAGCATAACAACTCTCTGTACTGCCTGTTCTTAAAGTTAGATAGAAAGATGGTTGTGTCTAGAGCCAAGCTCACCAAATAACTACATAAAACTATACATCCAAAATCTTCCATTTTAGCTAAACTAATGATGCCCTAATGGTGTTAGTAATAAAATCAGATCTGTGAAATGAAGGATCTCCCTGGAGATGTGATAATATCTACCCTAATGTAGAAAGTTTCTAAAAACATATCCCATGACACAGGAGTAGAGACCTCAGGTGTTATCTTCAAAACCGCAATGAATTCCTTCCCACTGAACGTCTTTGTAAACTATACTCACGTCTTGAGGCTGAATTTATTTTTCACCACTGATATGCACATGACGGCCTAGAGACTTGACTGTGTTAACCCTTAAATACCTAAGGCACACATTGTTTAAAACAACAACAACAAGCGTCTCTTGACGACCCAACTTACATACTAAATGTCTGCATCACATGTAGAACAGAAAGCATGATTTATATGTTAATATAAATATATTTATACTAAAATATACATTGTAAAAGCATCACGCTACTGCTAACAAGAAAACAGTAAACCATAAGTTATTTATCCTGTTGACCTGATGCATCCTGTGACTGTCATTTTAGTCTTTTAACTTCCAGAAGTGTCGTGTAGATTTACAAAAGGTTGTAGTTTTACTCTGAGGACTCCAGGACTTTTTTACTTGGACTTACTATAGCTGGCAACAAAACCAATTATGGAACAAACAAACAAAAAAAAAGGTTTGAGAGGCATAAAGTCAACAGCTGCTTCACTTCAATGTCATTTATTTTGCACCTACTCTCTCTGGACACTGCATCCTGTGGGTTTTATAAAATAAAATAAAAAGTTTCTTTAAAATGGGGTACTTTGGAGTGCTGCACAGGGTATTCAAGATTTTTTTTTTGGTTCATTTTACATCCATGTCTGTCCAAAATGTCATCACTTTATAATTTTATCCTATTAGACATTTGTGTGAAATGTTCAGAATAAGCCTATGAATTCTTTGTGAGGTCACAGTCACCTTGACTTGAAGAAATTCCTTGCAGGTGTTCCTGAGATATCATATGCACAAAAATGGGACAAACGTGCCAATATCCCGAAAACCTCTGGCCACGGCTATTGTGGACGTGGAGTCATAAAAATATAAATGTTAGTTTGATAAACCATATTTAATATTCAATATTTCTTTTTTCAAAGCAGTGGTTAACGGTAAGTTGTATTGCTGTATTGTACTTATAGGCATTGAAAGAAGTTTGAGAAACACTCTTCGATTAAATGCTAACAAAGAGTACATGTCATGTTTAAAGACTGTGTAAACTATAACTTCGTGATGAAGCGGTTCACTTTCCATCGTCTTGTTTACTGTGCATTTTGTTTTTTAAACGCTGCCTTTCATCTCTCTGGTGCAGTCACATGATCTAATGAAGCATGTGCATCGGGACTTCCCACCACAGTATTATTTTCAGTCTATAAGCTGCCGTTTACTCGTTTGCTGTTCCCCGACTACTCAAGTCTACTTAAGATTTATTTATTTTCATTTTTAAAAAAAGAAACCACCTGAAATGTTCCCTGATTAGTCTCTTTTACAATAATCGAGCAAAGTTATTAATGTTTAAAGCACGAGGATCAAATAACATGATGAGATCAACACACAGACATGTGACTTAAGAGCAAATGATAAGTACTTACCCTATTCTGGAAAAAAGACGCGTGAAAATGTGCTGTTGTTGCTGATATTGATATCAAACTAATTTCTTCTGAGCTAGGATTATGTAAATAAACTTTCTCCATTTTTGGCATTCCAACGGGCCTGTAGATGAAGAAAAAAAGATTTTGTAAGAGCATGTAAACAACAATTTATTTAAAAGAAATGAAAAACTAAATGAAGAAAGATGTATTATGGATGCAACATGAAGTCACACTGACATGAAAATTGGGACAAAGTTCCAAACTGGTTTAGATGTAAAGAGAGGGAGACGACACCCAAACTGAGGAATTTAACTATACTAAAGTCAACAATGTTTTAAAAACAGAAGAGAGACAGGAAACAGGTTTGGAGTCATAAAAATACTTTTACAGAGTTTTTAAAAGAAAGATGTCAGACATAACTGCACGAGGTGATTGAATGATGCATGTGTCACCCATTCATTGTACTTGACATTACTGACAATCAACAACCAAAGTGCATCATAAACTATTGGATTTCCTACCTTCCAGGCAGTCTGTGGTAGGAAAATCAACTCGTAGGGACTTGAACTTTGAGGAGTTTTAACGATTCTACCTGCTCGCAAATGCAAAATCGTGCAATGCCATAATAACCTAGGCTTAAGAATTAAAGCCACTAAGTGCCCACTGTGTTAAAAAATCAGAAGAGGCATTTATGGTTCCTCCAACACAAAAAACATTAAGTAAAGGAGCCTACGGAGAAATAAAAAGGTTTTCTTTACCTTTCACTTGAGTCGGTCTGTTTGTTAGTGTGTCTAACCAAGTCTCGCTCAAGGAGAAGTTTGTTCTGAAGTCTCGCGAGAGGTGACAACGGTGGAAACGCGAATGAGAAATGCCGGGAAGAGCGTGTTGTGTTGGAGTGTAGGATGCAGGGACGCTGCACGACGATATCCTCATCACTATCGGCAGATCAAGGATTTAGAATTAAATATTGGCATCCGCCAGAAATGAACATTTCCTCCGATGTGACAGACCGATATCTTACATAAAAATAAATATAGCACGTTTTACATGTAACCTAAGTTGAAGTAGTTTTCTTATTTTGAAAAGCATTGTATTTTATGTCTGCATCTTCCGTTGGACCATCACGATAGCAGTAGCCATAATAAAATATCAGTTCACCTACTTCTTCTCTGCAAGAGAGACACTTCTCTGCAAGTAGGTTGAAAGAAATATGTGCATATATCGGTATCGGCCAAAACGAGTTGGAAAATATCAGCATATCTGATATCGGCTAAAAATCAGTTGTCGTCCCGACCAGAAAGCGTAGTTTAAGGTTATTTATACGATTTTAACTGTCAGGGCTGAATATTCTGCTGATTTCGACCATGTGGATGCGACGCGAGATTTCGGAGAGACTTCTCCTTGAGCGAGACTTGGTAAGACACAAAAAAATAAAACGATTGGATCAAGCGAAATGTAAATAAAAGCATTTTATTTCTCTCGTAATAATGTTGTGAGACTTGTATATCATTGCAGCACGTTTGGCAGCAGCGCTCTCACTCAATACTGGATACATTTCTATTAGTCACTTAGACACACAAAAACATGGGATAATAGGGTCCCGTTTGAAAAATACCGTAGTTTCCCTTTAACATCTTAAATAAAGCACATCTTAAATTGAGCCTCTATCTCAGGGCTGATTGTATTAATCTTGCCTTCCTCTCCAGTGAATTAGAGACAGGGTGAGACTTTCTCAAGGTTTCATTTTCATGCCCTCAAAACATTCACAGCTGATAAGTGGATTGTTTGTTGAGGAAGTAGGACCGGCTGAGACAGCTGGGTCTCCCTCTGCGTGTTGGTGGAGAGGCTCCTCTTAAAGCTACTGAAACATGTGCACTCTGCACCCTGTTAATGTAGCTTTACACTTGAAGCACTGTATGCACATCCAAAACAAACTTTTTACAGGTGCTGGATAAAAAAAAAAAAAATCTAACTAAAAAGCCAAGAATCAGAAAAAAACATCTGCACACTGTATTAAAAGCTCCGAGCATTTTTAACTGTGCAATGTTTGGTTTTTACACAGATCTTCGTCAGGTATTGTGAAATTGTAGTAATACAAATTCTGGCCAAGCTAAGCTAATTAAGTTGTTTGATTGTCGTTCAGAAAAGTTACATTTCAAATGGAAAGAATGGATGAATAAGAAACCAGTGACTTGCTGGGTTTAGTTTTTATTGATAAGTGAAGAAATGTAAACAGCTGCACTGTTGGTATTCTGCACAGCAGTAACTAAGTGTGTTAACTAATAATAATAATATAGTTATAATAATAACTAATAACACGATTCTGTAAAGTATCAGATAAAACACAAACAACAAAGAATGTTGGGTTACTGTAAGAAAGCTTTAATGTCACATTTTCTTGTCACGCTGACGTATATAACTATTAATTACTCATAATATAAGGTGACTAAAAATGCCGAACGTATTTTCAACCAAAAGCTGATGTGATGCCTATTTTTAAAAGTTAGTGTTGAGCCCTGCTGCCTGTAATCTTAAAAAACTCATTTTAGGTGAGCAATATATTACTGTTCTCTACTTTTCTTCAGTAATTTTTTGGATGATTTATGTGATTATAATTCATATACATTCAATAAGAATTGTATAAAATAATTTATATAAAAAGGGTAAGTATAACGAGCTTCAGCCTACACCTTTCTGGTCAATATAAGTTAATTTCCTTTTTATTTTGAAAAATATTGTACATTAATCAACATTCAAACAAATGTAAATGTCACGGAATTAGCTGGAGGGATAGTTTTCATCCGGAGAAAAATACATAAAGTTTGCTTTGGTTCGTCACTATTTCAAAAGTAATGCCTTATTAGTGCTTATTTAATATTTTTGATGTGTGTATTTGAGTTTTAAAAGTTGAAAACTACCGAAATAAACTTTATTATGATGATAAATGATTATGATTTATGATCTTCTGATGCGTTGTATTAAATATTAATACAAATTCTTGCCAATTGCTATGCTGAACTTAAAATATTTATTTTTCTATATATTTGTTGGATATATTTTTAAGATAATTGTTTTTTCTGAATGATTTATGATATATATTTGACTCAATTTGTAAATGTTTTATTTAATATATGCCTGTTTAATATTGATATTGATGTTTCTGTTCTGTCCCCCATGTGGAAGTATCCGACCACGTCGCTTAGATCGACTATAAATCACCTGATGAAAGCGTTTTGTGCTTGTTCTGCTTGAAGTTTCGACCGACAAAAGTTGCACAATAAATATTTCTGGGAGCTTTTAATACAGTGAGCAAGTCTTTTGTCTGCCACTAGAAGCTGGGCAATGCAACATGGGTGTGCACCCCGTGTCAGAGAGGAATGTGGTCCAATAAGTCCGGCTGAGGAGTTAAGAGCTTCCTCGAAAATTTTATTTACTGTTGACACAATGAGGTGATTCATCTCAGAGGAACTCAGAAGCTTAACGTGATATATTATAGAGAGCTATAGGACATACTGACTGAGCCCCAGACTATCCACTGGGTTTTGAAAATGTAGTTTAATATCATATCAGCTGATGCTTTTTGATCAAATGTTTCCAGTAAATGAGATTTATCTCAAAAAGAAAAAAGCAACTTATGTCATGTCTGTAATGCATTATAAATATACTTATAAAGTGTTATGATCTGCTTATAGCACTGTTTAATTATAGTTATAAGCACTCAAATATTCGGAATGCTTCATTATAATAATAAATAATAATAAAACACATTAAAAAGCATTTTATAATTATTTATAAGGTCGAGTATCATAATACTTCATTATTGTTGGCTATTAACTGTCATTTAAATTTTTTTTTGCAAGAATTATAGTTGATTATGATGTTTTTTTTTATACTGCATGATGTTTTTATAATGCATTATAATCCCCAATAGATTTTATGTTTTTTTTATTCAATTTATTTAAAGCAAACAAGGAGTAACGTATTATATCTGAATTTACCTCACAACATTATATAGTGATTATAATGCATTATAAAATGATTAGAATATATTACGATTACGGTAATTTGAATACGCTATGATCCTTGCAAAAAAAGTCGTTATAAAATGCTTTATAATGTGTTGAAATTATTGTGATGAAGCATTGTGAATAATAATAATAATTATTAGATTATAAGTATGTTTATAATGCACAATTGACACGGGCGTCACAGAAAGTGCTAGCACTTAATTAATAAGAGTAAGTGTCTCAAACAATGTAAAATGTAATAAGAAAAACACACAAGAAATGAGTGTAGAAATATACCAAGCACTCACTGTTCGTGAAAGTCCAACATTGGAGGTTCAAATCGTATAGGGCGGCAGTTCCCACGGTGCGGGGACGTGCTGTGAGAGACAGGAAGATGTGACAGCAGCAGCAGCAGGGTAAGAAAAACAATATCCATGTTTGTGTGCATTTCAAACAAATGAGGCTAAACACACAAGCACAGACACCACAGCCTGTGCCCAGGCTTTTCATGAGCAACATATGAAAGTCAGCCACGGGACCACTCCCATGTTTTCATATGTTAAATATCCATGAAAATCCATGGATTAAAAAGGGTAATAAATCAGAGCCTATATCTTCTGGTGCGATGTTTGTCTCACACAAAGGAACTACTTTTGAGCATCGGCTGCACCCGCCCGGACACATCACTCACCAAACCTGTTCAACAACAGTTGGATATTAACAATAGATAAGGCGGTCCTCGTAAAGACAAACAACTCCTCTATGTATCACACACACCAGGAGAACAGTGTAATGAGAGCCTTTATGTAAACCTCTCGGAAACAGGAATTAATCAATGATGCAGGCGTGACACATAACAGAGCAAACACCTCAATTCACTTCAAAACACGACTGTCGTTCAGTTTTTATGCTCCATATATCTGGAACAAGCTCCCAGAAAACTGCATTTCTTTTTAAAAATCAAGGCTGAAGACTTTTCTGTTTGCCTTTTATTAAATCAAATACTTTTTTATATCTTACACAGCACTGTAACTTTTATCTCTTGTTCTATTTTAGCTTGTTTTTATTTCTGAAAAGGGATATTGTACATTAATCAACATTCAAACAAATGTAAATGTCAATTAGCTGGAGGGATAGTTTTCATCGGGAGAAAAATACATAGTTTACTTTGGTTCGTCACTATTTCAAAAGTACCGGTAATGCCTTATTAGTGCTTATTTAATATTATTTTATAAAATAGTATTAAATATTAATACAAATTCTGGCCAATTGCTATGCTGAACTTAAAATATTTTATTTTTCTTCTTATTTGTTGTATATATTTTTAAGATAATTGTTTTTTCTGGGTGATTTATGATATATATTTGACTCAATTTGTAAATGTTTTATTTAATATATGCCTGCGTAATATTGATTGTGGATGTTTCTGCTCTGTCCTCCATGTGGGAGTATCCGACCACGTCGTTTAGATAGACTATAAATCCATGTCATCCACTAAAAACTCACTCACGTGTAATTACTCCAACATTAGCCTGGGGTCAGACAATGGCTGCAGCAGTGTGGCATGCTCCAACAGCAGCGCTCACTAGAGCTGGTGAGTTTTCCATCTCCTGAGGCGCAACAGTAATCTACACAGAGCCCAGACCATGCACTGTTCCTCCTGGATAACCTGTCATCTGCAGCCTGTCCTCACTTCTCCCATTAATACAACAACTACTGACAAAATTCTTGCGGGATTAAGGATTCAGATGGATCCTGGCTGTGAATTCTGTGCGGCCTTTCGCTCTGCGCTTCAGAGCTAATGTGTTGAATGTCAGGGTGTAATTGGAGAAGCCGGGGAGATCATGAGCGGGGCAGAGCCGCTTGGCCTCAGACCTGCATATGTCCAGTGTCAGGCTAACTTTAAAAGGAATACGTCACCCACAAAATTATCATTTTTATATCAATAAATCAGCCCTTGTTGCCTTGAATTCTTGAAGAAAACTTGCATGCCTCCACGGTGAACGAAGAATCAAAAAACAGGAAAAAAAATCTAAATTTAAAGTTTGTAAACACTCGTTTACAAACTCTCACACAACTCGTGCAGAATAATCCAGGTCTCCTTTATCCAGTCGTGTGCTCACTGCTTCTCTCACACGCACGCACGCACGCACGCACGCACGCACTTTTCACTTGGACCTTATTATTCGCACAGACGAGTAACACGCCTGCACAAGCTTGAGACTAAATAGTAAATGTTTTGTAAAAGTGCACGTGTTTGTGACGTAGCGAGCACACGACTGGATAAATGATACTTGGATTATTCTGCACGAGTTGTGTGAGAGTTTGTAAACAGATGTTTTCATAAAGTTTTGCTGTTGTTAAATCGGCTCCATTTACTTTGAATTTACAATTCATCAAGACAGTTTTCTCTGTTTTTTGAGTCTTTGTTCACCGTGGAGGCATGCGGGAAAAAGTTTTCTTCAAGAATGAAAGGTAACACAGAGGGAGTATTTGAAATACTAATGATCATTTTTGGGGGTGAAGTATTCCTTTAAGTGGATAAAACAAAAACATAATGAAAGCATTTGAATCCCAGGGGAAGTAACTACCACGTGGATAACTTTCTTCACAAAAGAGCAGCACACAGAGTATTAGAGAAGGTGTAATAATGTCCAAACACACACACACACACACACAATGAGGAAAAAGGGGAAGTTCACATTTGAAAAACCTGAAACAACACAGTCAAACTGCAGATTACCCTCCCCCCCCTAACTCGAGGGAGTGGTCATGCTATGCCTGTGGGAGATAACCCTTTTATGGATTAGAACATACTGTACAAACAGTGAAAGATTGCTGTATGCAGACAAAACACACATTTGTAAAGTAAGGACAGAGTATTGATTTGTAGGTAGAGGCCAAGATACAAAACAATGATGTTAAAAAAGTACCATTGGCCCACTTGTACATGTTTCCTGAATTGGAAACAGTGTGTACTTGTTGGAGCAGTTCTGTTGAACATCGACATGTGGCCACAGTTACACACATACTTCTGCAAAAACCTGTGTCATGTCCAAGCCATTCAGTGGACTCATTACACTGTTATTAGACAGTCACTGTAGTCCTCGATGTGCTGCACGCACTCTTCTGTCAGCTACGTTTGTCTCGAAGCATTTAAGCAATCTTGACCACAAGGACGCAATGTGACATAACCAGACACTTGTTAGTACGAGAGGAGGACGCTGAATTTCATAATATATAATGGAATCAACTGTAAAACGAGGAGTATTGAGAAATATGTCAAAATGTGGAAGCAAATTTATAAGAAATCTGGGTTTTTCCCCTAACATTATAAGAGATTTTTCCCACTGCGCGTAACAATGAAATTAATATAAAAACTATGTGTTGGTGTCATTTATGGGCATGCTGCCTCTGTCCTCTCTGCGTTGGTGTTTCACCGAGGGCCGGGCTCACACACACACGCACACAAAATCTATGAAGATAAACGTATTTTTATGCCACAAATCTTTGATCCATGTCATTTATAACTGGACATTTAACAGTATACATTTTTTCTGCAGGCTACAGCACAACTAAGTAGGAACAACAATAAACGTGCAATGTTGTGTTACATCAAATCTATTGATGATCACATTTTGAATATCTTCTTATTGAATTTAGGGATGGGCAAGCAACAGTACCATTGTTTGAAGCCACTCCTCACATGCCACAATTTTCTTTGACAGAGTTTGCGCTCCACCTTAATTTTCATTTACTTTCTTTGAATAAGTTCCACGCAGAACACCTTTTTGATGGCTGTAGAAGTCTTCGCATGTCTCTCCTGTTTGTACAGTAGCATCTAGCCCATCTTGCGGCGTTGTAGCTAACGCTATACTGCCTTTGTACGGAAAAGAGCCGACCTCAACGTGCTACACATTTTACCAGCGCCTGTGAGCGCTGATAATTTCCAATTCCACGGTAAAAGCTGCTTTGGTTACACGCTCTACCCTTTAAAGATAAGACAATAGGCGCAAAAACTATTAGATTTGCTATTATTTAATGACTTTTCGAAACATTTTAAAAAACACAACCCTAGTGGAATTGCTGACATTTAATTCATCATAGCGCTGGCTGCAGATGCGCACACTGTGGTCGAGCAACATGTGACGCAGACTGAGCAGCTTCACTAACTGCACGTTTCAGAGAGATGACGGGGTCATATCAGTGTGATCAGGAACAAAAAGATCTTTGCATCTCACTTTCCCTAATTGACCTTACAACCAAACTTAGTGTGGCTTCACGTCGTCATTGTTGTGATTATGAAGCTCCGGTTTTGTTATTTTTGGTTGGTAACTAATACTTTGCAGCCTGGCAGATGCACTTCATCATTTCAGAGTTGTTATCCGTGACAAATACGTTTTGTTTTGCGCTTGTTCACGTGACTGCAGTGACTGATAATGCATTTGTTTCAGTGCAACTTCAGCAGCATCTTTCTACTTTGTCTGCATAATTAGGTGTGCCGCTGGTGTTTTGTCGTGACAACTACTAAACACTACACCAAAGAACAAAATCCAGGAATATTATGTAGAACAAAAGCACCTGAATAACTGACTACACCCACATTTATATAATGATCTTATATTATATAACTACACAAACATAATTGGAGTTATTGCTGCAATAGAGGAGAGGCTATGTATGAAGTAAAAATAAAGAAACTTACCTTTGTTGATGATATAAACTAAAATCAATGTCAGACTCTGCCTGCAAAAAGAACAGACACATATGGAATTATGCACCTGTGCTGAGTAGAAGTTCAATTTTAATGGCAACAACAAAGAGGAGTAACAGGACTTACCTGTAAAAGGCTTCCCTCCCCAAAATGTAAAACTTCTAGAATTGTGTCTGACTGAATGAATGCTGTAAAAAACAAGGACAGAAAGAGCATATTAAGTTTCATCACGTTCACCATCTTTGAAAGCAGAGTTTTGAACATTTAACATTTTTTAAATT
>CALSBV010011200.1:8448010-8473450 GCA_943590825.1 Bovichtus diacanthus | reverse complement strand
CTAATATGTGAACAACATGAAACAAGAACTCTGAACCTGCTTTATCCAAAGTTCACATTTCTGTTATGGAAATGTAGATTATTTTCATTTGCATATTTAAACATAATATTTCAGAAAACTTGTAATCCAAAAAATAATTGTGTTAATGTGAGTAATGAACTGGGGAAGTTTCATGGTGATATATGTTACTTAAAGTTTTTATCCTATTTATTTATACACCTGTATTACCTGTTCACCTCAATTCTATCTAAATCAGATGCATTTCTGAGTTTAAAGAAAAGTTATTTCTGTCTGCTATAGACACTTGTCTATAAATGGATTGCCTTGAACCCAATCTCACCCAAGTCTGTTACAGAGCTAATTCCCTTTAGCTTGAGATGACCCCAGATGCACAGAAAAAAAAAATAAAAACAGACATTATCAGGCCCTGCAACAGTATTGTTTATATCTGAATTACAGGGATGACTTATACAGACGATAAGTATAACTATGATTTAATACTATTAGAGATCATACGGCAAAATTGTGAGCACAGATAACTTAGAGCCGCTGGAATTCACAAATTTAGTGTAATATTGACCGAAAAAGGGAAAATGTTGAATAAAAGTGAGAGATCTTGAAGTGACCACGTCCATGAGGGGGCATTAGGTGGCTGAAATAGGTACTCAAGTCTAAGCTGGGATTAGCGGTGCAGCAGCGTATTGCCAAAGGATTTCTCTTTTAACCTCTTGCCTGCTGGTGACGTGAGCTGGAGCGGTGACAGGAGAAACATCGCACGCGTAGATTTTGCGAGATAAGCAACTTTTATTTTGACAAACCGCTATAATGCTACTTATAGACGCAACAATGCAAAGAGTAAATCGGGAATACATGTGTGCTGACTCGGCATAGATCTGCAGGAGAAGAAACATTTTAAAGCGTTTTGGCAACAAAAGATGCTCTATAACTAAAGACGACGTATTACAAGAGGCGCCAATGAAATGTTATATTCTGCCTGTCTCCTGTGTGGTCTAAAGTACTTGTATCTTATTTAGCTGACATTAGATATTTACAGTTAACAATCATGTATAGCATTTTACGAATATTAGTTAGCTAGGGTGTTCGTTCAACGTTAGCTGAGGTTAGCGTAAAATGTTAACACAGTTTGACGCTCTGTGTTGCAAAAAATTGGTCTTGAACCAAGTAAATCTTCTCCTGATTTGTCCGTCTGAAAAATTTGATTTTAGTGTCAGTATTCAGAAGACGTGTGGCTTGTGAAAAATGGTCCAATATTTACTTTGATTACTATGGGGCGAAAGAATCGCTCATAATCTTTGTTCACGTTCACGCATTGGAGTTAATGGACTCAGACCTGCTGCTGGTCTCCTATAGAGGCAATGGAGACGAGACGCAGAACATTGTCTCTCAGTGTCCCGTGTCCTTTCCAAACCGTCTCTGCTACAAACTGAACAAAACATTTTTAGACCAAAATGTTACAATTAACTTGCATGAAGTGAAAACATACTGTGAAAGAGTTAAAGTTGTAAGACCTAGACACAAACACCTAAACTGGTAGCGACCTGTGAATCACAAGTTAGCCCCGCCCTAAAGCATACACTGCTTTATCGTCTATTTTACTCTAAATGGGACCATCATTTACTAAATGAACATCATGCTTGACTTGACTTGAAACTAGAGATTGAGAACATGTACTAATCAGGTAAATGTTTACTGAGGTAATAAATCAAGTGAGAAGTAGGCTAATTTTCTCATAGACTGGAATGGGACCATAATTTACTAAATGAACATCATGCTGTGTTGAAGAAGACTCGAAACTACAGATTGAGACCATAAACTCATTAGGAAAGTGTTTACTGAGGTAATAAATCCAGCGAAAAGTAGGGTCACTTTCTCATAGACTTCTACAGAATCAGAATCAGTGGAGTCGCCCCCTGCTGGATGTTAGAAAGAATGCAGGTTTAAGGCTCTTCCATATTCGTAGGTTGCCTCTTGCTTCACACTGGAAGAAGTTGAACTACAGCAAAGCTACCACAGGGATGAATCTAGTTTGGTTAACTACCCTACTAGACCAATATACACTGCATCAGTTGCATTTTCTAATTTTCTCATAGACTTCAATACAATCTTTTTGCAACCCTGCTGGATATTACAGAGAATGCTTGGCGCAAACCAACCCCGGTCTTCCCTACTTCTTCCACCACTGTCTTTATCTGCATGAGTTGTTTAATAAAATGCATTTCCCTGATGTCTGCAGTGTGTTGGTGTCTCCACTGTGCGGTGATGGACAGTGATGGAGGCGCAGTGATGGACAGGTCTCCTCCCTCCTCTGATCTGGGACCTGTGAGCTCAGCCAGCTCCGTCCTCATCCAGCAGAGACGCCGCTGCTGCCAATTATGGACAGATATTTGTGGTGACGCTGATCGGACAACGGTATCGGAGTTATTTCCCTGGAGAACTATTTTACATTTGTGTTTTTTGAAGATGGGATTATACAGAAGCGATCAGAGGGGAAATGCTTGTGTTGTTGGAATAAAAAACTCAGCGTGAAACGGCTTCATACGGGTGAGTTTTACCTGCCAAATGCTTTTATTCTGCCAACAGAAACTTTGCACGAGTTTCACATCTAATAGAATTTTATTTTATGAAATAAATGTGCATCTGCTGTTGGTTTCTGTCGCTTAATTTCGCAGCTGTTCCGCAGTCTGTCGCAGCAACAGGTTGTCGAAGATGGTCAAATAAATCCCCCAGAAAGCTGTCGAGGCTTTTATTTTATTCTTTTGCATTCAGCACTAATTTAAAGCAACTTGTAAAAAATAAATAAATGTGGAGTTACAGCAAACACTTGAGTCTTTACAGAGAACAAATTGATACATGGAGGCACATATTGTAAAGCATAACACCATATTACAATGTAATATAAATCAATAGTTGTTATTATTTGTATTATTGTTTTTATTAGTCTTTAGCAGAAGTCATGTATCCATTTAAAATGTGTTTTAGTTCAACAATGCAGGCCTGAAAGCTTATTTAACATGAGCACATTTGTGGGAGGCTAAGAAGAAATTATCAGTTTATTAAAAAAGAAACAAGTGAATTTACATTATAACTGCATTTAATGAAGATAATAAGTTATTGGTGGGGAGGAAAAAGTATATAACCTTATACACAACCTCACCACAAGTCTCAAGCCTCTTAGTGAGTCTTGACCCTAGCAGAGCAACTAATCTGCAGGAACAAAAACAATGAGCATTAAGCCCTTTATTATAGAAGATACTTTATTCATCCCCTTGGGGAATTTCGGGTGTCCAGTTATGAAAGACTAAAGCTGCCATAATAAATAAATGACTCAATAAATTAATTAAAAATTTTTTTTAAAAATTAATAAATGTAGAAATTAAAGCATCAATTATAAAATAATTGTGCAGGTTGTCACATTACTTATTTTTCTGGAGTGTATGCAGTCGTATGTGTGTGCAAATATAAACAATAAATAGAATAATAAAAGGTTAATTTTTAAATAAATAAATAAACACAGAAATAGAAATAATGAATAAAGAACTTTTTTTTTGTTTTTACAAATGACTTTTGATTTTTGTATTAATTTATTTTCATATTAACCTGCATATTTATTTGATAATTGAGGCATTACTTTCTATATTATTTATTATTATTTAATTTATTTATTGAGTCATTTATTTAGTTATTATAATGACAGCTTTAGTCCTCCAGTAGCTCACACAATGAACTCTGTATTGTCATATACATAAATATAGATTAGAGACAATACATAATATAAGACTATAATAAGTTATAATAATGCAGCATGCACAGGGTTATAACCCAAAAAACAACTTAAAAGTAAAGTCTTAAAATAAATAAATAGAAAGATAAAAGGTGCCTTAGTATTGTCATCATATTTAAATCAGATCTGAGTCTGGCTCAGTAACATAACATTTTCTTTTTATTTGAATTAAAGCTGCATCGTAAATCGTATTTTTATTTTTTTACAGAAAACATAAACAATACATGATTATATCAATATACAAACATACACAAAAAAATATGAGGAATTTAATACATACATAAAAAAAGAGAAGATTTTAAATAATCAAATCAAATTATATATAAAGAAATGTTTCTCCTACAGCTTATAATCACCAATGTCCATCTTCATCCCACCATACAGTCAACTTAACTTAGGTTTTTTTTTATGAATTTAGGCATGATTAAAAAAATCAAATGTCAGATATGTTCACCACAAAACAGGAAGTGGTGTTTATTGTAGAGCTGCAACAATCAACAAAAAAATGATCGGCAACTGTTTTGATAATCAATTATTTGCTAAAGTAATTTTTCATGCAAAAATGTCAGAAAATGCTGTTTTCAGTCTCTCAAATATGGAGATTTCCTGCTTTTCTCTGTTTTATATGACTTTAAAGTGAATATTTTTGGGTTTTGGACGGAGCAAACAAGCCATTTAAAGACATGACACTGGGCTTTGGATATTATTTTACTATTTTCTGACATTTTATAGACCAAACAATTCATTGATAATGAAGGTTAAATGCAGTCCTAGTGCATAAATTGCACCATCATCCTCTTGTCTGTGACTTAATCTAGTTGTGGTTGGTCATGTCTGAAAGCAAGAAAAATAATCTGCAAAAACGTAGAAAACAGACACAAATCACATCACCAGGACGCTGATTTCTAACAACCCAAAATAAATGTGCATTGTCAGGATCAACAAAACAAACAAAAAACAAAACGCTCCGTGGCTCAGAGATGATTATGCAACTCACATTTAGTGTGCAGACACTCTGCTGGTTTCACCTTTCGTCACCCTTTGCAGCTTCTGGGTGATTCTGCCACTGTGATTTAATTTAGTGGGGGGTTGGTTAACTCCCTGGTATTAGCAGTAATCTGCATGTGTGCACGTGTAGTGTTACAACCACCGGTGTTCCCCAGAGATCAGTGAGTCATTATTTACCAAAAAATATCTATTAGCTGAAGCAAAAAGCTTATTTTTAGAGTTTTAATTGGGTAGAAATGTTCTCAAAAGCCTCAAATACATTATGGAAATATAAAAAGAAGAGTGTTTGGGGTGTTTTGTGCTATTCCATCTTGTAAAGGGCTCATTGCATGGGAGGAATATGGTCTTAAAAACACATCAAGTGTAAATCTAAGTTTGTGCAAAGTTAAAAAGTCTTTATTTCACATTATGTAAGATGTATTTAAAAAGACCGACCCTGATGAAGAGATTTTGGTTGTTTTAAATACATATTGCAATGTTAAAATCAGGGCCTTTTAACTTTGTTTTAGTTTAGTTCAGTATATTTCTCTCCTTGCCAACTCAAAAACACATTAAATAAACAATAATAAGTCATTACTTTTAAGCAAATTTACACTGACTGAAAAGGTGTGTTTTTACATTAATTATGTTGACAATTATCAATTAATCTATACACTGAAAATGAAAGAATAAAAAAAAGTATATTATATACAAACAAAAATGCATTCACACACTCGTGCACATATCTCAGTTTTATATTTGTTAAAGATCGTATTTTTAAATATTGTTTTTGTATCTATCAAGTGTATTACACATTTTCATTTCCTTTTCAAAACTATTCCACATGTTAACTCCTTTAATTATTATACTTTTTACTTAATTTAGGATCCCCAATAAAACATCACATTCTTGACAATCCACAATATCAGCAAAACTAAATGAAATAAAAACAAGAGAAAGTCGTTCATAATGTCACATCAACAGTATATGATTAAATCAAGTAATACATATAAACATATGTATATATATATATATATATATATGCACAATACCACTACAGTAAAACATTACTTAAGTTAGCACCACACATATAAAAAACTTTCACATCACAAGAAGCCTAAACCTTCAAAAATACTGTTTTTAATAAAACATTTTAATGGATCCTACTGATAACCTGTTCTACACAAACCCTACAGTGTGCCCTGGGTTATTAAAGGGGCGTTGTATGTTTTTAAGACCTTATTCCACCCGTGCAATGACTTTATAACATGCTGTAAAAATAAGACTTTTTTTGAATGCAGTTCCTGGAGACCTGTCAGTTTCTCCAGACTATACCGAGAAGAAAGAGCGTCCCTGCCCTCTCTGTTCTTTAAGTGGAGCCCTAATAGACTTAACCTGCTGCATACACAACTGAAGATAGCAACTACAGTCTACCTGTAAGCCATAGCTTAGTTATTTTAAAAAGCAGCTGATCGTTCACAGGGAAAGGACACTGATCCTGTTTAGTGTTAAGGACATAATGAGGGGGTATTTTTAGACGCTACTCTCAGACAAACTGTGAAAAGTGGCGTTCAATAAACAACATCAACAACTAGAGGGAAATTACTGATTTTTGCTGTATAATTTCCAGTGTTGGGGAAGCTATCTTGAAAACTTTACACTTTTAAAGTTTACACGTTAAACTGTATATAAAATGTGGACGTAGCCAATGTGACGTCAGCCATTAGTTTGTGGACGACGGATTTGAAGACTTGAGTTTGGCATTTTGGCCGTCACCATCTTAGTTTTTTGCAACTAGAAGTAACGAGAGGGTGGAGCAAAGGTGACTAAAATATTACAATTAACTTTCATGAACTAAAAAAACACAAACTGTGAAAGAGTTAAAGTTGTAGGACCAAAACACGGAGATAGTGTCAATTATAAGGTAGCCCCGCCCTAAAGCATACGCTGCTTTATCGTCTATTTCACACTAAATGGGACATAATTTACTAAATAAACATCATGCTGTGTTGAAGAAGACTTGAAACTACAGATTGAGACCATAAACTCATCAGGAAAATGTTTACTGAGATAATAAATCAAGTGAGAAGTAGAGTAATTTTCTCATAGACTTCTATACAATCTTACATGTATTGTCACTGTCAAATAAATCAATAAAAAAAAACAATGTACATGTGATACAAAACTATAATAAAAAATAATACAAAAAAGTGGCCACTTGTTCACAGGTCATTTAAAAAAAAAAAAAATAGGCCTATAACCACGGCACAAAAAAAATATTATATATATATATTTTCTTATATTTAAAGAAAAAAAAGGGGGTTTAATTACAATAGATAAACAATGGTAAAATAACATTTTAAAAAATCATCCCTTTCCTTTTATGTCCCAAAACTGTTAAATCACTATGCAAATATGAATGTACTGCAAAATGTAGTTAAACTACTTATTTAATTACATGCAGCTCAGTACTCACCAACACTGATGCTTTTCTGGCTTGTAAAATGTAATGTTTTTTGCCATGAAGTTTTTTCTTCCTCTGTTTTTGTGCTGCAGGGCCAAGAGCCAGACACGACGACATGGCAAAAATCGGCAGTGAAAAAAAGTCCTTTTCCACGCGACAGCGGCTTTCCACCAACACTGATGACGAGCTCGCTGTCATTGAAAATGGGGAGAGCAGGTCTGATAGCACAAGATATTCTTTCGAAGTAGGGTTGCAGCGGTGTACCATGCTGTGAACATTGATGGTACATTTGTACGGAAAAATGTTTTGTTTTGAGATCCGAGTTCAAAGTAATAACTGAAATCAATTTTGTACATTTGCTTATCAACGGTATTGAAAAAAAAGAAATGCAACCAAAAGTAAAATCCCACCAGTATGTAAACATCTCCTTTCTCCTCCTGCTTTCTTATTTATTTAAACTTTTTACACATAAAATAAGGTTTCAAGTTTCAATTTTAATTAAAGCTGTAAGCAGCGTTGAACGGGCCGTCGCCCACGTGCTCGTTGGCGTGTGTGCCAGTAGCGGCCTTGCTATGACCCCTGGACACCGCGTGAGTTTTTACTCTGTGGAGTAGATGCCGCTATATTTCCTGCCTTCAGAAGGTGGCGCTGTGACTTGGACTCAGAATATTGTGCGGATGTCGTCAGGCCAGCAGCATCCAGCAGGACCAAAGTTTCGAGCAGATCGGATAATGTGCTGTGATGTTACAACTACTTCCTGTTTCATGGCGAGGAACGCTACGCCATGGCGTCCATCAAAACTAAAAAGCTTCACAATTTAACATCCTGGACGTCTTTCGACTTCACTGATTAATTTTGAGGTTGATCGGATTAACTTTGTAGGAGTAGTAATTTAAAGTCTGATCGTTGTTTTGCCAGTAGGTGGCGCTCTCACTCACGCGAGGAACGCTAATTTTGTTGCTCAGCGTTTAAACAACACGTTGATTTGTGTTTCCGAGTGGTTCAGATTGAGGGGCCGTTCACGTGAATTTTCCAAGTTGGGAACTAATTTTCCCTATTTTTCAGACACCACATAAATGCAGCACAAATGCCCAATCTTGCAACGTTGACACATTTGAAACATAGTTTGTTTCTTCTTTGTATTTCTTCTTCCTAGAGCCATGCTACACCTTTCCACCAAGTCTCATGAAAATCGGGCCAGGAGTCTTTCCGTAAACCTGCTGATAAACAGGCAAACAAACGGACAAATCAAGCTGAAAACTTATTACCGCTGCAACCTTAGATTCAAGTAAAATTTTAAAAACTGTTACTTTTAAATCAGGATTTTGGGAACTTTTCACTACTTTCTACCACATCAGCAACTTTTGTTCTTGTACTTTATCAGTTCTGATAACACATTTTTTATCCCTTTGACAAACTGAAATTATATAATAATGACAACAACAACAATAATAACATTTAAATAATCATAATAACAACAACAGTAATAACAATAATAAAATGAATAACAATAATAGCAAAAAACACCACAACAACAATAACAATAACAGCAATAATAATAGTAATAACAATAATCATAACAATCATAATCATAATAACAACAATAATAGCAACAATAATAATAATAACAGTAATAACTAATAATAATAACAACAATAATAACTAACAATAATAATAATAATAATACTGTTTTTCCATCTTGCAGGGCTCAGTCTCTTTGTGAAGAGATCTCTGACAGAGTGTCTTCAGAGTCCCACAGAAACTCCTTCACAGGAGCCGGAGCGGTGTCCAGGTAAACTTCTGTAGAAATACTTTTTGGTTATTAGTCGATGTTTACCAGCGGTGGAAAGTCACTTTAAGTTCATTTAAGTTCAATTTTGAGTATTTCCATTTTATTCTACTTCATACTTCTACTCCACTATATTTCAGCAAATATTGCACTTTTACTCCATTACATCCATTTGACAGCTGGTTGAATTTCAGATTAAGGTTTACATACAGACATAAAAAACATATGATAAACTTAAAATACAACACAGTGTTGAAAAAATATTTTAAAAACTCTTTGAGCCAATGTAATGTGCCCTTCTGTTAAAATAAAATGTTTTTGTTATAATTATTAATTTACCATTTATGTAATAAGAGTTAATTAATAGCATTTTTAAATTTTTTTTTTTTTAATGTTGTTTGGTAATTAATATGTATTTAACATGTATATGTTTAGATTGTTATAATACTGGATATCTCTAAGTATGCTTACATAATATTTGTTTCTATATATAAAATGTCGATATTCAAGAAACCTATTGTTGAGTCCAATGTCCAAAAGTATAATAATAATAATAATAATAATAATAATAATATCAATAACAATAAACTTTATTTGTATCGCACATTTCATAACATAACATGCTGTTTAAAGTTTTTCATAAAAACAATAATCGAGCAAATAATCGGAAGATTAATCAATAATGTAAATAATTTAATAATAAGTTGCATCCCTAGTCGTTTGGTCTATAAATGTCAGAAAATAGTAAAAAAAAAAAAAAAATCCCAGTTTCTTAAAGTTCAAGCTGATGTCTTTAAAATGTCTTGTTTTTTCACTTTAATATTATATAAAACAGTGAAAAGCAGCAGATCTCCATATTTGAGAGCATTTTCTGACATATCTGCATTAAAAATGACTTAAACGATGAACCGATTATCAAAATAGTTGGACTACTTGTTCTATGGACGTATGAAACTGGTAAACCTTTTAGCACCTTAAAAACAACTCAAATAAATTGAAATGTAGAAAAAAGTATTTTTGCATGAAAAATTACTTAAAGGATTATCAAAAATATTTGGGAACTTTTTTTCTGTTGCTGGACTGTAAAATGAAGTCGAAGTTTGAATGGACTTCTTACTTGTAATGGAGTATTACTGCATTGCTGTTGTACTTTTACTAAAGTAAAGGATGTGAATACTTCCTCCACCACTGGCATTTACATGTTCTGTAAAACTAGACTAGTCGGGTGTCACTTTGCTCTGTCTCCCCCCCCTGCTAACCTCCCAGGCTCTCTTACTTCTTCTTCATGCTGTGGAACTGGGCGTCTCACAGAGTGCACCCCGAGGTAGAGCGGCACGACTCTTTCCTCGAGCGCTTCCGAGGCCCTGAGCTCAAAGACCTCTCCAGTCGAGAGAGCAACGCCCAGCCTGTGGGCCCCAACGACCCCGCCCGAAACAGGAAGTGAGTCCTGTTATTGCCACACAACAGCTTCATTAGCCTCGATCGATAGATAGATATTTTATTGATCCCGAGGGAAATTTAGGACACCTAGCAGCACCCCGGTGATAGAAAATAGACCCACATTTGGTGCTTGGTGGGTGATGATTTCGGACCCTGTTCCACGGTGAACAAAGAATAAAAGAAACTGAGAAAAGTCTTGATGAAGTGAAGTAAAAGGGAGACATCCGTTTACAAACTGTCACACAACTCGTGCAGAATAATAAAGTCTTGTTTATCCAGTCGTGTGCTCGCTGCTTCACAAACACGCGACTTTTCACTAAAACTTTATTATTTAAAACACTTCGGACTCGCACAGTGTAACGAGCCTGCGTGAGCGTGAGACTGTGCGGAAGTGTTTTAAATAATAAAGTTTTAGAGAAAAGTCAGTTTGTGAAGCCCAAAAACTGTGAAATCCCAAACTATAAGGATAATGAAAAATGTTTAATAAAAATAAACGGGGTAGCCCGACAGTCCCAAACGGGTTTAGGATCAATCAGGAGAATCAATTATTCTGCATAAATGATATTTTTTGTTTACTTTAGGTCACACCGGGGGAGTAGTTGATGTAAAAAATGGTCATTTTGCGGGTGAAGTTTCATTTCCAGGACTCACAGTGTGACAGTTTATTTGTTTGACGAATTTCAAACAACACCGACCGAAGAGGAAACTTAATCTACATGAGGAACAATAATCCCTCAAATCTGTGATGAGTCCAACTGGGATGTATGGAACTAAAAAATGATGCTAAAGTCAAAGTGAATCACTTAAAAACGCAAACCGTGGCTGCGTTGGACTGCTGCCCACCACACAAACACTCCTCTCCTGCACTTTTAGATCAGGAGGATAAAGGTTTACATTTCTTTGGACATTAAAACGTTTTTCAGCTGAAATCGAAACTCCTACCACGATATCGCTCCGCCAGCTGAACACTAATCGTATTTGATCTGTGTTCAAGATGCTGAAACACAATTTCTTTGTCAAAACAAACCAAAAACACAACATTTCTTACTGATCTTAAAAAAGTAAACACTTCATTCAAAACTAAACATAAACTCTTCTAACAAATGGTGTTTTTGCATCACAACTTTACACACAAATACCAAATAAAAAGCTCTTCTCACGTGCGGACAGCACACTGACGTGTAAAACACTATAATCTAGAGTCGTTGGTATTTTCATTTGTAGCATAAAGACTTTAAAACACAAATGCAACGGGAACTGCACAAATGTGTTTATTGTCAATACGCATAACAGTATCGGACACAATGACTTCCTCTGAATCTCTCACACTAAAGAGGAAACATGAATATTTATAGTGTTGGCGTGCTCATCTTAAGTGATCTAATACGTGACAGGTGTTATCACAGGTGCATTCTGGGTGCAGGTGAATGATAACAGAGGCTGCATACTTTTTCTTTTTACTTTTAGTATGTACTGCAGCTGCCCTTTTGCACTGTTGCATGCAGTGTGCAGACAATTTGGACACTTCGTCCTAACATGGCGCCTTGAACTTTGACCCTGTTAATGTGCAAAGGATTGTGGGTCAGAACAGCCAGAAAAGCATGCCGGCGTGCATACTGCTGCAAAATGCGACCAGATGCAATACATCCTGGTACTTTTGGCATACTGCATTTGACATGCTTTGTATTGGGACACACTAAATCTTTTTCTGGCAGATTAAATATTTTGTTCGGTGAGTGTGGCAAACAACAAACATTTTATTAAGTTTTGAAGGATAACGAAGATATTTACGTGTAGGAATTTGCAAAAAGCGGGTTTTAGAGTTTCAAACTTGCTGTAAAGCAGACAATGTGCTTATAGTTTACGTACCTGCTCGATATTTGAGAGAATACATGAGTCTGTGGTTTAAAATGACACGTTTTTGCGTCTCGTCACTTGCAAAAACTAACGAGCGATAAATGAATAATGAACTGCAGGATTAGAACTTGGAGAATCTTTTTTATTTTCCTGTGTTTGCAAAGACAAATAGTTTTATTGTCTGACGCTGTGAGGGTTACTTGTGCAAACATTTTGTCTTTTATTTCTTTCCAAAGTCTTGCCAGTAAGTGGCCGCTAGCTACTTTCAACATGAATAACTGCAACAACACAGACGAGTAAGTGTGCATATCTGTGTCAGAAAGTAGAATAGAAGAATAGAAAAGTAGATTCATTGTTAGAAGAATTAGTCATAGATCATGCTGGACATTAGTAGCACATTGTGTTCCATGCTAATGTGGTATGTTCTGCAGTAAATAGCACAGAAGTCCTTAAAAACAACAACCACCCCCCCCCCCTGTTCCTTTTTGCTGTTTCCTCCTGCATTAGACGGAAAAATCCTCCAACCTTTGCTTGTTTGAGGGATTTTTTTGTTGCAAATTAGGATGTGGGTTATATACTATATATATATTTTATAATATAAAAGTTAAGGTCATTTTTAATGCAAAAATGTCAGAAAATGTTGTTTTCAGCCTCTCAAATATGGAGATTTCCTGCTTTTCTTTGTTTTATATCATATTAAAGTCAATATCTTTACAGACGACTACTAAAATAATCTGCAGATTAATCACTAATGAAAATAACCTGTAGTTGCATTTGGTCTATAAAATGTCAAAAAATGGTGAAAAGATAGATATTAACTTTAATATGATACAAAGAAAAAAAACAAAGAAAAAACAGGAAGTCTCCATATTTGACGCTGAAAACAGCATTTAAAGACATTTTTTCAGGAAAAATTACTTTCATTTTGTCTGTCAATCTACTGATTGATTAGATTTTTCTGTTGCAAGTTATGATGCAGGGTTGTACTGATTTAACCTTTGGGGGAATATTTTGTATATTAGTAATTTTCTGATAAAAGTTAAGGTAATTTTTCATGCAAAAATGTGAGAAAGTGCTGTTTTCGGCCTCTCAAGTATTGAGATTTCCTGCTTTTCTGTTTTACATCATATTAAAGTGAATATCTTTGGGTTTTGGACTTAAAAAATGAGACATTTAAAGACGAGAATGAAAATAATCTTTTGTTGCAACTCTAATTGTTTGGTCTATAAAATGTCAGAAGATAGTGAAAAGATAGATATTCACTTTAATATGATATAAGAGAAATAAAACAGGAAATCTCCGTATTTGAGAGGCAGAAAACAGCATTTTCCCACATTTCTTTAATGAAAAATCACTTCTGTCAATTAGATTTTTCCTTAACCTTCGGGGGAGTGTTTTGTATATTAGCCACATTCTGATATTTATCCAATAGTAGTTTTGAAAGAAGACAAGGAAATTTACCGCTGTTACGAAAGTCTTCAATCCCAAAGCCTGCAGTAGAAACCCTCCGTGCAGTCGGGTAGACCACCTCCCTGCTTCTTCTCCACCATAAAAACAAAACAAACCAACAAACTTGTTATCCGTAGCAAAAAAGACGAGAAAAAGGAGGAGATTAAAAAAGATGAGAAAAAAGACGAGGAGAAAAAAGACGAGAAGAAAGACGGGGACAAGAAGGAAGAGGAGAAGAAAGATGAGAAGAAAGAGGAGAAGAAAGAGGAGAAAAAGGATGATAAGAAAGAGGAGAAAAAGAAAGAGGAGCCACCGTAAGTACAAACATTTAGAGAACAGAAACGGGGAAATTTAACTCCAGAAAACACAAATTCTTGCGACAACATAAAGTCATTTCTTGAGTTGTTTTCAGGAAAGAAATCTGGATAATGGATCCCGCCACAGACCAGTACTACAGGTGGCTGACCGTCATCGCAGGCCCAGTGTTTTATAACCTGATGATGATCGTAACAAGGTATTTCCCTCATTTAACGAGCTGCAAAACTTTGTCTTTACTCCCATTCACAAACGTTTTAAAAAGACAAATACTGCCTCGTCTTCTAGATCCTGTTTTAATGAGCTCCAGGACTCGTATACAAACGTCTGGCTCTTCCTGGACTACACCTCAGACGTCATCTACTTCGGAGACACGTTCGTCAGATCGAGAACAGGTCGGGTTCCTTTATGGAATGATATTGTATATCATATATATATATATATATATATATATATATTGTAGTATTTGGCTCCTAACTTTGTGTTTGCCCTTCAGGTTACCTGGAACAAGGCCTGCTGGTAAAAGATTCCAAGAAACTGAGAGATAAATACAGAACAACGTCTCAGTTCAAATACGACATGATTTCAATGATACCCACCGATCTGCTGTTTCTCAAATTCGGATACAACAACCCGGAGTTCAGATTCAACCGTCTTTGCAAAATCACGAGGCTTTTCGAGTTCTTCGAGCGGACTGAGACCAGAACCAGTTTCCCGAACATGTTTCGTATCAGCAACCTCGTGCTTTACATCCTGATTATCATCCACTGGAATGCCTGTATGTTCTTTGCCATTTCGAAAACCATTGGCTTTGGAACTGACACGTGGGTGTATCCCAACATCAGCCACCCGGAGCACGGGCGCTTGGCCAGAAAGTACATCTACTCCCTGTACTGGTCCACGCTGACCCTCACCACCATCGGAGAGACCCCTGCACCGGTGAGGGATGTCGAATTCCTCTTCGTCATCACAGACTTCCTCACCGGCGTGCTGATCTTCGCTAGTATCGTCGGTAACGTCGGTGCCATGATCTCCAACATGAACGCCTCCCGCGCCGAGTTCCAGGCGAAGATCGACTCCATCAAGCAGTACATGCAGTTTCGAAAGGTCACCAAAGACCTGGAGGCCAGGGTCATCAAGTGGTTTGACTACCTGTGGACTGAGAAGAAGACCTGCGATGAGAAGGAAGTCTTGAAGAACCTCCCAGACAAGCTCAAGGCCGAGATCGCCATCAACGTCCATTTGGACACGCTGAAGAAAGTGCGCATTTTCCAGGATTGCGAGGCCGGTCTGCTGATCGAGTTGGTGCTCAAGCTGCAGCCGCAAGTGTTCAGCCCAGGAGATTACATCTGTAAGAAGGGGGATATCGGCAGGGAGATGTACATCATCAAGGAGGGGAAGCTAGCTGTGGTGGCTGACGATGGAGTCACGCAGTTCGTAGTGCTCAGCGATGGCGCGTACTTCGGCGAAATCAGCATCTTGGGTATCAAGGGCAGCAAAGCAGGCAACAGGAGAACAGCCAACATCAGAAGCGTCGGCTACTCGGATCTCTTCGCGCTGTCGAAAGACGACTTGGTGGAGGCTCTCACTGAGTACCCGGACGCCAAAAAGGCTCTGGAGGAGAAAGGGAAAGCCATCCTGATGAAAGACAACCTGATTGACGAGGCGGTCGCCAACGCCGGGGCCGACCCCAAAGACATGGAGGAGAAGATCGAGAAACTGCAGGGCAACCTGGACCTCATGCAGGGCAAGTTCGCCCAGCTGATGGCGGAGTTCACCTCCAGCCAGATGAGGATGAAGCAGAGGGTCACCAAGATGGAGGCCAAGGTGAAATCCATACAACCGGAGGACCTGGCGGAAGTGATGGCCGACAAGGACAAAAAAGTCCAGTAATGTGAGAGAAACCAGAGGACTTTACAGGAAATTAAGGGATTTTTCATTTAGAATAGCAAGAGTGAGACTTTCTAAAGGACCATGTTTATAATATATTTATACATCTCTGTTTATTCTCATCATGTGTCAAATTGTGTACAGTGTATGCAGCAGTGTTAATTTCGTTAAGGGAAACTATGACGAAAATATGTTCGTCAACAAACTTTTTTTTTTTTTTTTGAGTTTTTAAACACAAACATTAAACACTAACTGTGATGATTTCAACATGCAATATCGAATAAAGACGAGACTAAAATGTAGTTTAAAGAATAAAAACTTTACCAGAATCTCTCTTTACTATCGTCACCTTCCACCATCTCTTCTTCTTCTCTCTCGAACTCTCGGTCCGTCTCAGTCTGACAGTTGTGCCACTATGATGCATCAAATTTGCGGTTTGCAGATCGGGCTCGAGTGGATAATTAAATCATATTTCTGCATGTTGGTCGGTGCAGATTGGTCTCGCGTAAACACATCAGGAGGAGCAAAGCTGCATTCTTAATCCTTCAACGTGTGTTTCAAAAGATAATCATAAAAACATCAAATCTTACGTGAAATAAGTTCCACAAAACGTACAAAATTATTTGTTTTGGCTTGACTAGATTGACTGAAATGTTCAATATAATCTGATGAGATTTGACTAAAGACTAAATAAAAATAAAGGTGATAAAATTAAGACTTTTGGTCAACGTTGAAAGAAAAAAAAAAAGACTAAAATGTGACTTAAAAACTAATAAGCATTTTTGTCTAAAGGCTAAATCGAAAAAAGCTGCCAAAATCATTTGCAGCAAATATTACGTTATTATTTTGTCTGTGATATGATTGACAACAAATTTCATGTTCTCATGAATGAGTATGTTAAAAAAACATCAGAAAATGCTGTTTTCAGCATCTCAAATGTGGAGACTTGATGCTTTTCTCTGTTTTATATCAGATTAAAGTGAATATCTTTGGGTTGTGGACAAAGCAAGACATTTAAAGACGTCACGTTGGACTTTGAGAAGCTGAGATGCACATTTTTCACTATTTTCGGACATTTTATACACCAAACAAAAAACATAAATCGTTTTAGGAGTTATTGGCAAACTACCAAATCTGTCGTTAAGATACGAGGACGTAAAAAAATAAAAAAGGCTTTTCATACCCTTAGAATAATAAACAATGTTTTTTTTTTTCAGATCAATATTGACATTTTCACCCAGAAAACATATTGATCAATCTGTAAAGTATGAACTACAATTATTTTCCACAATAATGCAACTGCAACATCCCTTTTGAACTGTATGTGAATGTACAAAATAAACCCAAATGCAGTTTTGTTTATAAGTTATTGTCAACATACACTATTAGTTGTAAATTGCGATGTGATATGTAAATAAACATTAAAATGTTCATATAATGTTTGTGTCTAGATTGTCATGTTGAGAGAGAAGTGATAATTATCTTGAAGTTTTATCTTAATGTTAGTGGAAATTACTTTAATTTTATTAATGACAAAGTTTCTATATTTTTCCACCTTTATTTACTTTGCATAATAGTTGATTTACATAAGAGTTTCACATTATCTGCACATTCTTTATGTACCTGAGATATTTGGCCAAAAAAAAACATTTCATGTGACTCTTTTCCTTATGCACATTTGGCAACTGCACGTACAAATGTGCAACCAGAAACACTTAATAGCACACAAACCAAGGGAAGAGAAACTTTTTTTTTTCTTTTTTTTTTTTCCTCAGGATGTGAAAGTGTGAACCTAGCAGACATCCTGAAACCCTGCAAGCCATCGACAAACACTCTCTGGTCAGGTTCCCTGTTTCACAACACACAGTATTCATTTTATATGTAATACAAGAGGCACAACACAGAAATACTTCAAAATAACCTTTAGGTTAGTGGTGACACTGACAGCAAATAGTTTAAATAGAAGTTTTGTCAGTGAGGGTTAGCGGTAATATCAAAGGCGTCACCTCAATATATACGACTGTAGCTACGTTTCCATCCACCTGTCTTGATGCACATTTTTTAATTTGTGCATTAAAAAAGCCTGAGAGGAAACGGCAAAAAAAAATCTTGAAAAGTTGCAACAAAGTATTTACGCTTGGCTGCGGTGTAAAAATGTGTATATCGTTCGAAGCTAAATGCAACAAAGTGCAATGAAAATGGATTTAGTGAATGAATGATGTGTGTGAAGCAGCTCAAATTAATACTAGAAACAAGCACAAATGTCATATTTCCATCCAGTTTTCTACATTTCTCACATTACAACATCTTGTCCTGCCGCACAGAGCTGCAGGGCGACGTATTTCTGCAGTCCGACCCTGAAGTTAGCATCTCTGGTTCCCTCCACAAAAAGCCAATCGGATGTTTCCAGTGGATTTTGGATTTTTGAGAAAATAAGCTCTGTGGCAAACAAACGTTTACGATAATTACACGTTTTGATCAGCAAGATAATCTCCACATATGAACACTTTTATGATTTTTGAGGCTAATGTGAGGCTATAAAGGAGCTACAGCACGGTCACTTCACGTCACCACCGCTAAGCTAAAGGCGGCTAATGTTCGGCGTAATGACGTTTAGTTTTTTAAGACACATAGAAGCATCAAAATTCATGAGTGGGGTATTTACTGACGTGTTATACGTCTTAAACTGTTAAAATCTCTGAAGCTTGTGTTAACCACAGACATTATTTTAGACATCTAACCAGAAACACATTAAAAATAACGACTGACTTCAAGACGAGGGAACAGGAAGTGCTAAAATGCTAACTCATTTCTGCAGCACTTGATTGGGTGGGAAGGTGTGTGTTTGTGTTCATGCCACACTGTTGACCTCCATGCCGAATTTCAACCTCCTAAGGGGAAAACTGTGAACGGCAAAGTGTGTTTCAGGCATCTAGCCAAACAGCCCAATCAAAATAACGCGTTGACCTCGAGACGAGGGAACCGGAAGTGCAAAAATAATAAATAATTTCAGTTTTTTAGGATTCATTCATAATTATTTTACCAACTACTGCTTATCTCCATGAATAATCTCCTTATAAGGAAGTAACGGCAGTGGATGGAAACAAGCATTCATTCGCTTTTTCTTTTGCGCGATACATTTGGATAGAAACCTGGCTAAAGACACGGAGCACCATAACGCTCAGTCCACGAGAGCCTTAGGACTGAATACTGCTACACCAGGAAGCACTGAAAAACACGAGGAAAGTCAAAATAAGTCAATAAATATACTGGCGTTCACTAAAAATCCTGTGTATAAGTGCACTTTCACAGTTTCACAAATCAAATATTGTTCACGTTTTCCCAGAAACAGAAGAAATAATACTTTATTCAAGTGCTATTTTGAACTCTTTGGGAAACCTAACGTACTGTATATGAATGAACTCTTGAAGGAAGTTAGGCCTCAGAGTGAAAAAGGCCCACAGTGGAGATGACTGGTTAGGCACAGGGTTATTGCAGCATTTTGTGTCATGTCATTTCCCTCTTTTTTTTTTTTGTGATACTCCCTTTTTTTTGTGTTAAAATGCGGTCCGAAAACTCTTCGTGGATCCGTCACAGCATCCCAAATCCCTTGGCGTATGTGATGGCCTTGAGGAGTCTTTCTTTCAGTTTTTCCTTGGAGGAGTATTCTGGGAGCAGCAGCGCATTAAAGCAGGTGTGAGAGGTCGGCAGCCTGAAAGAGAGGAGGGAAAGTAAGAGCATTAAAACTGTGAAATAAGACTTATTATCGTGTGGGTTTGAGCCTTAACAGAGTGTTTCAGAAAGTCCTTTGATCAACACAAGAAGAAAATATAAAAATGTTATATATTTATTACCTTAGGAGGTTTCGTTTTTAGCTCGGTTTGTCTGTCTGTCAGCAGGATTACAGAAAAACTACCGGCCCGATTTACATGAAACTTGGTGGAAGTGTGCAGCACGGGCCAAAGAAGAACCTGTTACATTTTGGTAGGGATCCAAATCCCCTTATCCAAAATAAAAGCTGGCTGCTCCGTACCTGTCTGTGTCGGAGCCATTCTTGGCGATGATCATTTTTAGTTTCCCGAGCCCGCCGACCGGCGCTCTGTCTGTGCCGGTGGTGAACTGAAGGAACAACCTCTTCTGCTCCTCTCCAAACGAGTGAATCGTTTCCCAGAAGTCTCTGTGAGCAGGAGATGAAACAGCAATAATAAAAATCAGTGTGCATTTTCATTCATGTGACTAAACACATGATTGCTGACTGTTGTGTACGTGGAGAAAACAATGGGACTCACTTGATGATCTGACTGTCTTTGCTATAACCGCCATCGTACTCTGTCGTCTTTTCAAGCGCTTCAAAGTCAAGTTTCTGTAAAATCCCGAGAAATTGCTGTGTAAATCATAAAACGCTGGCTACAATAAAGTCACAGAAATCTTAATGAAGGCTTGTTTCCTCACCCTGCTTCCACAGATCAGCAGCTCCACTTCCTCGGGTCGAAACAGATATTTTAGCGGAGACTCGTTTGTGACTATTAGGAAACCTTTTTTGAAGGCTTTGAATTGTCTCTCCACGCTCTTGTTCAGAATGTATTCAGCATACGTGTCGACAAACTCCTGTGAATCACAGATGTAGAAAGCAAAAACACAACGTTTAAGGGCCATAGTAGGTAATAACATTTTTTATTTATTTTTTAATTTTTTAAATGGAGCAGGGGGAAGGAGGTCAAAATCCTAAAAAAAACCCTATAAATATCAGAGATAAAATTTGTAAATTCATGAGAAAAAAACTTGAATATTCTCTGAGATTAAAGTCATAAATTTAATGGGAATTCTTTTTGGATATTCTCTTCAAAGTCCAGGTGTTTATTTGTGATTCTGGGATAAAATCAAAGGATTTCCTAATTGCTAATTCCGATTGCAAAGTGTAATTTGATTAGGGCATAAAACACGGCAAGTAGCGCCGTCTGTGGTGAAATGAGACAAAAAAACAACAAATTTATTCTCACAAATTTGTGATTTTATAATCTCAGAGAATATTCAAGGTAATTTCAAATTTTTGTTCTTGTAAATTTACCACTTTAATGATTAATTTGAGAATATCCAAGTATTTTTCTCCCTAAATTTACCACTTTAATCTCAGAGAATATTAGAGTTTTTTTCTAGTAAATTTACCAATTTAATCTGAGAATTTTCTAGTTTTTTTCTCATAAATTCACGACTTTAATCTCGGAAATTCTCTAAATTATTTCTCTAAATATCCCTCATCATACAGCAAAGGAAGTTCGCATTTACTTTCTTTCATAACTGCAGAAAAAACAAATGTGTAGCTTTGACCAACAGTGTATTTTAAATGAAGTTTCTATACATTTTCTCTCAAAAGAGGACAACCTACATTATGGAAATTGCAGTTGAATTGCATCATTTTCAGGTCTTTCCTCTACATCGAGTTTCTCTTGCTTGTGAAATGTACATTTAAAATCGAAAGAGGAAAAAGAAATATGTGCCAGTTATTGATTCTAATAATAATGTAGCTCGACACATCAGAAACAGCCATTGTGTAATAACTTTTTTCACAAAATTTGGTGAGAGAAAGTAGAATTCAATTGATATCAAGTCTTAAGTTTTAACTTCAAACCAGCGTCCTCCCACTCCCATAATGTAAATGAACATGTCACCTGTCTGTTCTCCTTGGTGACAGGGATCTGGTCTCCCTCCTCCTTTAAGTCGTATAAAATGGGGTTTCCAAACAGGTCCGTGTGTGATATCTGGTAGGTGAGCATCATGTCTTTCTCCACATCGCCGCTATATTCAAGCAACTCCTTCAGACTCTGGTAGAGAGCCTGCACGAGGAACAGAAGAAACATCTGCTGTTAAAGACAGTGTTTTGAGATTATGGGAAATATGCTTACATGCTTTCTTGTCAGGAGTTAGTTGAGAAGATAAAACCACTCTCATGAGTTAGTTTAGTTTAGCATACACACTGGAAACGGGGGGAAACGACCAGCATCCCCAAAACTCAGATTAAACTGTTATATCTTATTTGTTTTAAAATCTAAGACTAAAAACAACCACTTGTCCTTGGAGGTTTATGTACTGGAAGTATTTGTTGGGCTTCTCGTGACTTCCTGTTGCCTGATGGCCTATTTATGGACTATTGAAAACAACATTTACTTGGCATTGTTGGGGATCAACCCAGATTATTATGGCATTTCAATTCAAATGTATTCGTCAGCTAAACATTAGAGGTGTACAGTGACGTCATTATCTGTATCTGTACCGGAAGTGGGCGTGGTTTATACAGGAAGTCGTATTAAAAAGGGCAAATGTTGTATTTTCTAGCTTAATATTCAATGCAATTTTTGTGCCTTCAAAGCCTCAAATGAATTTCATATTGGCATATAATTAATTATGAAATATGTTTTCACTTCCTCATACTGACTTTCTCTTTTTGTGACTAAACTCAGTTTTATGAACATTTTAAACACCACCACCACGCTTTAACTGGGGGACACGGGACAATCAGAAACTGATTTAATCTTAAACGGATGAATATTGACTGAAATAAAACATAAAATGTCGTATTTTTTTCAAAATTTCGACCGTGGAAATGGAGGAAATGAACACATACAGTACATCAAAAAAGTGCATGTTCTAAACTCGCTCTTTGGCACTTTTCTCCCGAATAATAACGAACAACATCAACAGAAGAAAAATCTGTTTTCATCGCATTATTTGAGCTTTTCCAGAATAATGGATTTCCCTATTAAACAATCATTCTTTATACTCCAGCATAGTAGAACAAAAATAGATTCCAAGATTAGTAATGCAGTTTATGGGAAATTCCTACCCTACATATTATGTAACTTAAAAATAATAACTTCAGACAATTTTTTGCCTCTTTTAAGGTGGAAGAAGTGAAAATTATTTGTCCTCAACATTGGTTGCGTTATTGTTTTAGAATGATGAACACAATTGTGGAACAATTAGTAGCAAAATAGCATGAAGGATCTACAGGATTTCTGTTTTCTTGTTTTTCTCAAATGATGTAGATTTTTAGGGCATTTTATTATCCCAAATGGCTTGAAAAATATAGTGCACATATTGGCCGTAAATGGGAAAAAGTCTTCAAATGTTTACAATGTCTACCTACGATGACAAGAGACAAGCTTGCCTTTTCCCCCGGCTTCCAGTCTTTATGCTAAGCTAAGCTAAGCTAAGCTCTTCTGCTACGGTGTTCTGTCCTTAGACCCTCGCACCACACAAGGAAAAACTCCCTAAAAGAAACCCCACAATTACAGGGGGAAAAATGGAAGAAACCTCAGCGAGGATGCCTCTCCCAGGACGGACAGACGTGCAACAGATGTTGTGTGTTGAGAATAAACAACGTAGTAAAAAAATAGAACAGAGACAGAAATTATGTTGTGATCGTATATGAAAAAGATAAATGCCAAAATAATGTATCCTACAGTAAATCTTAATCATCTTGATTCTACACACCAAAACATCTCCATGAATACAGATCTGATAGTTTTACAGAACATTAAGTTTGGAGAAAGTTACTGTACTGGATGAGAGTCGGACAGGTCCAGGTAGATCCCCTTCTTGCCCATGAGCTTCCTGTAGACAACCATAGGGAAGTGTACGTCCAGGATGCAGTTGTTGTAAATGGCGAGCCCCAGGACGAGTCCAACGAGGGTGTACTGCGCCTCATTCTCCAGCGAGGACGAATTAAACCAAAACAGTTTAGTGTCGTCGTCGTAGCTGAACATCCCTGTTCAGGAAGTCAAGCAGAGAGAGAGAAACGCAAATATGTAAAAGGAGTAGTTTTGTTATTGTAGAGATATGAGAGTGGTATCAATGAGCCTCATTCACCAGAGACATTTTAATGGCTGACATCAGTGTGACACTATTCTTTTAGTGTCTGTTGTTATGCGTGTACCTGCAGATGGAAATGGACTAATAGCTAAATCTGGCATAAATCATCTCTTCTCTTTTAGAGATTAATGCTTTTGTATGCATGGTCCTTGTTTAATAAAGACTGATTGTTGTATTAGTATTATTATTGAAATGTCTTTGAAAAATAATTTGGTTATTGCGTTTCCTTCAATTCTACAGTATGTATAATATAGGATTTAAATTACAATATTTATAATACTTTTTTTACAAAGCATTATTGTCTTTTCAATAAATAAACACACTGAACAACAAGTAATAACATCCCATCCTTCTTTTTGTGTTATTTTACATCCACTAATGACGCTGTTAAATATGAACTTCCTGCAGAAGTTCCTCCTCAACTATTGAAGTTATTTTTTTACATTTTTGACTTAATTTTCTCAACTTTTCTTTTTTAGTTCTGTGTGCACACGGCCCTGCAGTCTCAGGCCCCTTTTCATCAAATTGAATCACATTTATTTGAATAGCCCAATATGACAAGATTCCACATTTTCATTACAGGGGGCTTTACAGACTCTACAGCATACGACACCCTCTGTCCCCCCAAAAAAACCAACACAATTAACGGGGAAAATGGAAGAAACCTCAGGAGGGATCTCGCTCCCTTTTTATGGGGATTAGCGGAGCGTTTACCTGCTAATTAGGATCAACTGGCACATGCTTTCAATTTATAATGTTCTCATAATTATAAGAACACAGGTGCAAACAATTCTGAAGTTTAAGAACAAGTGATGAATCCAACTTCTTAAGAACAAATTTAATTGGTGAAAGACGCCCAATGTTCTCATCGAATGCAATAAAGCAAATAAGTTTATTTCCTTAAAATGTTGAGCTCTTCCATTAATATGATATAAAACAATGAGAAGAAAATGTAAAAATTTGGGATTTCATGTCTCACCTATGTCGGGATTGAAAATTTCCTCCAATACCAACTGGAAGAACTCCTTTGAGACGCCTCCCTCGTCTACGCCTTGTTCCCCCTCAAACTCAACAAACAGCTGCTTCTTCAGGTCGGACGGGTTCTCCATGCAGATCATCTCCAGCTGCAACACAGGGGGAAAGGGTTGAACTCATTGATTCATTTGTCATCACATGCAACAGTAATGGGGCTGAAATAATAAAGAATAAAACTAAAAACACGAATGAATGACCCAATATCGATTCATAAAATCCAGAGGTTTATCTTTAAATATTTGCCTTTTCCCGAGGATGGCTGAAGCTTTAACCCAACTAGCAAACCTCTGTTTGCATCAAAACATGCTAGTAGCTGTGTGTGTGTGTGCGTGTGTGTGACACGACTTTACCGCTATTTCTTCTCGGCTGCTAAACCACACAAAACTCTCCTTTTATACCAACAACGTATATGTATGTATGTATGTATATATATATATATATATATATATATATATATGTGTGTGTATGTATGTATGTATGTATGTATATATATATGTGTATGTATGTATGTATGTATGTATGTATGTATGTATGTATGTATGT
>CALSBV010011200.1:8373022-8383302 GCA_943590825.1 Bovichtus diacanthus | reverse complement strand
ACCGATCGAGGCAGCGTGCACTTAAACAACCCCAGTTCAAAACATCCAAACTATCCCTTTTTAAGTTTAACATCAAAACATTTCTTCTCAGTTTAGACCCGTCACACATAACTTCATGTTAAAAAAATTATTTTTTTTACAGTGTGGCAACTGTGAACAGACACAGGAGATGGTGTTTGGTGCTAAATTACTTCTTTTTGCACTGTAATGTTGCCAGTTTATTATCATATTATATATTCAGCACCAAACTGATACTGAAAACAGCCTCCAATCATCAGTTCATTGTTTCATTTAGAAAATATCATAAAATAGTGAAAAACACCTGCTATCATGTCTCAGTGTTACTTATTTAAATGTATTGTTTTTTTCATTCCAAAATGTATTTAGTTTATTGAAATATAAAACAGTAAAAAGCAAAATATTTTATATTTTGGCAAATAATAGGGGCTGGTTTTAATTTGAGTTAAAAATCTGCAGAAAGTCCTTTTTCTAATCTAAAGAAAAGATTTTATTCGTCTTTAAAACTAAAACTGATCCGAGACCTGCAACTTCATGATTACCGCTTCTGTTAATGAGGTTTCAGTACTCAAAATACTTATTTTATACAATTTGACTTATTTTTACACTGTAATGTTGCCAGTGCATTACCAAGTCGGCACCAAATGGATACTGAAAATAGCTCTTTTTTTCAGTCCTACTGCCAAAAGTGAAAGCAAAGCAACCGGAGCGGCCCCACCCACCTCACCAAAACACTAACAGCTTCCATCTGTCCTCCGAAAATAAAAACCCGTAGCTCACTGAGATCAATACAATTATACAAAAAGCAACTGAACAGAAGTATTCAGGGACTGTTTATTCTGTATTTTCTGAAAACACCAGGATTTAAAGTGTAAACATTTGTCTTATAAGCTGCTCCATTTTAAACAGTTTGTGTTACATGAGTTTCTCTCTTGAGTTATTGTATAATATGAACAGAGAGTCTTCTCTTTACTGTCCCCCTCCTCCTCCTCTTTACTCCAGTGTTTCCATTTTGGGAGACTTTATATTTTCCCTCCAGTAAAAGACTTTGAATAGTTTTTCCCTCCCAGCAGGCCGAGTGTTTGAACTGTGAAGAGTTTAGTGTCTCCCAACATTTCCAGCTTAATTTTCTCACAGTTGTTGGTTGGAAAAAGTGAGTGTTTGCCTTCGCTCCTCCTCCTCCTCCTCCTCCCCCCTGACTCATTCCTCCTCTCCTCGCTTCACCTCTGATCCAGTCCTCCCTCTCTGTTCCTTTTTTATATTTTCCCCAGTCTGACTTCTCCTCTCCTTTTTGTTACTTTTTATTTCTACTCCTCATGTGTGAACGACTCAGTATTTGCTAAAGGGAAACTCTCACGTCATCACTGTGGATTGTGGACAATCTGTAATATTCCCTGCTGTTATTTATAGAAAGTGTGCAAACATGAAGTATTTTCCTGGTAACAGATACCTAGAATTCCCTGTCAACCCTGCGTCCTGACCTGCATGCAAGGCCACGGCCCCTTTCTGGGGGATAGGAAACAGAATATCCCATAGATGTCAATGCAATTTGACGTGTTTTTGGATTAAACTTTGTCTGGACTTGGTTCCTCTTAAACAAACGTTTGTTTTAGAGACATGTCTAATCAGTATTTTGCAACTTTGCCTGAACCTGAGTGTTGATCACACTGCTATGTACCACACTAACAGTATATATTAACGCATTTTAGGTGCCTCAAATCTCAGTGGGAAAGAATTGGTTAACCCGCTACACAACAGCTTTTCTGCATTTGATTGATCTGATTGCATTGACTTCTGTAGGATCTTCTGCCCTGGCGATGGCGTGATGTAAAAAATCCCATTCGTAATCTGAAAAGAAGATTTTGATTATTAGCTATAATATCGTAGGCTGACCCCGAGCTATGAGACGATGGTGCGTGCTCCTGTAGAAGTCTGTATGATATCAACCTTGTTTTAAGAAAAAACATGTTTAATTTACGGTGTCATGGAGAAGTACTCCTGCCTTTAATATTCAAACTGAAATGTATACGAAAGTGTGTGCTAGATAACATAGAACAAATAAACACACTCAATGTGTTACATTAACATAATGAATGCAATTACGTACTTTTAAGTAATTGCATTCTTATTTATTTATTTTTAAAACTGCCCATGTAGACTACATGCTCTTACTTTGAAATGCGGAAATGACATCATCACATTGAAAGTTGTAAATGTTAGGAAGATATTCACAAATGCTTTTCATGTAGTTGTCAATCATTGTAATGTATTGACAGACTTTTTATTTTTTGTTTGTGGAATTTATTTGTGTATTTGCAGATCCTTTTATACTTTTTTTTAGTTTACAAATGTTTTTGCATTTGTGGAAGGTGTTTTACATTTACAGATTTACACACGGGCTGTTGATTTGTTCACACAAATAATATTGAGAGATCACTGTTACCATGGAAACGGCTAGCGTTAAGCTTCAACTTAAAACACGAATAGTTTTTGAATCAGGAATCAATTTTTAATCAAATCCTGACCTGATCAATCTTTTGGAATAAATGCTTTTGTTCCCGTAGCTGCGTGACCTTTAACCCGGTTAGTCTCGCGTGGCCGACATTTGGAGATCTGGTCGCGTGAGAGACGTCGGTTAAAGCCAAACATGGTGGGAGCTGCTCCCTTGAACGCACCACCATGTCTGAAGGCAGATGTCTGGTCGCATTTCGGATTTAAAAATCTATGAAGAGCTGGACAAAAGCAAAGCAATGAATGTAAAGTGCAAAATTGAGGTGAAATATTGTAGAAATCAAAAAAACAACTTACATTGATTTATTAATAAGTCATTTATAAGTGCATAATTAAGTACATAAATGTAACAGCTTTGGCGTCAATTCTTAATGTAGACATTACTATTTGTAATGACGCACCAGGATAGAGGGTTCCTTCTACACTTTACAACATCAGTTCTGAGAATCTCTTTCATATCCAAGTAAAATTGTTATCGTAACTGAAATATCAAATCGATGTCGAATTGGGAAATCCGCCCTCGGCCCCACTATCATGTTCTCTGAACGCGGTATTTGTGTCCTGACTTGCTAATGCTGACATATTGTTGCTGACATGTAGAAATTGAATTCAATGCAGTTTGTGAGTCTAACAGTGAAGCAGCGTTGAGCACATTGTGTGTTGTCAGCAGGAAGTTGATTTATCAGCACAGGAGAAGTTTGATCTTCATTTGTGCTTCCCCACAACTTCCGCTCTTCAACTTTTAAGCTTTTTAGAAAAATACCCAGATATCATTTAACCCCCGCAGGTCATAACTTTATCTCCGTATGCAGACATGTGATGTGGCTGCCACACTGCTGCATTCCTACAAAATAAAAGCTTTATACGTACGTGAGCTCTGTAACTGTTTACACCTGAACACCAGCTGCTGATTGTCTGACCTCATGCGTTACCCACGTTAACCCGCTGCATGCTGGGTAGATCTTTTTTTTACCTTTTTTCATTGGGTGTTGGAGAGACGATAACAGAGCTGCACTTCAGTCGCTCTCTACTGCCAAACCTATGAACCGCGTGTGATATTTGCAGATGTTGTGTGATATTTAGAGGGAGTGGATTCACTTTTTGGTTTAGTTTGACAGGTTTTGTCAGCTGGTAGTGATCTCATATCAGATTGTTCTTTCAACTTGTTAACTGGGATTCTTTGAATGTGTGTTGTAGTGTTATTATGATGGTGATAAAACTAGTTTTGTCTCAATGTTAATGAAGTGAGGCTTTAATTTCTTGTATAGGCTACCCACCTATCTGCCTAGCATAATTTACTAACTTTCATCAGCCAATTTATTTGTTTCCAAAAATGTTTTACTTTTGTGCTTTATTTAGTAGTCTGTCGAGAAACAGAAGAAACCGGCTGAATGTGTTTCCTGTTCTAAGAAGAATGTAATGTTTCTTAAAGTCAATGGAAGCCCCTTTACACCATGTGGAGTCAATTATAATGAGAAACTTTCTCAAAATAGTGACTAAGTAACTAAAAATAATGACTTACTATCTCAAAATAAAGACATAGTATCTCAGTAAATGAGCCCGTTTGCTCCGGCCGGCGGGTGGCACTTTGTTTTGGCTCGACTGTTTTCAACATGGCTGCCGGAACTTTCTCATTTTACAGCTAAACGGTGCACTAAAACATCTCAGGCGAGACAGTAACAGAATCTTGATTCATTTTTGATGAGCGCAGGCTATAAACCCAGTTTAATAAGAGTTCACTAGCGGTGATTGACACTGGGGTAAAGGCTCCTCGGCTCTGATTGGTTGTTTTCCTTCAGGCGCGGTGGAATCTTGCAAATGTAGTTAGGAGGAGCCTAACACAGGAGGAGGCAGAGGGACAGATTTTCTGTCTCATACATTACTGTCAGGATATAGTGATAGTTTCAGAAAATGTCACAAAAAGTTATTTTTAATAAAGTCTCCAACTGCAGCTTTTATGGAAAATGGAAGGTTCATATTAAAATGTTTATTTTTAATACAACTTTTTAATTTTGTCCAAACAAATCTCTCTTTCTTTTCCCCCCTGATGGTCTGAAGTCAGGATATTCTGACAGTCTTAGCAAATATGACAAAAAAGTTATTACTGTTTGCATATATTGCATGTCAATTACACTGTAGTTTTTAGAAAGAAAAAGAAAAATCGGAATCTGCAGTTCAGCCCAATAAATGTTCAATAGGTGCATCTCACATTTGCGATTTGTTCTGGCGTATGTCAGGCTAGTCACACTCACACATGCAAATACTTAGTCTGAGAGAGTGAAGTGTGGAGCTTTATGAAAACGAAGCTCACCGGGACTTCCTGTGCATCACTTCCTGTTAAGCTGTTTGTTGGGACTCGAATCAGCAGCGAGAAAATCCCCAAAGATTTACAATTGAAACAAAGCTCTGACTGTAAAGATATCACAGTGGACAATGAAGTACAATACATTTAAATTAAATAAAACCTTTTAAAAAGGCTGGAGGTGAAACTTTCAACGTTAGGTAAAATATCTATATTAAAAAAAAATGTATTTAGTAACTTTAATAAAGAAAATTCAACCTAATAGGAAAAACATAAATAATCTCCCCTCACTGTCCTTCAGGATGTTCCACAGAGGAGAAGTATTCATGTTCCAGGGTTCCTTGAGGAACTTTTAGGGTGTCCTAAAATATTCTCCATCTGTCTTTAATCCTTGGAGACCCTGATGATGATGATGATGAAGGGTGGCCTAGGAGTGTTGAGGAGGTAATACTGGTCTGGGAATATATGAGGATGTTCCAGGACCTTCTTAGAGATCAACGAGTCCATTTGCAAAAAAATAAAAAATAATTTCACTTGCAAACTGAACCGGGCGCTCCAGAGTTATTTTTACGGGACAAAGGCAACAAGTGGCAGCGACAGCCCCAAAAAAAATTCATGTCTGTTATGTTTCTTTATAGTTATTTTGTGTCTCTTTGTGGTAATTTTGAGTCTCTTTAGTAGTTGTTTTGTGTCTTTTTTTGTGGTCATTTTGAGTCTCTTTGTGGTCATTTTGAGTCTCTTTGTAGTCTTCTTGAGTCTCTTTGTAGTCATTTTGTATCTCTTTGTAGTTGTTTTAGTTTTTGTAGAAATGTTGTGTCTCTTTGTGGTCATTTTGAGTGTCTTCCTGGTTGGTACGAGTCTCTTTGAGTGACATTTTATAGGTGAAGGCCAGGCGGGTTCTTGACACTTAAGGCCCCTCTGGCCCCGTAGGAACATTCAGCAATCGATCTATGAAACCCTTTTTTTTTTTTTTGCAAATGTTTGAAGATGAAGTTTCACACCTGAGCAGAAGGTGTGTGTTCCTATGGACGATAATATCTGGTGTTATACGAGGCGCTTTCCCTTCACCTCTCAACACCCCCTATTAGCTCAGTACATTAGTATTATGAGCAGCATTACTGTGAGCACACTGTGTACAGTGTGTGTTGTTATGGCATTAGAAGCCTCTCAGGGCGAACGCATTTGTTTGGACTGTTTCTTTAAGTGCAGGACTCTGTTTAAAAAGCCGATCTAACAATAACTGCTGCGTTCGGTGAAAGGAATGTTTCCAAAAGCCGTTCTCAGCCGTCCTGCTTTCAATCACCACCTGAGCTCTAAAAGCAGACAGCGGCCTGGCACAGCCTGGCACAGCACAGCCCAGCTGAGGGTCCTTCAGAGCAGCTTCATCTTCCACATGTGTTGAGAACAGTTTCTGCAGGTGAAGGTTGATATACTGCACCTGAGGTGCTACTGAAGCATTTACCAAACACAGGGAAGAAGATTAATCTGGTTGTTACTTGCATTAACGATGTTCTATGAGCTGACCTCTCAGTTCTTAGATGTTGTAACGTCCTTGAACTACCCCTTCTCTTAACGGCAGTACTACGTGATGAAATCTTTAGTTTTGCTAAGAATTTAAAGGGATAGTTGTTTTTTGTGATTTTTTTGAAGTGGGGTTGTATGAGGTACTCATCCATTGTCGATGTGTACCTGCAGTAGATTAGAAATGTCACGAGAAACTATACTTCGGTGCCAAGTCGATGCTAAAATCCTGACAACGTGACAGTATTCGATTTTCTTGACTTTTTGTGATTATTTATTCATTAAACTCAATATTGACGAGTCCAGGTGACGCACCCTATTCTTGTTGCAATGCTACATTGTAAACGAAAAATCCCTGTTGAAATCGGCAGTAGAGCTACTTAACATTAGCTGTTAGCAGCCAAGGTGCTTTTCACTCGCAGTAAGGTGCGTTCAGGCTCTATTCAGTAACAAATTTGTATTGGGCGACGGTGAAGTATAACATTATGATGATGTCTTCAACGGGCTGGTGGCGGGCTGACACTTTCGGCCCCTGTGCCATCAATAGGTGGCTGTAATATTTCAAAAACACATTGCAGAGATCTGCTTTTAAAAACAAGTACTGAAGGCAGAATAATACACAGTGTAAGTGTGATTGTTGGCCTGGTACTGTGTGTTTCCCTTCGGTCTCTCAGTAACGTGTCGGGGGTGGGGGGTGTTTGTTTCGTGCTGCAGGTCGTCCTGAACTGGAACATCAGCTCTCTGCAGGAGAACGTGGAGCAGCTCCGTCAGACGGAGGCCAACCTCACGGCTCAGATCGGCCTGCAGGAAGGTAAGTAATGCACGCTCTGTAGGAAAAACTCCATCAGTGCCATGAAAGGAGACTTTCTCAGCCGAGCCACCGACCGTATATTCTTAGCTGCATTTTCCCCCCCTGTTACCATAACGACCCGTGAGTCAGAGTAAATAAACACATACGATTGGTCGGTTTAAAAAAAATAAAAAAAACAACAGGAATGTGTTTTATGCTCCGAGAGAGAGTTTCCTTTAATCATCAGACAAAAACCACCAATATAAAAATTATAGTCATCTAAAGTACCAGCAGGAAAACTTCAATCCACACAGACGGATGTTTTATGTTGAGAAAAGAGGAAACAAGGAATGTAAGAAGAAAAGGAACTTTTTCTGAAAGTCAAACTTTATTGTTGATCATTTGTGAAAACAAAAGTAAGGAGACAAATGTAAGAAGTAAAAACAGAATGCAAGAATAAAATAAGGAAAGATGGAAACTTTATTTATTTATTTATATAGCATTTTTCATACAGACATGCAGCCCAAAGTGCTTCACATAGAGAAAAAAAAAACAATAAATACAATTTTGCTCGACTAAAAATTACAATAAGACAATAAAACGTTAAAAATCAATAAATGAAAGTCAGTAGAATAAAATAAACACCACAGATACAAATAATGTAAAAACAATGGTTGACGCTTAAAACCCAAGGCTGTAACATGAGTCCAAATGAATTTGAATTCGTTTTAAAAAGATATTTCTTTCATTTCTTTTTAAAAAATATAAAGAAGGAAAGGAAGGAAAAGGATTTTTTTCTGAAAGTCAAACTTATTGTAGATCATTTCTGAAAACAAAAGTAAGGAAACAAATGAAAGCAAGAAAGAATAAAATAAGGAAAGAAGTAAACTCAACTTTATTTACTTATTTACCACCTTACATACAAACACGCAGCCCAAAGTGCTTCACATAGAGAAAAACAATTAATAGAAGATAAACTAAAAATGACAACAATATAACACAATAAAATGATAAAAGTCAAGAGTAAAATACACACTAGGGATAAAACATTCTTAAAAACTAAGGCTATAACATAACTCAAAATTAATTTAAATTAATATTAAACAGATAGTTCTTTAATTTCCTTTAAGAAATAGACTGAAAAGGTAAGTAAGAAAGGTAAAATTAGTTTTCTGAAAGTCAAACGTACTATGTATAATTTTAGAAAACAAAAAATTAAATAAGAAAAGAATGAAACTGGTCTTCAAATTTCTTTTATATAAAAATGCTGCCGAAAGTGCTTCGCATAAAGAGAAAAAAAACAATAAATAAATATTTTACAAAAAATGACTACAATATAACTCAATAAAATGTTAAAACTCAATAAATAAAAGTAAATAGAATAAAATAAACCAGGGATAAAACATGCTTTTAAAAACCAACGGTTAAAACTTAAACAAAAAATGGAAAGAGAGTGGAAGTAAGAAAGTAAAAAGGAGATTTTCTGAAAGTCAATCTTACTATATATAACTTCAGAAAAAAAATGTAAGAAAAGAAATGAAAGAAGTTAAAACGGATATAAATAGAGGACAGCGAGTTCATAGGTGTCCACCATTAGACCTTATTTTTAAAAAGAATATACGGTAGTCAGCGTCGAGACACAAACAATGTTTTGATCCTGTTTTAAATCGTGCCATGAATGCTTGTCAATTTAAAAGATAATTTTTTTAAAGACAGGAAAGCCGCTCAGTGAACTTTATCCCGTCCTGCACAATATATGTCACGAAAACCAACATGGCTGTTACCTCGACACATTTCACTGCATTCTTTTAAAAGTATTAAGAGCGGTGAAAAGTCCGTTATGTTAAGCGAGCAAATGAAGCGCGATTATTTTACCTGTTTTCAACAGAAATCAAGATTTTTATTTTATTTTGTAGCATCAAGTGTAATTTTCTCTTTTGTTTAAAGTTTTTTTACGAACATTTAAAAGTCCAAATACGAGAAAAAAATTAGCCGTTGGGATGTTTTTCTCTGCCGTGTATTTTGAATCAAGTTTAAAGGAATACTAATATTTTCCTTGCGTAATCCTCTCCAGCTGCAGCAGCGGGGCGGGAACAGGAGCCTAATGGGAAGTGCAGAAACACTTTAATGAAGGTGACTTCCTGCTGTGAATAGTCGGAGGGAAATGATGAATTCCTGTATGAAGCAGATATGAGAGGAGCATTGTGTTGCTGATAAACATCAGTTTAATGTGACCAGCTGGGAACAAGTGAGTCAGAAACGACTTGAGACTGTTTTTTACATCAGAAACTATCAACCCAGTGAACCACAAACAATCTGATTTAGTTCAGTGACAGAAGAAGTACTCAGATCTTTAGTTTAAGAAAAAGTAGTTAAACCACAATGTAGAAATAAGTGCTGCATTCAAGCCTACAAACTTCATTTATTTGTCATTTTACAACACTGGGTTGCACAATTTAATATAAGTTGTAGCCCCTTCTCGCAACACACACACACACAGAAAATACAGTATATACAAAAATAAATTGGAATAGAATAAACAAATTAAAATGATAATAAAAGGAAATAAAATAATAATAATATATTTAATATTTAATTGGTTTATTTTATAATTTTTTTCTGCTATGACTTTATTATATTCTTATTTCTAGTTAGGATGTAAATACTGTCATGATGTGTCTTTGATGTGATGAGATACTTTAATCTCTGAACCAATGTTATGTTGTGTGTAAGAAAATTCTAATAAATAAATGCAAACAAAAATAAATAAATAATTAACTTTATTTGTATAGCACATTTCATACAAGAAATGCTGCACAAAATGCTTACGATAAAGGAAAATAAATCACACTTAATAAAATAAGATACAATTGAATATTATAGAATGCATAAGTTATGATGGAAAATAAAACCCACTTAATTACAATAATACAAATAAAGTTAAAAATATTAAAATCAGTACCCATCTTTGCAACATGCATATATACATCAATAAACACGCAACATCAAAAAAGTCTCCATTCTCTTCTACTAACTAATTGTACTTAAAGTGTAAGAAATATAAGTACTTGTAATGCAGAAGGGCTCCATTCTTTTTATTTTTATTATTGGAATTTTATTCCTAATTTAGCAACTTGT
>CALSBV010011200.1:8328821-8344290 GCA_943590825.1 Bovichtus diacanthus | reverse complement strand
TCTCTCTCTCTGTTTCTCTCTCTCTGTCTCTCTCTCTCTGTTTCTCTCTCTCTGTCTCTCTCTCTCTGTCTCTCTCTCTCTCTCTCTGTCTCTCTCTCTGTTTCTCTCTCTCTGTCTCTCTCTCTCTGTTTCTCTCTCTCTCTCTGTCTCTCTCTCTGTCTCTCTCTCTGTCTCTCTCTCTCTGTCTCTCTCTCTCTGTCTCTGTCTCTTTCTCTCTCTCATTGTATTTATAGTAAATATAGCTATTTGTTTTTACAAGTTCAATGTGTCTGTATGAATCCTACTAAAATGTTGAATAAATATTGTTGAAATGATGTAAATGCTAAAGGACTGGCTAAAAAAAAGTTTGCAAAATACTTCTATCAAAAGTGTTGTTATGCACTTTTGAACAATCAGCATCCATCAATATTTCAATCAGAACAACAACAACAGCTGTTCAAACCACTTTCCTAATGAAGCACATTCATTTTAATGAGTTTGTAAATGATAACTAAGGATTGCGTTTTTCAAACTTCAATTTGGATTGTTGCTTATTCACTCCAGGATATTTAATGTTAGAGAGAACGTTTTCAAACTAAGTTTTCAGGAATTAAATTGTTTTTTGTTACGTTTCACTTTGTCTGACAGCATTTTTTCTCCACCTGTAAAGTCACTAAGAAGACTGCCTTATATCCTTTTATATTTTAAATATTCTTCCCATAACTAGTTTTATCAAGCACTGAAACTCTTGAGACGACCAGACAAGTTATTAATCAATACTATAATTCACCATCTGGAACAGATACCTGAATATCTTTTTGGTTGGACAAAAGGATGTGGTTTTATGATATTGAAAGTTATTTAAACGATGCTGCACATATAAAAACGGAGCTGGGAGAAGAGTTGGAAATTAGCAATCGAGAGCTGCATTCCTCACGTTCCTGTCTCCTCGTCACATTTTACACTCAACATACTGTTTTCTCGGGAAGATGATCAATTCCAAAAACAAAAGAAATAACATTAATTTAAGAATTAAGATAATAATGAATTTTTTGAATGGGTTTGTGGTTCGATGTCTGGAATAAGGTCTGTGAAGGTCAATAGAAACATCACATCGACTTCTTGTGGAAGGAACCAGTGACGCTAACTTCAGGGTCGGACTGCAGAAATACGTCGTAGCTCTGTAAAGCTATAAACTCGCACATCATTTTAATGCACCTAAATATCAGGTAAAGAGATCATTTGAGTTCATTTAACTAAAGTTAAGTTTTCCAATAAACGTGCCCTGTACGAACTCTCAGTTCAGTTTGAAGTCGACACAGTGAAATAAAGTTTCCTCAGAGCAGAAATAAATAAAGACTTTGATGAGAAACATGTCGAGTGAATCAGTAAAAAGTGTTTTTGTCTCTCACAGCTGCTCCGTCACACTGTTGCTGTAATTTACATAATTTAATTGAGCACAAACACAGATTCTGTCACACAAACCTCCTTATTATTACAAACGATCATCATTCAACAATCGATCTGAGAAAACAAACTAATCAAACTTCATGTGTCTGTGAATATTCATGTCAAAACAACAACACTGAAGTTTAAGGGGGGTGGGGGTGGGGGGGGGGGGGTCTAATCAGCAGAGCTAATTTAGATTTTGGTAATGAGGTTTGAACTGATATAGTTTCTCACGGTCCGTCCTGATTGGCTGAGCAGGTTTAATCACAGCTCGTTTTAAATTCAGCTCTGGTCTCATTTAACAATAAAACTTTTTTTTTAATTCACATGTTTGACAGATGTGTGTGTGTGTATTAAAAAAAACAACAACATGAAATCAAACTGATCCTGCTGAGTTACACAAAGTAAAACTTCGAGGTAAATACTCGTCACTTCTTGCAGCGCGTCGGCAGATTTCTGCTCTGCATCAGCTCAGCCTGTAGGGGGCGCCGTCTTCATCTGTCTAATTTACCCAGAATACTTTGGGGAGGAGCTTTAATCCTGCTGCTCCCAGCAACGAGTGCTTTGAGAACTTTATTTCCCACATTCTGCCTCTCAGGCTACACCATAGGTTTTTGAAAAGTCTGAAATAATTATAATCCCATAATGTAATATGTATTATTCTGAAAGGGGTCATTCTGCATAATGAGTACTTTTTACTTTTGGCACCTTAAGTAAATTTTGCTTTATTTGAGTAAAGTTTTGGACTTAAACTTGTATTTTTCCACTGTAGTATTACTACTTTTACTTAAGTAAAAGATGTAATTACCTTTTCTTCCACTGAAACTGCGTTACATTTAAACCCATCTGTGAATATATCTCTGTACATTGCGTATTCTTTTTTTCTTTACTTCTACACATTCTTTGGAAAATGTTTGCACATTTCTTGCAGCTCTTTCATTTTTATTGTGATGTATTAAACATATTTTGAAATAATTTCTTTCATGTCTTCATTATATTTTTCTTTTATTCTATATTTATGGATGGTCTTCCCTTGCTATGCGCAGGATGCAGCTGCTATAATTTTATGCAAAAGGCCATTCTAGGCAGGTTATCTGTGTAAATATGCTCTAAATAGTTTTTGCACAAAGGTGTATACAATCTGTATGCATAGTGCATTTCTCACGTCTTGTTGCGTTTGTGTTATGCACATAACCTCTTCCGTTGATGCGTGGACATACGTTTTTAGTCAGTACCTTTTGTATTTTATTGTATGTATGTTATCGACGTGTGCATGACGTATGACTGCTGCTTTCTTGGCCAGATTATCACTGTAAATCTGGTTAAATAAAGGCTAAGTAAAAAATGCATTATATTTCTTGATTTTTGCAATACTTGCCTTTATTTTTAATGTGAAAACCTACTTGGCAATAAATCAGATTCTGATTAATATGGATAAATTTTGACTTGTATCTCATAATTTCGAGACATTTTTGTTCTTTGTTGAAAACATTGAACTCTTTCATACATCACTGTGATACATGCACAACATAAAGAATATGGACATCTACAGTTCTTTGAAAATCCAGCTTCAATTTCATGTTTTTTGTGTCTTTGTGTTAAATAAATAAAATAAATAAAAATCTTCCCTTCACCCTCTACCGTCTTTATTTTTAGTGAAGCTTCCTGAAAGCGGTTATTTTTGGCACAAGTGGAGCTCCATATAATTAAGTTATCTTAATGATTCAAAACACTTTAACTTTCCCTTCAGAGTCTGCTGAATCACAGCGATGATTATTCCCGTGTGACCTGAACGCAGCATCAGAGCGCGGTCCTGATGGAGGTCGATCAGCTGGAAACATCCTGCTGAACGAGGAGTTTCTCCTCCGCCGCGCCCTCTTTGTCTTCGCTAACACCATTAGCAAAGTGCATGCTAACCGAGTTAGCTGAAGGATTGGGTGACGCTAACAGGCGGTGCGTTCACTGAACTCTGTCCCCTTTAGCTCTCACATCATCACTCATCACTCTAATGGAGAGAGGCTCCGTGTCCGTCCCAGCTGGCCGAGGGACCAGCGGGTTCACCATCATCTTCATCATCATTTATCTCAAACCCTGCAGCTTATTGCAAATGTTGAACGGACTTGAAGGAAAGTTCATCAGTGTTGTTTGACCGTCCAGCTCCACAGCAGTAACTATTAAATCAATAACAGAAAATGCACTCCATGTACAAAATGTCAGACGTGTTGCTTTCTTTCTTTTCCTGTTTCCTACTCTCTCTAGCTGTGTTCCAAATCGCATACTGCTGCCTTTACAAAGTATGTACTGGTAGGACACTTTGACCGTCTTGCTCATAGGCCTATATCTGCTGCGCAAAGGATTGTGGGTCAGAATAACCAGAAAAGCACGCTGGCTCGCACACTGCAGAATGTGACCGGGTTCAGTTGGAAACCCTGGTATTTCAGGCGTATTGCATTTAACATACTATGTATTGGGACAAACTAAATCTTCTGCCTTCCTTGCTTCCTCATTCCTTCCTCCCTTGTTCCTCTCTTACTTCCTTCCTCATTCCATCCATCCATCCTCCCCTCCTTCCTTCCTCTGTTCCCTCCTCCCTTCCTGTCCTCTCCTACCTTCCTTCTTCCTCCCTCCCTTCCTTCATTTCTTTCCTTTCTTCCATCCTCCCTCCCCTCTTCTATCCTTCCTTCCATCCTCCCTCCCCTCTTCTATCCTTCCTCCCTTTATACTTCTTCATACTTTTGATCCATTTTTCCCTCCTTTCTTCCTTCCCTCTTTTCTTCCGTTCCCCCTTCCCTCCCTCCTTCCTTCCTCGCTTCCTGTCCTCTCCTACCTTCCTTCTTCCACCCTCCCTTCCTCCCCTTTTCCTTCCTCCTTCCTTTATACTTCCTCATACTTTTGATCCATCTTTCCCTCCTTTCTTCCTTCTTCCCTTACTATCTTCCTCTCCTTCCTTCCTTCCTTCAGTCTGTGTTTTAATAGATGACTCAGCGGAGGATGAATCTGATTGGACGTCCTGCTTATAGAAGCTGAACAGGTGTCCAACACAAAAATTATTACGTTTTCTTTGGTCACATTAAAAAAAAAAAAAAAAAAAAGTTTTCCGTCCTGCAGCTGCAGTGTGAATCTCTGAATATATTTCCCGGTCACAGCTCCCAGCATGCCTCGCTGCTGTGATTTACGGTTTAATCTGTGCAGGTCTGTGAAGGTCAGGTGGATTAGATCCAGGTCCGGTGATGACGGGGACGGGTCGAGGTCATTCGTCAGTCGTCCTGACAGACAAACTGAGGAAGTGACCTGTTGACGGATTAAAGTTCAGATCTGCTCAGACTGAAGAACCACGTTTATTTATTTATTTTATCTCAGCTGTTTGGAGACACCTGGAAGCTGCTCGACATCCTCCTGGATCCATATTCTTCACATACGTTCACATTCTTTGTTTGACTTTGGTCCTTTTTGTTGTCTGTACCGTCATTTTATTATGTTCGGTCGTATGCTGTAAAGGTTGCATTTCTATTTGTGATTATACAAATAAAATTGACTAATTGTGCTCAGATGGTCTGAATCGAGGGTGCATGGTTCAGGTGGATGATTTAAAAACAGAGATAATATAATATATAAATTATTAACATTTTCTTAATTCAGACTTTGTAAAATGAACCTAGTTTTTATTCCTTTTTAGTAATTTTTTTTTTTTTTGTCACATAGAATTCTTTTGCTTGTCTCTATAAGTTGTTGCGTGATATTTATAGTATAGTAATTAAAGTCGTTATATTCAATAAGTGGCCAAGTCTAAAACTAATACTAGATACTGGACTAAAACAGCAGAGAATATTGGATCAAACCAGTACAAAAAGCAGACAGAGATTTTTTTGTCCAGAAATGGCTGTATTAAATGCATAAATAAATAATAAATAAATAATATTAAATGTAGTTGTGTGGGATTCATCACTTGTTGCCCCCTAGTGGTCAAAAGTCCCTCAACGCAGCTTTAACTTAAATATATGTTCCTTGTTTTATAATGTTCCGTGTGCGTTATATATTTTTTGTAGTTATGTAAAGAACTTTAATTACTAATGAACCCATGACTGCGTTCCCACAGCAGCTTTATTATTTCTGTCCCGCAGTCACATGATCGATGCCCTCTGGAGATACTCTGCACACCATTGTGTTACTGTAACCCGAGTCTGTCCTGACAGGCTCAGCGACAATACCTGCAGTGTTTCCTTCAGGTTCAGACAAGAAGCTACAAGCTGCGAGACAAAACTATCTGATGTGATGTCCGAAAACCTGATCCTACCACACACACAGGTTTTTTTTTTTTGTAAGGAGAAACCTCCATCTTCTCCCTCACTGGTACAACTCAAACATGCAAACAAGGCAGAATAAAAAGGAGTTTATGAATTATTTGTATGTTATATGATATAATATTTTCTGCTACTTCTCAGAGGGAAATATTGCACTTTTTACTGCACTAAAATTGTCTGACAGCTCCTAGTAATCAACTAATAAGTTATGATGTTTTATTATAGATTAAGCTACCCAGCAGTATATAAAGTAATTAAAATGAACTCCTCCTTTACCAGCTGCAATATGTGATAATAATTCAAAAATATTATATATGTTTTGATGCTGATACTTTTATATTTTTACATGTAACAGAGTATCGGTATTACTACTTTTATTACAATTTTTTTACTTAAGTATAAAGTAGCATACCATTTAAATCCCTCAAAATTGTACTTGAGTAAATGTACTTGATGGAATAAGATAATTTTGTCTAAGTTTCAGCGGTACAGTTTGATTAGTAGTGGAGCTAAAAGTGCAAAGTTTCTCCTGAAGGTGGCGCTCGAGGAAAGATCATTAACATCTTAAGGGTTCCTCCTCTGAACAACATATGAGACACGCGAGTCAAATTTAACAGAACAAACTATTTAATAACATATTTATTAATATTTTCTAGGCTGTTCCTGGGTTAAACTCTGCCACGCATTCCCTCCATTCCCTCACACGTTCTTTTTTCTTGTAAAGTATATGCTCGTGTAACAAAGTGTTTCTATTGATGACACTTGACTGTGTTCATAAATATATCTTGCGGTTATGGACATAATAAACAGCTGAGAAACTTTTATTTTCCTAAACTTAAAGGGCTACAAAAATAAAAGTATCAAGTGTTTGTTTCTGGCTGTGAACTCTCACACTTTAAAGTATTTGCAGTAATGTTACAGAAGTACTGACAGGAGTTATGGTGGTTACAGATTCCTGAGTCATGTAATATTCAGAATATGTGGGATCATGTTAAAACACACACACACACACACACACACACACACACACACACACACACACACAGCAGTAGCCGCCACATGTTCACTGCAACATGACTCCAGTCTCTTTGTCTCTGGTTACCACAGCAACCCATGATGAACTCAACACCAGGCGTGTGTGTGTGTGTGTGTGTGTGTGTGTGTGTGTGTGTGTGCAAATCACAGTTTGCATGTGGAGCTCTCTACCACTGATCTGTTAGTTAGCCTAGCTTAGCACAAAGACTGGAAGCGGGTGGAAACTGTTAGCTAGTCTGTCAGATTTACACGTTTTAGAGAACGCTTGGAGATGAAACTGAAATTCTTCTTCTTCTGTGGTTCTGGGGACCACAGAGGACGGCATGATTACCCAGGTAACACTATATTAAGGTACACATATTTACCTTTAACTAGTTTCTCATTAGCATGCATATTAGTAGCATATTGTCTCTTTTTTTAGTCATTATAAAGCATGTACTTATGCCTTACTCTGCACGACTATATTCTACTAGGCCATTCATTTTCCCTCAATAACCTCCTAATTACTGTTATTGATAGTATGTAAGGAAGTTGTTGTAGATGAATTATGATCTTGCTTAGTATGAGCCTTATAAGGTGGTAATATCACAATAATAGTCATTCTCCCTTAATAACACTTAACAAATATGATCTACTCTCTCGAAATAAAACACAAAACTACAAGTTTTAATCGTGTCCAAATAACTGTCAGTTCATTATTTCTAAATCAGAGTATGTTCCCCATTCTAAAGTGAGGTCTTGCTCATAAATAATTCATTAGTGTGACACTTATTAACCCCTTATTTCTAAACATGTCTCCTCTTCACACTTAATAAATCCATTACAACTCACAACAACTGTAATTAACAGACCAGCAGTATGCCTCCGTGTGTGAGGTTAAAGTTGGAAATACCATGGAAAGAGAGGCACTTCAAGAGCGTTATAGAAGTGGAATCTGCCAACTGTCAATCAAACCCCTCCCTCCCTCACCCGCCCATATCATTGCCCCCCCCCTTCCCCCCTCCCCTCCAGTCAGAAACAATAAGGAGCTGCTGCTGCTTTGTGTTTTCTGATCTGAGAGGTGAAGCCTGTCAAACACAAACACACAGCGACCCCTCCCCTCCTCTCATGTGGGTCATGTGGCCCCTGTTGGCCCCCTCATGGCCCTCTATTATCTTTAGTCCCGTCAGTCATCCAACACTGAGAAGGAGAGGAGGAGGAGCAGGAGGAGGAATATTTCGAAAGTGGAAAAAAAGTGCCGATAAATAAAATCAACAGGAGGTTCCCAACGCTTAGATAAAGCTCTTTGTCCTGGAAAAGTTTTGAATCATGTGAAAATCCAGGTCTTCCCAGACCGATGGAAGAGAGTTGGAGATGTTTCGGTCCCCACATGTCATGGAGAACCTGGCAAATGAAAACACATTTTCCTGGTGGATCGTATGGATGGATAGATTGAATGTCGTGAAAAACCTGGAAATGTTTACATTCTTTAAGACCAGTCCTGGAACATAATACAGCTTTTTGAATACTCATTTTGTGAATCCAGGTCCTGGTTGACTGGGATAGGGTGTTGAAGCTAACAGGGTCCCCACATGTCATGGAAAACCTGGAGGACAGGAAATCTGCAGCTGCAGCTTCCAGGTCCAAAAAAAGTCCCGAACAAAAGAATAAGATAAGGCAGGAATATCCTGGAAAAGAAGAGTTGTCGTGGAAATGTTTTGAATGACAGGCTAAGGATGTTTGACAAGGATCCTATAAAACCTGGAAATGTTGACGTCCTCGAAAAGTCCTGAACAAATTACAGAATATAGCAAAAAATAAGTCCTGGACAAATATCCTGGAAAAGACTTTTTGAATGCCCATTTTGTGAATCAAGGTCCTGATGGACTGAGGGACTTGTTGAAGCTAACAAGGACCCCACATGTCCTGGAAAACTTGGATGGCAGGAGATTCTTTAATGCAGCTTCTGAGTCTTGGAAAAAAAAGTCCTGGACAAAAAAAGCTAAAATAAAGCAGGATCCTGCGAAATGAAAAGTTGTCCTGGAAAAGTTTTGAAAGACAGATATAGGATGTTTAACAAGGTCCCCATAAAACCTGGAAATGTTGACGTTCTTCAAGACAATTTCCAAATCCTGGAGAATAACAGAATACAGAAAAATGTCCTGGAAAAGGCTTTTTGAATATGAATCCAGGTCATGATGGAATTAGGGGGAAACTGAGATTCTTTAATGCAACTTCTGAGTCTTAGAAACAGTCCTGGACAAAAGAAGACAACATAAGGCAAGAATATCCTGGAAAGTTCTGAATGTGCCGGACAAATAACAGAAAAGGCTGGAAAAGCTTTTTGGATGCACATTTTGGGAATGGTGCAGTGGCAGCTTCCAGGTCTTAGAAAATAAAGTCCTGGACAAAAAGATAAATAAAGCAGGAATATCCTGGAAAATAAAGAGCTGTCCTGGAGAAGTTCTGACTGTGGATCTGTGCCCCCCCCCCCCAGTCTCCTTTGGTCTGTGAGGATTTAGAGTATCAGAGCTCACAGAGGAGCACAGGGAGGGTTTTCCTGCCAGCTGGCAGCCTCTTTATCACTTCTATTAACTGTGAGTCCGGCCCGGCGCTGGCTCTGTGCCGGCGCGGCCGGCTGCCACAACGCTTCACACTTCACACTCCTGCTGCAGAAAATCCTTAAATTACAAGCTGCTGCTCTGAAATCAGCTTACAGACACTTTAGACTCATTTCACAGAGTTTATACTGTGATACACGAGACGGAGGAAATGTGACCCTCATCCCTCCGTCACCTCCATCCACCTCCCTCCTCCGCCTGAGAAACTCCCCTCAGAGGGCAGCAGCTGAAACACGTCACAGCTCTGCTGCTTGTGGATCACAGAAGGTTTAGATTTCATTATTAGGGATGATTACTGTCAGATAAAACACAGCTCTCTCTCTCTCTCGTATGCATGTGGAGCACTCCGGCTTTCTTAACAAACCAAATGTCAGTGAAATCGGTTCAGAATTAATCGAGTTACAGTTGATTTTGTAGAGAAGTCTGCGTCACTTAATACACATTGTATTTGTTTACGACGGGATGTTGACCGCTCCAGTATGGCGGACGTGCGGACATACAGCAGCGGCCAATGAGGCGTCTACGTTTCTATATCTATGTGCGCTGATTGACTGACGAGGGGCAACATTTGTGCTTGAAACTCGTAGCTTCAGTGTCGTATATACAGATAAGAAATGTGTGTCCGTCTTTTTTTTTTTTTGTAGTTACACACGCACAAAATATTTCCACAGTGGCAACATTTTTTACACATTCACAAACCTGACTGTGAGATTTTAGCAAATTGACACATTCAGATACGTGCATGCGGTTGTTTTCACGCGCTCACTAAAGGTTAGAAACCGCAGCAGGCTGTGAAATGATTTATTTCACAAGCCCAAACTATTAACAACCCTGTTGATCTTCCACAGTTTGACTAATTGATTTAAAAACCCACAGACTGAACCAGTCATGCCTCTGAAATTATTTTTTCATACATTTATAAATGCACATTTTATTTCTCTGTGACCTTTGCTCTACTTCCTCCTGGTTTCCAGCTGATGTTCAGCATTAAAGCTGATTGGCTGCTGTAATCTGTGTAATATGATGAGGACGAGGGATTCACTCAGCTGCAGACTTGTTATTTCTGGTTCTGGATCAGGACTGTCACACTCTGACCGATCACTGCTTTATTCCTCTGAGCAGCAGGAGCCTCCTCCTCTTCCTCCTTCTCCTTCTCCTCCTCCTCCTCTTCCTCGGTGGTTTACACTCCTGCAGATTGTCAGCATGTTGAATCACAGGTCTGAGCTCTGTGACATCAGGGTTACTGAGAGCAACAGAACAGGATTCTGCAGAGAACCAGAGCAGAACCAGAGGAGAACCAAAAGAGAACCAGAGCAGAACCAGAGGGGAACCAGAGAAGAACCAAAAGAGAACCAGAGCAGAACCAGAGGAGAACCAAAGCAGAACCAGAGAAGAACCAAAAGAGAACCAGAGCAGAACCAGAGGAGAACCAAAGCAGAACCAGAGAAGAACCAGAGCAGAACCAGAGAAGAACCAAAGCAGAACCAGAGAAGAACCAAAGCAGAACCAGAGAAGAACTAGAGCAGAACCAGATGAGAACCAGAGCAGAACTAGATGAGAACCAAAGCAGAACCAGAGAAGAACCAAAGCAGAACCAGAGAAGAACCAAAGCAGAACCAGAGAAGAACTAGAGCAGAACCAGATGAGAACCAGAGCAGAACCAGATGAGAACCAAAGCAGAACCAGAGCAGAACCTGCTGTCAGTACTGAGCTCAATGTGTTCTCCATGCAGGGTGCGAGGGCTCCTTCAAAAATGTTTTCCAATTCAATTACTAACTACTATTAATACATATCAATAAAAAACGTCTCAGTTTGAGATCTGCAGCTTTTAAGTGCCTCCTTAAAACCCACTTTTACAAGATGGCCTCCACTTAACGTTGTCTTTTCCATTATGGCATCACTTAATATTTCCTCTTTATATTACTGTCACTGTCACTATTTTTTGTGTTCCATTTGAACTTCATTGCAATTATATATTTATATTGTGCTTTTTTTTTTTAGTATCATCATATTAGCATTTTATATTTGGACTTTCATATATTTTGCACTTTTTTATATGTTTTAAGTTTATATGTCAGTTTCCTGCTCTGCCTCTTTAGGAGACGAGCGGCAGATTAACTTTAATGGTCCAAGTAAACGTGAACACAGATTATGACCGATTCTTTCGCCACCAAAGTACATTTTTCACAAGCCACATATCTTCCGAACATTCTGACGCTGAAATGGCATTTATCAGACGGACGAATCAGGAGAAAAGAAACTTTCTCCGAGACCAATTTATCTGATTTTATCTCAGCAACAAACTCTTGTGAGATCTGGCAACAACAAATCGTGAACGTTAGTCAAACTGAGTCAAACTTAACGTCTAACGTCAACTAATGTTCTCGCTACAAGCTAACTAATATTCATAATGCTAAATATGTTTGCTAACGGTTTAAACATCTAATGTTAGAAAATAGGATATAAATACATTAGACCTTTACTGTCAGACTACCTTTGCCTAATCCAAGTATGACAATGTTAAAGTAATGTCACTTGATTACTTTCCGCTACTTTTGGTTTACCTCATTACCAAATATGCTAATAAAGACGAAGAAAAGAACATTTGTTTGTATTGAAAACGAGCAGAAAAGGGAACCAACATCACAGCAAGTTAAAACGCTGTCATCAGCGTCCGAGGACGTGAATCATTTGGCACATTAGTGTTGCTGTACCAATATAAACTGAATTAAATGAACCCGGTTTGTCCTTTTCTACGAACCGTCCTTTCACGCTGGGATGCTTCTCGACAAAAAGAATAATCTTGATGAGCCGGGAAGTGCACAAACCATCCAGCTCTGCGATAACGTGCACTGTACTGCGACGTGGCAAAGATTTGGCGACTTTTCGTTAAGGCGATCGACGGAAAAATTATCTGCAAATTATAGTCAAATAACACATCATGCAAAGAATGGATGGAGATTTTCCTGCTTTTCTCTATTTTATATCATATTAAAGTTTTTTTTAACATCATGGACTTTGAGAAACTGGGATGGACATTTTTCCCTATTTTTTTTATTTTTTTATTTTATAGACAATTAATAGAGAAAATAATCGGCAGATTAATCGATAATGACAATAGTTGATCGCAGTCCCAGATGATTTTCCCGTTTTTCTGTAACACAATGAGTAATGCTCAGAAAAGCAGGCGGATGGAAACACTCCCAGTGTTGAGCAGAACTTCTCTTACTACCAATAAAAACACTTTGGTAAACTGTGTTTTCTGACTGCAGCTGTTTTGAAAAAGTCATTCTGACCTTCTGACGTGACCCGCCTCCTGAATCACCGCGGCAACCCCTGAGCCTTAACGAGCCTTAACGAGCTTTAAAGAGTTTAACAAGCTCTAACGAGGGACTGAGGCAGAAATAAAGACTTGTCGACGTCAGCGAGGGAAACTGAGGGTTTTCCGCCAAAAATATAAAAAAACTGAGCTGAGGTTTGTTAGCAGCCACACTCCTCCAGATTCCCTCTGTTCTCCCCCCCCCCCCCCTTCCTCCCCTCTGGTGCAGCTTTGAATCCGGCCCTGCGGCGGCGTGGCGGTCAGACTCTCTCTCTCTCAGTGTAAACAGGGCGAGGGATGCAGCGTCTCGTTAGCACTTCAAAGCTCGTCAGGTGGTGGGAGGCCGGGGGGAGGAGGGGGGAGGTGTGTCGGTTAAAGTGTATGAGGGGGGAGTCGCTGGGGGGGGGGGTTAAAACAAACAGTGATGTCGGTGACCTTCAACAAGTTTGTCATGGAGTCATCAGAGAGAAACTGAAAACTTTTAACTCTTTATTCATCAGTTACTCTCCAGACTCTCCTCAATTACTTCTCTCTGCTTTGCTTTTCTTTTCTACGCCTTTAGGTTATTTCCTACATGATTTATTTTTTTTATCTTCTCTTTTCTTCCTCCCGCCATCTTTGTTGTTCCTTCACTCTCAGATGAACAGTAATGCACAGGTGAGCTGATGAAGAGGAGGAGAGAGGAGGAGAGAAGAGGAGACAAGGAAGAGAGAGGACGAGACAAGTAAGAGGAAGGAGAGAGGAGGAGACAAGGAAGAGAGAGGAGGAGACAAGGAAGAGGAAGGAGAGAGGAGGAGGAGGAGGAAGGAGGAAGAAGAGGAAGGAGAGAGGAGGAGAAAGATGAAAGGAGGAAGTTAAACAGAGGAAGGGGAAACAGGAGCGATGGAGAGAGGAGAGGAGGAGAAGGAGAGAGGAGGAGGAGAGAAGAGGAGACTAGGAGGAGGAGAGGAGCAGGAGGAAAGAGGAGGAGACCAGGAGAAGAGAGGAGGAGGAAGACAGCAGGATGTTAAACAGAGGAAGGGAAAAACGGAGTGATGGAGCAAGGAGAGTAGGAGGAGGAGGAGGAGACAAGGAAGGGAAAGGAGGAGACAAGTAGGAGGAAGGAGAGAGGAGGAAGGAGCGATGGAGAGAGGAGGAGGAGGAAGAAGTGAGGAAGGAATGAGGAGGAGGAAGAAGAGAGGAGAAGGAGGAAGAAGAGAGGAGAAGGAGGAAGGAGAGGAGAGAAAAGGAGAGAGGAGGAGCAGGAAGAGAGAAGAGAGAAGAGGAGGAGGAGGAGGAAGGAGAGATGTCTTTGGCTGCAGATCCCGAGGGGGCGGGGACATGGCCTGTGTGTTTGATTGGCAGACAGATCCGGCCAATTGAGACAAACTAACGGAGCGGGACGCGGTCGCTGGGGCGACCAAGAGTGAGACTACCAGAGCTGTCAATCAAAGAGAGAGCAGGGTGTGTATGTGTGTGTGTGTGTGTGTGTGTCAGGATTGATTTTTGGAGCATGGCCTCCTCTCCCATGATGCATCTCTCCAGCTGTCACTCTCCATACATGTCGGTTACACACACACACACACATTAAATAATTTTATTAAACATTAAAGGCCGACCTACAACGTGAAAGGTGCAAGACTTTTAATGTGAAAACCCTGGAGGAAGTGGATACCTGACGTGATGAATGAATAATTATTATTTTAGACATGGAGGAAACATTTGTATTATTTATTAGAAATAAAGTGTCTCTGCAAAAGACACTTTACAGTATAGATATAATTTTATTTTATTATTTAACATGATATTCAGTTTGTGTGCAGGGAAACAGAAAAATTGCTTGTTTTTATCCCAAAGGACAAACACATGAAAATGGACAAATCTGGTGGAAAATATAAAAACAAAAAAAAATACAATTCTGAAGTCAGGCTCCAGATGTAAAGCTGATATAATAGAAAGCAGGACGTTATGCAGTAATGTGCATTATTGGTGGGATCAATCATTGTGATTTTAATGGGTTTTAATGGGTTTTTGGTCCTTAAGGCTCTGACTGTCTGCAGTTTGGATCAAAATCAGAATCTGGTTTAGTTTTCAAGAAGGTTTTCACTTATAAGGATATACATAAACACAGTCAGAAAAATTAAAATGGAAAAAATAAGAAGATATTGAAAAAAACAGGAAATACTACAAAAAAAAATGTGTTTAAAAAAAAATATATAATTACTGTGAAGAAATATGTACAGTATATCTGAATTAAAAGTGGAAGAGCTGGGCAGTTTTAAAAGTGGTAGTATTGTGCAGAAATGTGCAAAAGTTCACAGTACGGAGTATGAGGAAACACACTATATTATATTGTTATAGGAGCTCAGGTTCGACCTCAAACTTTAAAAAAAAACACTCCCTCGCCTAAATTTATGCCATATGGATTAACGCAGCCAAAATGATCGAAGAACGAATAATTAAATTGCCAAAAATGTCCCTAGTGAGGCACAGGGGATATATACTGTATATACATATATAAGCATAAATATGTCCTTTTTACAACATTGCCCACAACCAAAATAATTAAAAGATTTTGTAGAAATAATATGGCAAAAAACTTCCTGTTCTCTCAGGGTGTCAACAAGACGTCAACACGAGTTCAGCGATGAATCCACCAGGTAGGTCTCACCTCTAAACCCCCCACGAGACCGAGACACACAGCAGACACAAAGCTCTCCAGAGCCTCATAAAGAGAAACACTGACACATCTCGTCCCCCGACACACACACACACACACACACACACACACACACACACACACACAC
>CALSBV010011200.1:8216594-8247393 GCA_943590825.1 Bovichtus diacanthus | reverse complement strand
CCCCGGATAAGCGGTTGAAGATGGATGGATGGTTCATTAGTTTTTTTTTTAATACATTATTAACTATTCTTTATTATTTTTGGTAAAATTTAATTTTTCATTATATATATTTTTTTCCTGCGTCTTCTGAAAGTAGGTTTGTTTATATGGAAACGAAGCACAGCACTGCCTTTGTTTTGCGTCACAAAAATGTATATCATAACAATATTTATGACATTAAAACACTGAGTGAAAACGTAGAAATAATTCATCTAGATGTAGATGGACTGTTTACAGCTTTACCTGTGTGAGGTGTGTTGAAGAAAAAGAATTGTTGATTATTATTGAAAAACAAAGTAATATATCCGACCTGTAGTGCTCATGATATACGGGGCGCTGGAGACGCTGGGGAAAAGCTCTTCAGATCCTCTCTGAAACACAACAACAAAGATCCGCTTTACCTCCTCTGTCAGTTAAAAAAACACAACACATTTACAACATTTAATTAGAAATAAAAATAAATTTTTAGCAAAACAGCACTCAGAAACAAAAAAGACAAACTGTTTTTATTCACTTAGTTCTCAGTAAACAGCCTCAGTCTAATCTAAGGATGCTAATTAAACTGCTGGATACAATAATCAATCGTTTGGTCAATAAAAATGCCAGAAAACTGAAAAACCCCAAACAAAAGATGATAAATGTATTATCGTAAAAAGACCAACTAAAGCAGGAGATCTTCACATTTCTGAGGCACTTTTTAAAATGTAATTTAAACTCGAAACATGAGTTAAAAAGATTAAGTTATTATCAATACTGTCAATAGATCTGCTCAATTAGTTCGGCGACATGCAGAGATTGAACAAAACACGACTCATGCAGCCACCAGAGGTCAGTAAAGAAATGCATTTCACTCACAGCACCTTTAACAAATATTACAAAACTGAAACAACGGTGAAACTGTCCTTTACGTCATTTAAACAGTGAATATGAGACGCGTTCGACATCAGCTTCAGCAGGCCGAAAAAAGCAGCATCAGTGTGACCCCGCCCCCCTTAACCCCACAGCAGCGAGGGGGGGGGGGTAAATTCCTGTGCTGTGGCGCTGAATGAAAACCAGATGTAGACAAACAGGCTGAGCCTCATTCAACACACTGCAGAGTTCTTCTTCTACTGTTTCTCACTGCGGCATTTCACGGGTTGGGTACTGAACGTGCAACTTTTAGGAGATTGGCCGAATGCAACGCTGCATGCTGACCAGGGCAACATGTCTCAAGGCAACGGTGGCGAGGGCTCTGCTCCATGACAAACACGGGAGGGACATTTGTCAATTCTCGGTTGAGATCGACAGCATTGCGCTGCAACATGTGGCCTTTTGGTTTAATTATATATTTAATAAAAAAAAAAAAAAGGTATAATATGCAGCAAGTATTTATGGTTTGTAAATATACAGCATTCAAAGTTGGCCCCTCCTCCCCGAGCGAGCGAAAGAGAGAGCGTGCAGCGGTGGTTGGGCAAGCTAGAGTGTGAAGGAAGAGCGAGAACAAAGCAGTGAATCGGAGGAATAAAGTGTTTTTTTTGTTTGTTTGTTTGAATGCGAATAACACCCACAACTCCGCACAAGGATTTTGAATGAATGCAGCCGAAACGCTTCCGGCTGTGGCCCGGTGCGTCACTTAGAAACAAAAACACAACACAATTGTGATGATGTATTTCTGCGTTTCATCGGAGCAGACGCTGCCACGGTTTCTGAGAGGAACCTGAGCAGCAGACATTTTTTTTATCTGAACAAAAGCGGCTCAGATGTTCTTACAGCTCCTCGCATGAATAATACAGCAGAAACCTGAGTCCTGGTCTCCTCTCTGGATCTGCTGTCTGACAGCTGCTGACCGCCGGCCTCGGGCTCAAGAGGACAAAAGACCCACAGAGACGGACAGACAGACCGTCTGTCCACCACTGAGCCACAACAAGTTGACTGTTAATATAATTACTGAGCAGTTGCTCTGTAGTTCCGTCTCTGAAGATGAAACCATTAGTCGAGTCATTGAGAAGAATATTCGGCAAATGTTTTGATAATCGATTATTTTGCAGACTGGTTAAAAGCACCAACCATAACGCTCATTAGGGTGGGGTTATGCTAACTTCCGTGCACCATTAGTGTCTCAGCATTTCAGTAAGGCGGCCAATTCGTCTTTAAATGCTGTAAAAGCAGCTCTTGAAAAGTACATTTGAGTAAATATGTTGCCAGCCAAATCAAATTGTTTTCAGGACATTAAACTTATGTTTTTCCAACCTTCGTTTTATTAGAATACATTTGTTGTTCCGAATATCTGACTCCTTTCTTTACAGAGATTGTATAAAAAATTTTTTTTTATTATTTATTTATTTTTTTTTAAAAACAACCTATATAAAACCCCATTTCCATTTTATAGTAAATCAAAAATACTGCTAAAACTCACTAGTTTCACGAGATGTCATCTTGATTTCCACTTTCAACCTCGGTATGTGCGTGGCGAACAGGCCAACGTGTTATTCATTGTCATTTTAATACAACACTGTTAACATTAGAAGCTAATGGATACTCTTTTTTTTTTTTTTTTATTTAAAAAATAAAGCAACATTCGACATATAGGGAAAATTATGTCCATATGTAATTTAAATGTGTACATTGTTTATTATTTTAACCGACTATTATTTCTGGTGAGACTAGCGAGGGTAGGGATGTTTAAATCATCTCCAGTGTCAATCTAAACAAACTACAGGAATAAAAAACCCTGAACTGTCCCTTTAAAAGACAGGATCCGGTCAGTGTTCAGGTGGTTTCAGATGACTCGCCCGAGGACAGAGGAGGAAACAGGAGAGCTGCGAGTCCTCCTCCTGTCACATCCTCTTCTTCCTCCTCCTCCTCCTCCTCCTCCTCCTCCTCAATCTTCATGTGGTTTTGGCTCAGATTCTAGTTTTAGGTCCTAAAAGCAGCAGCGGTCACTACGCTGCAGCCGGACACGTACCAAACAGAGGAATGTGGGAGCTCAGATGCAGAAATATCACTCCAACAAGTTTTATTTCCATACGCAGATCCTTTCCCAACAGTGAACAGCTACTCTGATCACAGCCTCCATCAGCTGAAACCAGCAGCCTCTGTAATGATCAAACAACTATAACTTAAATTATCAACATGTGGATGTCAGATTAACACAAATACTGAAGCAGTTAAAACACTGAGTCTTTCTCCACCTTCCAACACCACAACAGGTGTGATGGTACACAGGAGTCCGCTCTGTACAGCAGTTTGTTTATTTGGTGGTTTTAAAAAAAATTGTATTTATTTATTTTTTTAAATAAAAAGGTGCGTGTCCATCCACCCGTTTTTAATTCACATTTAAAATTTTTGATTGCACATTGAAATGGCAAAAAACTAATAAAACAAAAATAAAAGCTCTCTTAGCTGAGGTGGAAAAGTTGTCGTATGGATAAAAGCAAAATGTGCAAAGGAAACAGATTTTGTGAATGAATGATGACGTACAGAAAAACATGCGACTTCAACGTCCAATGGCGCTTCTGCGGATTTTCTTGAAATTGGGTAAAATTTAGGGATACAATTGGATGGACACCTGACGAACGACGGACACAATCCTCCTCGCTGCGGACTGAGAGCATTTTACCCACTGGAGGGTAAACTATCTTCATTCTTAAAAGATAATGAACATTACAAAACACTTCTGTATTACACTGTACGAACACTGAACAAACACTTTTCCAAAAGGCAACAGTTCACAACGCTAAGTGAAAAGCATCTATTGTGCTGTGAAACTGAAAATGCAGTTTGTTTTTCCCTCGTCAGTGATCGGCACATATGGGCGGTGATGTTAAATGTGCGTAAACATGTTGGATGAGTTTCTATTCACAACCGTCTCCGTCCTGCTCTCTTTTACAGACATTACATGTAAGGATTTTAATTTAAAAAAAATCTTGTTTTGTTGCTTTTCATTACCTCATTCCCCATGTTTCACAATAAAAGCCCCCAGGGGGAGATACTCTAACCTCAACTACAGGAAGACTTTTAAATGTGAAACAACAGCAAAGAAAATCTGCATATATGAAATTAAAAAGTAGAGGCATGTCTCTACCTCGGGTGCATGAAGGCCACGCCCCACAACAGGTGATCAAGGTGATCAGCGGGCTCCAGTAGACCCAGCAACACCGGAGCAGTCAGACTGGTTCAGAGCTGAAGACTGATCACTGCTTGAATGTGGTGACGGTTACAGAAAGTGAACACCTGACATTCCTGTTTCCTCCCGTTTCCTCATTCTGCCTTTAACACCGGTGGGATATTTTATTTTATTGGCCAACGAACGCTGGCTTTTGAATTCCTTCCTTCCATGCAGCAGAAGGTTTCAGTTTGTTGCAATATGAAAATGAGCTCAGAGATATAACAGGGAGATTCCGTCACTTATCGTGTGCCGATTAGAGCTGCAGATTGTTTTCTTTATTTTACAGACTGATCTATTCGTTTGGTCCGTCAGAAACAACATCAGTTTACTTATCAAGTTTACCGTCGTAAAAAAAAAAAAAAAAAAAAAAAAAAAAAACACAAATGGAAATATTCACATTCAAGAAGTAGACACGTTTTAAGAAATTACTTCAGAAGTGTAAATATTAAAACACATTCTCATGTGTGTCCATATAATTATTTTAAAATGTTTATATTTAAAATTATTAATATTTACATGCATTTATAAATGTGTGCATATTTATTAATTATTTATATAAATAATTATTATAATTAATAATTATTTTGTTTATTATCTGTAATATGGTATACATTTGATTATCACTATTTTACTTTACATTTAGGTTGATGTATTATTATTATGTGTATAATTAACCCTTTTTAAACAAGTGTATTTGTGCATCTGTGACTCCAAACACCACAATATGTGACTTTATATAATCCAACTGAAAAGGGTGCAGCAGTTGCAGAGTGTATGTGAAGTGCATTTTTATTTTTACTTCCTTTTAATCCATTTGTTTATGCACAGATGGGAATGTTTGTTATAGAACAAATCTTTACAACAAAGAAAAATACTTTAAACAGCGAATCAACAATCAAACGGGCTGCTGGTAAAAAAAAAAAAATTAAAAAAAATTTTTAGCAGTCGACTTAAACCTCTGATGTCAGAGGGTCCTTGAACACACCAAATTTAAGATTTCAATGATTAATGATCAATGATACAAGATAAATGATTAAATGATTATTGCGCCACATTCTGTTTCACAATGATGCTCTCTGTTGTAAATCCAGCACACCCTTTTTTATTTATATTTTTTTATCTCACTATTTTTTAGTTCAATCATATTAAAAAATTCTAAGAAATCCACTGTTATAAAGACACTTTTTAAAATATTTTTTTATGAATGCATGTTTCAAAAGTCAACGAGTACTCATCACAATCAAAACTGTGATCTCAATATTAACCAAAATAATTATGGTTATGATTTGTGCCCAACTCAAGCAGCCCTTTAACACTGAAACTGAGCTGAAACTTGCTGCAAAGAACTAAAAAGGGAATCCAAACATCTGTCCTTCTAAAAACTGTAAAACCTGACGGATGATTTCTGAAACAGTCAGCAGGATTCATACGGAACAGGCTAAAGGCTGCAAACTCAGCGGTCTGGTCTTTTAAGAATGTAATATTGTTGTTGAATAATCAGATTATCTTCAGACTAGTTGAGGAATGTGACCAAATCACTGCTGCAGTTTATAATACTTTTATAAAACACAGAGACCTCGACACTAATTACAGAGAAAACCTCTGAATGTTCCCAGATGGCAGCGTCGGACTCTAATGATGTTCACAGGGTTGTTGCATTTTTTGAAATCGAATTTAATGCTTTTTAAGACCTCAACAGAAGAAAAAAAATGTAGAAATAAATAAATAAAAAAAGGAGCTGGACTGAGTTGCAACTAGAGTTGCAAAGATTAAATCAATAAATTGTCAACTACTAAAAAACGACAACTACTTTAAAAAATGCATTAAATCGGTTTGAATTATTAAGAGAAAAAAAGTCAAAAATCTCTGGTTTCATCTTCTTAAGAGTGAATATTTTCTGGTTTCTTTCCTTCCCTGCGACAGTAAACTGAATATCTTTGATTACGTTTGAGGACGTCATCTTGGGCTTTGGGAAACACTGTTGTCTTGTCACTAATAAAATTGGGTATTGTATCGTTTTTAATACTTTTTAAGTATCGCCAAAACGTGCAAGATTTAAAATACTGATAAACACTTTTTCACATTTTATATTCCAAACAAATAGATTAAAAACGAGAAAATTATACAGATTTATCGGCAATAAAAGAAAGAAATCGTTAGTTTCAGCCCTAGACTCATGACCAAAGCATTTTTTTTTTTTTTAGAAACTACCATAATTAAAAATAAAACTTTTTTAAAAAAGGACGTTAATTTCAGGAGAACACAAACCAACAGAGAGGAAGAGGAGGAGGAAGAGGAAGCAGAGATGCCTACCTTAGTACCAACTGTTAAATCTTGGTGGACACTGCTGTGAAGAGAAGACAGCGTGTTAGAAGCAGCAGGGAGAAAAACTCAAAAACAACAAGCCAAAAAAAAAAAGTTAAAATGAGGTTAAAGCTTGAGGAGACGGAGTGAAGGGCAGAGAGAAACCCAGCAGAGGGGACAGGCCAACAGCTGACAGGAGTTTGTGTCAGATAAAACATGCTTACGCTACATCGTGCGCTGTACGATGGCGTATTAGGGCCATTGTAGGTAAACATTTTGTAAAATCCAGAGCCGGAGGAGGGGGTTAAAGTTCAGAGAGAAAACAATTCAGAATTTTGGATATTAAAGTCGTACATTTGAGAAAAAAGGTCAGGAGATTAATTTTACCTGGCAAAGTGAAGCCATGTGGTTCCTTGACAAAAAAAAAATAATTCTCGTAAATTTGTTACTTTATATATTTTAAGAAATTTCATGGTTCTGTTCTCGTAACTTTACCACTTTGAATCTCAAAACATTACCCTGTCCCTCGGCTCCATAACCATCTACCTACAATAGCCTTAATACGCCGTCGTAGAGCGACGTCCATTGATTTATGTCACTTCCCCCCCATCCTTTCTCCAAATCGGCAAAACGTGACGTGATGCATTCACAGTCATCACGTCAAATCTGAGGGGATAAAATTCACTACAAGACTTAAAACCTCACGTGTTTCTGTGGAGATAAAGCTAAATTCCTGACGATGTTGCTGATTTTAATGAATTTTTCCTGATTGATTCCGCACAGTGTTGATATTGTAAACTTAGAAAATAATGTGTGCAGGTCTACTGCATCACACGGCAGCTGCAACAGGTCAGAATGAGCAGTGAAAAAACACTGTTAATATCACATAGTTCACATTGAACCCTCACTCAGAAAGCCACAAAGCTGCTCCACAGAGAGAACAAAGACTGAACATGAGCATAGTGAGAGCAGGTCCAACCACAGATAAGGCGTTTAACATCAACACGTCATGCAGAGGATTTCAGCTGCAAGGAAGGATGCTGTGGGATCAATCTGTCAATATTTGTTATGACTCACAATTTGTAAATCTGAAAAGCAGGAATTGAAACAAGTGAGATGAGTAAATAAAAATGTGTCAGAGATACAGAAACATAAATACACAAAAGGGGACGGGGGGGAGAAACGATTAATGTAAGAAACGAGATTCTTTCCTTCGAAAATCGATTCACGACTTCCCAAAAAAAAAAGAAAAAAAAGATTTAAAATATAATTTTTTCCTACAAAAGAACCTAAATATTGCTACTGGTGGGACAGTAATGCCAGTGTTTCCCACCATTTCCCCACCCCCCTGCGAAATAAAAGACACTAAATATTTAATTTTCTTAATTAAAATGCACTAATTTCCGCTCAGTGCGAGTCTTTACTGCGTTAACTGTCATTTACTGTTGCGCCAATTCTCTCCTTTTCTCGCTCTGATGTGAAAGAAAGCTCTGCTTGCTCTGCTCAGTAGTCGGCTACCAATATTAGTTGCTCCGCTTCAACAATGTTAAGCTGGAAAAAAACGTGAATTTCAACTGTGGCGTCTGTCGGGAGATGCAGTGACTTAAACCCAGAAAGGAGTGGAAGAGCCGTTGGTACAGAAAAGGTCCAGTAACCGCTCGGCTAATTTATGCAGCGTAAAAAGCCGTAGGCTTAAGCTAATATTGGCGATTAGAACCCCAATGAACTGAATCAAGAATCGATTTTGAAATCAAATTGTTACTGAAAGACTCACAATATGCATACAAAAACCAAAGATCTCTAGCCTTTCAAAACGAACGGTTTCGCTGCAGTCAGTTTGCTTGCTGCACGCAAAAGGAAGCCGCGCACTATTATAGTCATTATAGAAAGTTGATTTAATAAAAAATAAATAAACTAATTTAATCTGATGAATCACTTTTTGTTCAAGGATTTTTATAAATTACATAAAATATGACATACATCCGAAGCTTAATTTGAAAACCTCAATTGAAGCTTTGAATGCAAATGTATTATTTCCCCCGTACTTAATATATTAAATGTCCAAAAAAGTAGTCAAGTAATGTCTTTTAAACAGACCGAAGAGATTCATTTTTATACAAGGTACGTTGGATTATTTACTCCAGTAAAAGTAGTAAAACCTCAACAGGAAAACGTGTTTAAAAAAAAGCATATTTTCTTCTTAAAGCGATACATATATTCATACAATATTCATCTGCAGCCAGAAACGTGTAGTGGAGGAAAAGTACAAATAACTTTATCATGTAGGAGATTTCTACTTGGCCATTTTTTTTATCTGTCCCATTTCCTGGTTCGTCTCTTAGCTTCCGGTTGCCGCTACAGTAAATATACAAGTAAAGAGTTTGCTATACATTTCTCAGAGTTGTGAATACATGACTACATTTAGGAGGAAGTCTTGTGACCCTACACCACAACAGATATCAGATTTTTTTAAAAGAAGCATATTTGAGTCAACTCAAAATGTATAAATCAATTGGTAGATGACCTATTTTTATATTTGAATTATCTCCAAAGACTCACTAGTTCTTGCTCTTCCACTGTGGGGACTTCCTACACTAATAATTTTTTTTGAAATCAGTTAATTGAATGTCTACCATTTGGTCTCCATTTCTTTGTATTCTATTCCTTTAATGTCTTTTTGTATTCAAAGAATCAGAATCAGGTGTATTGGAGAGTAGGTTTACACATTTTGAATTTGCATTGGTGTTTTGGTGTAAAACAACAACCATAGTAAGACAATAAAATACAAAAGTAGCAACTGATAAATAAAACATTTTGACAATATAAATGTCTTTGGATTTTGGACTGACATATAGATACAGATATTGGTGACATTTAAAAAAGACATCACCTTGAACTTTGGGGTGGACATTTTTCACTATTTTAATTAATCTAGAAAATCATATGCAGATGAATCCATAATTTAAATTATTGTTAGTTTCTAGTAGTACTTTTTATTTTTATTTTTTTATCAAAATCAGGTTAATTGGAGTTGGTTTTCACAAAGAAAGAATTTTACTTGGTGTTTTGTTGCATAACAACAAACGTAATACAAGAAAATAAGATAAAAGCAAGTACTGCAAAAGTTAAGCTGCAAAAATAAAATAGAAAAAATTGGAAAAAATACAATACAGCCCATCTGTTTAAGGACACATGAGGAATTACAGTCCCATACAATAAAACAATATCAAGTTTGCACAGAAGAGAAATACTCAGGTGAAGTCCATGTACAGGTCACATGTAGAAATGAATACTTAATAAGCACAAAGTTGGTCAATTGTCCTCGACACTAAGAGACTGAAAAGGCAGCCGGTTATACTGAAGCTGGCTGTACAGGCTGTAAACCAGCTGGAAGAAGACCCCTCAGGGCAGAATGAGCCCTGACAAAGCACAAATATTCCCAACAGGAACTCAAACGCCTCACAGTCTGGTGCCAACATGACTTTTACTATATGTAACAGTTAAAAAGAACAGTGTGCACAACATTACTGTCTTCGGGAGGTGTGGTAAACGGACTCCTGCAGGTCCATGACAACAAATGTATCAATACTATTGTATTCAATGATAAAACAAACAGGAACCTTAAACAGATGCAGTACAAACAGATTGTTCTCATGTCTCCTCCCTTTGCCAACAACTGCATGGAGTTTAATTTGAGACCAGTTCTGTGTTAAATGACCTGACGTGTCACCAGGTAGAAATACATCTATTTAAAAACCATAAAGATGTAAGATTTTAAACTCAATTTCAGAAAAGTATTTAATCTAAATGGCAAAGTTTAACATCTGAGCACCAGTTACTTCCGTTTCGCCGAACTCCATATGAAATACCGTCATTTTAAGAGTTCCCCTCTTAATCTTCAAAACCACAAACCTATAAAAGAACAGACTCTTACATCTTAAAATAATCAACCGGCAACAAACGAAGCTACATTATTTGATACAAAATACTTTCTTTGTGGCAAACATTCATGTTCAGCAATAATCTGTTTCAAATTAGGCCTCCAGTCTGAATTACACCGTTTTCCCCCAACATCCGAGTTCCAGTTACTTCCGTTCGTTATCGGGCAACTAAAACTGAACTCCGTATGAAACAGTCATTTTAAATTTCTCTTCTTAATCCCAACAACCAGAAACCTATATGAACATGACTACTTTACCTTAAACGAATCGCCTGGAAACACTCTTCAATTCGGCTAACATGAAACACATGGAACTACATTAATGTTAACAAAATATAAACTTTTGTAGGAGAGGGACCATCGGCAAAATATCCACAGTGGGCGTGTGAACATCGTGAAGCTATAACGTTATTGGAAGTTATGCACGTTGCCGATTCTTCCCACAATTTATAGATCACAATCAGATCTTAAGTACAAGGTTTAGTGCTAAATAAATACGTTTCTGCAGGTAAACGAGGCCACGCGTAAATGCCGGGTTGTGTTAATGGAGTTTGGTTTGGAGTTGAGAATGGCCCGTTCCGAGGCTAACACTGCAGCTAACGCGGCTAGCTTCCTTATTATTACCACTTAAACACAACTTTAGCGACAGTTAAGCGAAGTACAATAACACCGACTTCTCTGTGGTGAAACATTATGTGACAAAATGTTTGCGTTATTTCTCTGAGGTGTGAATAAAACAGCCAGAAAGTACATTTAATCTGAGTGTACACGTAAAGACGCTTGGAGAACTCACCCGTCCATTGCACAACACGGAACTGCGGAGCAACAGGTTCCAGCAGCCAGCGGCCAGCAGGAGACCGAACCACCGCTGTTATAAACCGACAAAATGGCGTTCGACTAAAGACGCTCCCTGATTGGACAGTTGGCAACATTTGTGGGCGTTCCGGACCGTAGGCGGGTGCTGATTGGTCGGTTGGACAGAGAGAGCAACAACAAAGACCAAAATTCCAGCGATCAAAGATTGTCTATGAGGAAAATGTGCGACTCACTGGAGAAAACCGACACGCTTTTAATTCTGGGTAAGTGGGCGTTGTCCCGACAAAATATAACGCGTGTACATGTCGCTGTGCCGCGTGAAAAGACCCGGAACTGCCTCACTCTTTTGATCCTCTGTAAAGGAAATAAATAACACTTTATATAACGCTCGTGCCTCACTTTAAAAATGATGATCTGATGTCCTTATAAAATGTCTGCTTCAAAAAACAAATCATAAAATATAAAATATTAATATATATATATATATTTTTATTATTTATAACCAAGATCCTGATCATAACTACCAAATATTCATAATTTTTATTTTAACCCTTTAAATGCCAATTAAATTGAATTATACTATATCATTTTATACTAACAGACTTATTATAGGAGCTGAGGTTCAATTTACAAAAAAAATTAAAATCACACCCATGTCAACAGTTTTGCCATATGCATCAATGCAACCAAAATTATGGAATTTAACAAGCAAAAAAGAGTATTTTCTAATATTCAACAATACCATGTTGATCTTGAAGAATCGAAACATTATCAAAATAAAAGAAGAAATGCATATGGAGCCAGAGTGTGCAATACGCATCTCATCACAATGCTTGGTTAGCTTAACTTTTACAATATTTTATAAATGAATGCAAAGACACAAAACAATAAGGAGGTGCAAAACGACAAAAAAATTGATGGAAAACAACCACAAAGACACACGAAATGACTACATAGAAACGTAAAACATGTAAAAATACAGACTAAAAGACTACAAGGAGACACTAAATAACCACAAAGAGACCCAAAATGATTACAAGAGACGCAAAATGACAAAAAATTGATTTTCTTATATCAAAAAACGTATCTCAAAAACACGCAAAACGATTAGTAAATCAACCACAGAGGCTCGCCAAACATCTACAAAGGGATGCATAATTACTAAGAGTAGACTCTTTGAGACTCTTTGAGTTAGGGTGTCTTGTTTCTACGTAGAGGGGAGGGGGGGGGGGGCTCTTACATTTCTGTGCCCAGGGGCCCATCCTCTCATAATACGTCCATAGTACCAGAAAAAAGTCAGTTTCCAAAGCCTGAATGTCAGACCTGTGAGGCCTCTGAGGATAATTGTAGGTGAGAGTGTTGGAGTCAGTTCTACGTGTATGGGATGAATATAATATCATATTTCAAAAACTGAAAAAACATCCTTTGAAAGCTTGTAATCGAAGATGCAGATGCAGATGTACATTTGCAGTTTTATTACACTCACGTCCGCAAACTCTGAATATGTGTTTGAGTGCTGCAGCTGTGAAGAAGGAACATTTAAATACAAAATAATGTTTTCGGAGGTTCATCATCAAAACATTATGCGAGCCTTCAAAGCTTGCTAAACCGTTTTCATTACATTTAAACCTTCAAAAGCTTTTTATTTTCAGTTTTGAATTATATTCATCCTACACACATGCAGGATTAGGACTCATCTCTGCCCTGAAGGTGCAGCAGAGCGTCCTGGTGTGTCGTCTGATCTCTGGACTTCAGAGTAAAAAGGAGCATTTTGTTTCCTGTGAACTTTAAAGCAGTCAGACCTCTTTCAGACGACTCAACTCTCCTCTGACTGAAGCTGTTCAGGAGCTTTTCTGGTCTCACAAAAAAGTAAGTTTTAATACAACAGAATGGCATTCTCAATTTGTCGAGGTCGCAGTTTTAAACACATGGATAACGTTGTGAAATGAAACAAAACTACTTGGATCGTGTTTGTTGCATAGCTTAGGTTAAGTACAATACGTACGTGACATAAGTTAAGTTAACTCAACTTAATGGACAGCGGCCTCGCAGCAGAAAGTCCTGTGTGTTTGACCCCTCCTCTCCAACCTCCCCCGACTCCGTCTTTGATTAGAAATATTTGTGATGAGTCAAAAACAAAATATGTTTCCCTCAAAACCTAATTAACAATGCAGTTTTGTTGTGTGGGAAGGTTATTTTTAGGGGACTAGGCTGGTGACGATGACGGGGTTTGAACCTGTGGCTGTTCAGGGACAGTACTGATGTGTGGACAGTGAGAACAGCAGGCTGCTGGAGTCAGTGTCAGTGACACTGATAAATAATTCCTCCACTCGCTGCTTTCAGGAGATTACTTTGTGTTGGAATATGAGCCAGCTGCTCACATGTGAATAATTCAACACACACACACACACACGCGCCCGCGCACATATTCACACACACAAACGTACACAAACACACGCGCACATATATTCACAAACTCACACAGACACACACACACGCGCACGTATTCACAAACTCACACACACACACTCAAACACACACGCACACAAAAAAACACACACACTAAAACACACACACACACACAAACACACACACACACACACAAAAACCCCCACACACACACACACACACACATAATTTAATTTGAATTAAAATTTTATTTAATCTAACCATTTGACAGTACCTCCCCGGCCCACTAGATGGCGCTCTGGTGCGGCGCTCTGATGCGGCGCTCTGAGGCCAAGGGCGTCGGATGTCGTCCCGCTGTTTGGCACATGGTTCTGAAAACGACATGATGTGGCTGAAATAACTGACATCAGGCTTTTACACACAATGTCCAGGCACATGATCAGATGAGTTACGTTTGTGATCAAATCTACAGCATGTGAATAGTTCAATAGTCCTCTAACATGAGGAAATGTGACACAGAGGAGGAGGAGGAGGAGGAGGAGGAGGAGGAGGGGGGGTCGTTCCAAACAGGGATCCAGAGGCTTAGGTGGACTGTTCAGCTGTTTTGTCAAGTTCTAAATTCACTCAACACATCCTCACATTGCCTTGGGTCCTTTAACGTTACTCTATTATTAGCCTATGTGCACCATCAATAGGACGCCACGCACGAGAAGGTCCACATTTCACGATATCAAGTTGATCTGCTGGCCGCCGTCACCGTGGCGAGACATGATTTGGGGCCTTTTCTTAGATCTGTTTCAGTTCAATCCTCAAAGGACACGACGCCCTCAACAAAGGAAAGGTCTCCTCTGCTGCCCTGCACCTTCGCTAATACACACACCTCACACACCCCACAGCGTAAGATCTAACACTTGTCGTGGTGTTTGTTTGTTTGTTTGTTTGTTTGTTTGTTTTGCCCTCTCATGTTAATCCTGTCATGGCACCGGATGTAGTCAGCTCTGTCTCGTCTCACCCGTCACGTCTCACTCTAAATAAAATGATATATTGTTTTGAAAAAAGCACTGAAAGCCATGAAATGTCCCACATTTGTAATCCAATACATGTTCTGTTGGAGAAAACAGAAGCAACAAGTCAAAGTCAAACGGACTCTTCATGCTTTCCCACTGAAATGTCAAAGATGCTAGTTAAGGGAGATAACCAGTTGCTCTGAATCGACCGTTGATGTGTCGGGTGCTCTTTCGGAAAAACAGGATAAACAGGAAGGCGATCCAGGCTCTCCAAAATGTAAGAACAAGCAACCACGAGGAAGGAAATAGTAAAAAGCCTCTATTATAGTGGCTGATTCATTAAAAAGACAACATGTTTCCACCAATGTTGGTCTTCGTCAGGACTAAGGCTTTTTAATATTTCCTTCCTCGGACTCCAAGAAAGCTGTTAAAAGCTCAGTAATGAATGTCCTGCTGGTGAATTGTAAAATGAGACTGGTTTGCTTCTGCAGGCCATCGTTCCTCTCTCAGTGACGACAAGTTGTTTTTTGTCCCCCGGGAGATTATCCTGTTGAGTTTCGCCGGATTAAGGAGCGCTCACATGGAGCTGTCTGTCAAACGGAGGCGCACACAATGCCGGGTAATGCCGGCTTTGTTCTGTCTGGCTGTCTGGATCCCACAAACTTTAACCTTGTTGTTTCAATGCAAGCAAACATATTTTGGAGTTGGAGGAGCTAGAGGAAATAATGTCTGCGTTGCACGGCTGCTGGCTCACGAGGGAATGCCGATCAGGTGTTATTTCAGAGAAGTGTGTCGTCATATCGTTTCATCTTTTGGGACCTTTTTTAAAGCAACGTAATGTAGGATTCGGTATTTTTTTTGTGACTTGGCTCCACTTACACACCAAAAACTAGCCAGTCGACAACCTTTGCTAACACAGCCAAACATCTAGTGCAACAATACAGACATAGCAAGAAGCTTGTATTACTAACACAGCTCCATTGCACACTTAGCATTACTTTAGCAACAAGTAAAGCTTTCTATCTATCTATCTATCAGGAAACTCAGAGAATCACCGCGGGTTGATCCAGAGCAGCCGGAGGACATCAGAGGGAAAACCAGAAAATATTTTCTCCAGTTTCAACAAAACTTATAAAGGCCTCACACACATTCTCCCAGGAGATTGTACGATTGTAGTTGAGGCACCATTCTCAACTTTTACACGTCAGTGTGGCATCAAAATTATTTAAATCCTTTATCTTGAGATAAACTAGCTACATAATGTTGCTTTAACTGCAGCAGTGGTGGAAACTGCGTGTGGAGGTTTGGGACACTGACAGATGTGGCTCAGTATTGTGAAGAACACGTGATTAATCTACATCAGCCTTATTATGCAAAGAATGCAAAACTGGATTTTGACTTTGACTGTGTGTAAAACAACACATTTATGTGCACACAGTACACATTATGTAGAGCACTGGTTCCCAGCCTGGGGTCCCCAAAGCTTCACATGGGGGCCCCAGGCCTTCTCGACTTTAATGGGTGCAAGACCACTTTTAAAAAAAATATACATTTGAGCTACACCTCAGAAATATACCTTCGCATTTCTGTGAAGAAAATTACATGAATTTGTTATTTTTTGGAGTTTGGATTATTATTTCAAATATACAAATTATATTTACTGAGCTGTCGCTCTCTGCTAAACAGCCTCGTCCTGCATAAAACAACCAAAAAGCTAATAGAACGATGGCCAAGTGTCAGGGAGAAAGAAACACTGAATTTGGCAAAAGAAGCCTAAAAAATAAAAAAGATTATACGGAGAGAGAATTGTATTAAAAGGTTAAAACAAATTAAAGGAAAACTGATCTTTGATCCAATATTCACAGGAAATAATCTGCTCAAAATTCATCCAAATCGCTCATTTTACACAAACGTCCTGCAGTTACTGCCGTCACTTTTTGGGTTTCCTGGAACGTTTGTCAGTTGTTCTGCGCTGTCATTGTCATGCATTGAATATAATATGAAATATCCACAAAATATGTCACCTAGTCAGTTTCCCCAACGACAGAAAAGGGGGCCCCTAAGGAAGAAGGTTGGGAACCACTGATGATCAACCAGCTGCCTCCTCATGCTACATGAAGTAACTTTCACTTACTGAGATGAAGTCATTCGCACCAAGCTTGTCTCTCACTCATTCCCGCGAACCAGAAAACCATCAAACGCTCTAAGCCTATTGTATAGTCTGCGTTTTGATTGTTTTATCATAGTTCCGTTGATGCTGGACCAGAGTTGCCTTGCATCATTATAACCAAAGCTATCTTCGCCCTCATGCTGACAGAAGGCTATTTTGGAGGTTAGTATGTGGGGAGAGATATGTCAGCTGTTCAGCACTACGCTCCATCAAAGCAAGGAAAAAAGAGAAAGCGCTGCAGCCTGTCCGCCTTTGGGACAGGGACACAGCTCGCAGACCTGGGCATGCTCTCCTTTGGCTAAACGCTTGTTGTTAATCTTAAAGGCTTTGTTGGACACAAGACAAGACTGTTGCCATGTTGGATGTTTTAATGCACTTTTTTCAGGTGAGGCCGCTTTGTTTTTTTTGTCATTGGTGCGACACGAGGACATGCAAGAATTCATTCTTTCTAGAAAACCTCCGTCTAAGTTTGGAGGCGGGTGCATCGCTGCAGGTGACACGTTCTTGTGTTATTTTGGCAGTCTTTTATTTGTTCGCATACTTTGATAAAGCCAAAAGTCTATTTAATGTCAGTGGAAAGTTTGTTGTGTGTGTACGTTTCATGAAAGGTCAAAGTCTTTCACGCTCAGCTGTTTTGAGTCAGCTCAACTTGTTTCCAAGATGGTTTTATTTTTAATTAGCATGGAATTTATTCATCGTGGAGAAGATCTACATAAATACAATGAATAGGCCTCTAGAGGTAATCTAGATAATGGTTGGCAGATTCAGTCCCGCTGTGTGACGCATTATGAAATGTAATTTAAGCCGGTATAATGAGAGAGAATGACCCTCCTCTTGGTGCACGTACAGAAAAAACTTGCAATGATAGTGGGAGGAGCCAGCCTCTGGAAAAGTGTGTCACGATCTCTCATGTCATATCAATCAGTTTTGTGATTGGCAGGTCTCGTTTTTTTTGTTTTAAAGCTTCTTCTCAGTCCAGTGCATGCAGCCTGGTGGAGGTGGCATCACAGCTGAGTCTATATTGGGGGTGCTGAGCTCAGCCAAGTGAGGTGACGGAGATTACTCTGCTGTTCATTACTGGGGAGGACTGGCATGCCATCACAGGGCTCACCCGCTTCACAGTGAAGCCATGTGTGTCCATTTTGATAGACCTCTGTTGCCATTTTTGGAAGTGATGGTTTTATATCATTATTTGCCTGAGAGGATTTTGTTCGGCATGTGAAATTAAGTTTTGACCAAAACAAACATTGCAACATCTACAGAGTACCCGGCTTACCAAAATATTCTTTATAACAACAATACAAGTTCCCTGATAAATATATACATTTTTCATCATATTATAGTTGTGATAACTTTGGTAAAAAGCGAGCAAGATTCCCTCATCACACTGAGAGAAGAGCAGGAGACATGGGAGACACTATACCTGGAGGAATAGTAGCTGCTGCAAGTAAGTTCCTCTCTCACGCAAGAGGTACATTTCAGTGCTGTAGCTAATGACCTCTTGGATCTCTAATGTCGCGCGTGTGTGTGCCAGAGAACCGTCTGCAGGTGGCGAAGGGCTTGGAGGATGTGGAGGTGTCCGAGTGTGAGAGCTGCTCCTTCGAAGTGACCCTCAACCTGGCCTACATTGAGGGTGTGTGGACCAGAGATGGGATGCAGCTGAAGTCCAAGCCCAACTGGCGCATCAGCACGCATGGGAAGAAACACTCCCTGGTGCTGAACCGGGTGGCTTTGGGGGACGCAGGCCTGTTCTCTTTTCAGGCCAACGGCATTCAGACTGCAGGCAGACTCAGTGTCACAGGTAAGGTGGTTAAATAGACTGTGCTACCTCCATGGCCACAGGATATAATTGTGTCCATGTGACCAACACTTTGGACATGTCGGGTCAAATCCAGGTCAAAGCCGAGACCTGACCAACATTCGTATGACAGGATAAACCTTTGACTTAGCACCAACTTAACCATCACCAGGTCAAAATTAGAATTTGTCCAATACATTGGTTTATGAACTTGCTAAACTAATGACATCCCCAATTTGCAAACGTTAGCAAATCTAGTAATCCGCTAAACTAAGATGGTGAACATGGTAAACATCATGCTAGCAGGCTAATGTGAGCATTTCCCTTAAAGCCCTGCTGTGCCTACTGTCTCACAGACCCACTGACATGACTCTTTTAATAGTTTCGAACATCAGAGCCTCATCATCTTTATGAATGAACAACAGGGTCAATCGAAGCGCGATCTGACCGATTTTATAAAGTTCGGTTTGGTTGCTGTACAGGTTTCAGTTCTGTCTTCTTCTGCCAGCTAGGGACATCCACGTAGTGAAGGAGCTGGAGGATGTGGACACGACGGAGCGTCAAGCCGTGAACTTCCTGTGTGAGGTCAACCAGGTGGATTTGGATGGTCGGTGGTACAGAGATGACTGCCGGATTCGACCTGGGCACAACATCAAGATCAGTCAGCAGGGTGAGAGACCAACCAAAGCAGTATACACACTCCCCAGTGCCTGCTTCATTGTACACTCAACTTCGCTAAGAAGCTTTGTTTGAGTGGTCGCAGCGGTCGTAGATACATAAAAAAAAGATAATTTAAAACCTGATGGAATACAATACATAACTAGAATAGCACTCGGAGAGCACACACACCTCGGGCGAGGCCAATGGTGCATTCACTTGCTCCCCAGATGGTCCCATTTTCCTGAGTTGGTAAGTCGTTCATCCAACTTTGGTGTGTTCATGAGCTTTAAGTCGTAATGTGGAAACAACATGGACGCTACACAGAAGATTTGTCGTAGGCCTATTTTATTGATCAGAGTGTTTCCAGTATATACTGACAACGATAAGCAAAGGAAACGGATCAGGTGAGCCATGAAATGTGCACCAAAATCTTCGCCCACTTTCCGACTTGTTGTTCCGACTTGAGGGAGCTTTCACGTGAATTTTACCAGTTGCCTACAAATTTTTCTAAATATTCCGACACCACAGTATTGCAGCACAAATCTCGCAATGTTGAGGAACGTGAAACTGAGTTTGTGTATCCGCCCTGTGATTCGGATCTGTTTCAAAGTTTAGAGGGTTCTTCCTGGGCCCATAATACACCATTCCACCAAGTTTCATGAAAATCAGGCCTGTAGTTTTTCTGTAATGCTGCTGACAGACAGACAAACAGACAGGCCGAGCTGTACACTCCTTGGCGGAGGTAAAAAATTAAAATGCATTTTGCTTTGATCTGATTGCAGGTAAAACTCACACCCTGTTCTTCAAGTCAGTCCGGCCAGAGCATGCTGGAGAGATCAGATTCACTGCAGAGCGTGTCTCATCCTATGCAACTCTCACAGTAAAAGGTGACTATTTATATCACGTCTTATCGTGGATTCATGGAGGATATGAGTTGGTCGCTTTAGGTTTACAGCCTGTTCATCCCTTCTTCAGAGCTCCCGGTCCAAATAGTGCGTCATCTGAGAGTCAAGATAGCCATGTATCGCCACCGGGGTCTGCTGGAGTGCCAGGTGTCCCGGGCTAATGCTCAGGTCAGGTGGTACAAGAACAGGAAGGAGCTCCTGCCCAGTAAGAAGTACCAGCTGATCAGCCAAGACGTCTACAGGCAGCTGACCATCGATGACGTCTGCTCTTCAGATGAGGACACTTACACCTGTGATGCAGGAGATGACAACACCTCCTGTCAGCTGCTGGTGGAGGGTGAGATGCCCGCCGTCACAGAAACGATATCAGTCACAATGTAACGGGGAGACACAACCAATAGATGGAACTTCCCCAGTTGATTACTTACTTATATATTTGTATTGTAACGTCATTAATCGAATGTAGAGGTATTTTTTTTATTATCTCTTTGTTCACATGTCATTCACAGCCTGATTTATAGAACATATGTCATATTTCAACAAAATGAAACAAGAATTTTGAACCCGGCTTCATCCAGTGTTCAGATATCTGTTCTTGAAACGTATGCAAATTAGCACATATTTAATAAGTTAATGCACAAATTGCCTATTTTAACATAACATTACAGAAAACGTGTCATACAAAAAAAATATTGTTTTAATGTCAGTCATGAACTGGAGAAGTTTCATGGTGATATGTGTTAGTTCCACCTGTCTCGCTTTACGTTTGGGGCCTACAGTTTGTTTTGCATTCATGTAGCCACACAAAATATTTCCGTATAATGAGTAATGCCCCTGTGCATGTGTGTTTCTAATGTGCAAACAATACAATGTTATAAGTCAGGGGTTGTGTCAGTTGTGGTGATGTGTATTATGGCTGTACATGCAGAGCAGGCGATCAGCATAGTGCGGGGGATGAGCTCCGTGGAGGTGATGGAGCCCGAGCCGGCGCTGTTCAAGGTGGAGACCAGCCTGAAGTCAGGGAGGGCTCCCCGGTGGACCCTGAACGGTGAGGTGCTGGAGCCTTGTGCAGCAGTGAACATCGACAGGCAGGGCACCCTCCACAGCCTCTGTCTCACCTCCACACAGAGCTCCATGTCCGGCCCCGTGCTCTTTGTAGCTGGCAAGAGTCGCTCCACCGCGCAGCTTAATGTCACAGGTGAGTTGGCTAAAGAGAGAGCGGGGATAAGGCAATCTGAAGTGGTCATAGAACTGGATTTTTCTTCATTTTTAATCTAAAAGAAAGTTAAAATGGTGGCCTAAAATAAAATAAAATTCAGTGTACAATGTAGAATTATTGTTTTTATGTAAAAGTTTAATGTGGTAACATTTTTTTAAGTCCCCATACTCAGCATTTATGAGCAGTATACATCTAATAAAGGGTGTATAACACACTATAATGTAGTTGTACACAGATATAAGTACAGATAATGTGTTTATTATTGTGCAGTATTTGTGAGAAATTCGAACTTCTCCCATGAAGACATATATTTTATATTTTTACAACAGTGTTTTACATTCATTGTTTTCATTATCTGTTTATGCAGCAGCCTCCACATATGGTTCCCCCACAGGGAGAGTTATGGTGACAAATGATAAACACTTATAGTGCAGCTGGCTACAAATTGTGAATGCATTTTTGATTTTGTAGGAGTGTCTCATTAAGCAGGGTTGCATCTCTCCCCTCCAGAGCGATCTCTTCAGGTTGCCCACCACCTGGAAGATGCAGAGGCGAAGGAGAACAGCTCTGTGACTCTGAGCTGTGCCTTCGCGCCCTCTCCCAGGGTGGTGCGGTGGTTTAAAGGCCGCACGGCGCTGAAGTCCTCCAACAAGTACAGCATGAAGAGGGAAGGGAAACGAGCACAGCTGACCATTCATGGCTTATTAGGGATGGATGCAGGACAGTACCGCTGCATGGCTGGGGGTTCTCAGAGCACAGCGCACATTAAGGTTGAAGGTAGGTAAAAAAAAAAACATGGTTTGAGGGGAAATTGAGGAGTACGGAAGCTCTGAAGGGCCATGGTTCAGACATTTTGTTTCCTCCGTTTTTGCACGATGCAAGTTCTTTTTTTTTTTTATTTCTCTCTCCAGATAACAAAACTTTCGAGATAATGAAATGATAAATTTGAGATCAAAGATGAAAAATGTTTGATAAATTAAACGTTATAATGTATCTTGTTATCTCGGGGGGGGGGGGGGACATTTGTTATTTCGAGATAACATGTTATCTTGTGTAGAACTTATTATTTTTTTTATTTGGCACGTTCCTGAGGAATAAAATTTTTTTTTTTTTTTTTTGTATAACTTCAATTTGTGTGATGATCGAGATGTTTTCCCCACTTCCTGTTTTATTTTGTAAAGTTCTTTCCCCTTGTGTCTTGTTTAGTTTTACTTCCTGTCTCCCTGCCACCCTTGTGTTGTTACCTGCCCTCTCCAGCTGTGTCTCGTCTGTCATTAGTGTCTGTGTGTATATATACTTCTCTTGTTTCATTGCTCCTTGTTGGTCGTCGTCTATGACTTCCATGTCTTTCATCCTCGTGTTTCCTCGAACCAGCCTGGTTTGCGTTTTAATTTTTTTGCTTTTGCCTGCTTGTAGTTAGTTGTTTTTGTAAGCTTTTTATAATAAATCTCTCTTTTTGTTAAACCACCGTCTGTTATCTGCGTTTGGTCCTCCCAGTTAACCTTACCTCCTTGAAAGATCGTGACAACTTGTTATTCTTGAAGTCACTGACAATTGAGAAATACAACAAAAAAAAAAATCTTAAATAAAAAGTGTTTATTTGTGCAAGTTTATGAATAAATGTTACCTTTGTTTTAGGTTTGCCTTTGTGTGTTTACATTATTGCAATCAGTTGAACTTTTTCAAATATAAAAACTCGATAATCTCACACACTTTATTAACTGCTTTCATACCGTAATTTGCCACAACGCCTAAATTGGCGCATAGAGGACCGGAAATTAGCACCTCTATCTACTTAATCCAGAATCCATTTTGAATCAAATTGTAAAAATACTGAATGATTCGCACCCACTACTTTCTGTATTGGGTATTCATTATGTTCAGATTTTTATTACAGTACTTCTTTATGTAAGTTCAGTTGAAGACTTGTTATTGATTTCGCCTCTTTAATTGCAGTGCGAACGCTGAAGTTGGTTAAACACCTTGAGCCGGTGGAAATTGAGGAGGATGGCTTTGCCACATTTTCATGTGAGCTCAACTACGTGGTCGCCAATGCGGAGTGGCTCGTCAACAATGTTCGCCTCTATAGCAACGCCATCAACAGGATCCAGCACATGGGCACGATGCACAGCCTCACGATCAAGAAGCTGCGGCCACAGGAGAGCAGGGTCACCTTCAAAACGGGCCTCCTCTCTGAGACAACCATCTTAAAGGTCAAAGGTCAGTTTAAGGAATAACTGAAGTAGTATATGATCTAAAAATTTTTTTTTAAAAAAAGTAACTTCTGTTTATTGATTTTAAAGAGCTCTTTAGAAATACAGCAAATATGCAGCAAAAAAAACAATAACTATAGAAAAATAAATAATAAAACATTGGCTGTAACGCATAATAGGAAAAGTTACATATGTTTTTTCACATAAATTACAAGGTATGGGCATATAACCATTAATAATTCACTCAAATTTTTGTCTAAACTAAAGATTTCCTGATTTTCTGAAGAGTCTGTCTCTGTTTGACATTGTGAATCTTATTTTCTCGAAGTAATATACTTCCTAATTCCTTTAGCTACATATCAAACGTTGGGAAGTTTGCATATTTCCATAATTGTATTAGCAGTTTCTAAATTGTATGAGTAGGAGTTTCTCTGTTACTTGAACTTCTGAGAAACATGGACGCTTAGGAATGATAATCTTGTTTGCAGAGCGCCCGGCAGTGTTCCTGAGGTCTCTGGAGGATGCAGTAGGAGAAGAGCAAGGGGAAGTCTGTCTTCAGTGTGAAATTTCCAAAGAGACAGTGACCCCTGTGTGGAGGAAGGATGGTATGGTCCTGACCGCTGACGATAAACACGAGTTACTCCAGTTTGGGAAGTCCATGGCACTGATTGTCCACTCCCTGAGCAAGGAAGACGCTGGACAGTACACCTGTGACCTGGGCACCAGCCAGACCAAGGCAAAAGTTACCGTCCATGGTGAGTAGGAAGAATGTTGTTGGTTATTTGGTAAGAACTCCACACCTTGAAAATCAAGTGTTGTTCTCACATTAAGAGGTTTGTCTTTTGATAACCGTACCACCAAATGATCAACGTATCTTCATCTGTTCATATAATATGTTACGCAAAGTTATTCCTCATTTTTTTTGTGAGTTCTCCTACGAATGTCTAACAACATATATCAATTTACATGCATACAGTCTTTCCAAAATAAACTTCCGTCTTCACAGGAAACAACTTGGTTAGGTTTTGGAAAAGATCGTGGTTTAGGTTAAAATAACTACGGAAGAGGCGAAGTTACGTGACAAATATGTCTACATTTTGGTTAATATAACTACCGAAGTGGTGTTACTAAAATGCGGAAGTTACGTGACAAATAAATCCATTCTGGATTGACACGGGACACGACCAGCGTTCTCTGGGGTTAAAGTCCAGAGACATCGACCTCCCCCCATGTAAACTATGTCGCTCTTTATAATTCTTGGTTCACAATTAAATGGATAACGTACAAATTGATTTTGTGGTATCTGTGCAAATTACTCTATGCATTATTTTTTCTTATGTAGGCCTATAGTTACGAACAGTTTATGAGAACAGCCTGAAATAATTGATAGAATGACAGAAGGAACTTTGATGCATTTTTTAATTGTGAACCTCTAATAACATTTTTCTTAGCACTGTTAAATGACTCTCTGTGGCATTACAGTAAAAGATATATTTACTGTAATAAGGCTGCTTTATTGTTGTGTTCCTCTACAGACTTACACATCACTATTGCTCAACGTATGAAGACAAGCTCCGTTCTGGAAGGTGAAATCTGCTCTTTTGATTGCAACCTCTCTCATAATGTTGACGATGAGCCCTCCTGGACCATCAATGGCCAGGTGGTGGTTACCAACAGCCGTATCCAGGTTATCAACAATGGCCGCAACTATAAGATGACCATCAGAGATTCTATGCTGACCGATGCTGGAGATGTGGTGTTCACAATTAAAGACCTAAGCTGTAGGACCATGCTCTTTGTTAAAGGTGAGTACCTGGTTGTCTCTGTGTTTTATTTGGAAATTCTTATTCTCTATCTATTCTGAGTTCTTTTTTCAGGTCCCCCCACAGTGGTTGCTAATCTTCCTGTGGTCCACATAAAATTAAACAAACACTGACCGCATACAGATAGAACAACATACATACAAACAGACTGACCATGTCATCTAAAATCAAAGCAATCAAAATATCAATCGACTTCAACAATTCATGTACAGTTATAAACCAACTAGTTCATCCAAACCATCCATAACAATCCATAACAAAATAACCTGGCAGGAGGTATTATTTCTATTGTGTGGTATTTCTAATTTGTTTAATGTGTTTAGGTAATGAGTTCCACTGTCTGGAGGCTCTATAAATGACTGAGTTTTTAAGTAGATTTGTTTTTGTCTTAGGAAGTACAAGATGACCCATAGTGACCTGTGTGGTTCGATGATTATGCGTTAGAACAGTCTGCACAAGTCGATCTGCAAAGAAGTCTAGTTTACTGTCTACGATTGATGATCGAGTGGTCTGCATACATTACCATATTTTCAGGACATAGGGTAGAAATTTGAAAATAGAAGTGGGCCCAGGCAGCTGCCCTGTGGGTTACCACAGGATTACATCTTTGCTATCGGCTTCCGTTGAAACACTTCTTGCTTTCTACCAGACAGATAACTAGAATATGCAACTTGGAAGATGCTTTTGTACAAATAAGTCTGAATGTGAGTGAATGCATTTCCCCACCTTTTAGAGAAGCCAGTGCACATCTTCAGGGACCTACTGAATGTCAAGACGGTGCCAGGAGAGGACGCAGAGCTGAGCTGTGAGATCACCAAACCAGATGTCACTATCCGTTGGCTGAAAAATGGCCATTTCATCAGGCAGAGCCCAAAGTATGAGATGAGTGTGGTGAAGAACCTGGCACGATTGGTGATCAAGAACACCACCATCAAAGACTCTGGAGAGTACTGCTGTGAGGCCGAAGGCATTGCCACGCGCGCCAAGCTGGAGATCAGAGGTAGGTGAGATGAGGACTGTAATAATACGATGTAGTTTTCTTTATTGTGTTGTGTAATGCTGCTCTTAAGTGTTATGTCCTATTTTATGATGTGAATCAAACGACTATTATTGGAGTACTAATGCTGAGTATCAGACAAACTCAAAACTCGAAAAACTTCCTAGTTGAAATTTCCAAATTCCGACATCCGAGCGTTCCAGGTGCACGACACAAAACCTAAAAAAAAAAGAAGAAACATAACTGAACGTAACAGACTGATGTTTCTTTGGCAAGTGAACTCTCAAGTGCAACATTTTCCCAAATAACTTTTGTGCAGAGAAGATAACTTTTAGAGATTTACTGTTTATCGTAACAAGCTAATCACATTGGCGACATATTTTGACATATTTTGACATCAATTTACATGCAGAACAGGTTTTACTGTACGATAGAATGTATTATTTAAGTAAATACAGCCAAATATACTTTACATTGGCTTTAAGTTGATGGTAGTTGGACATTTCAATTAGAAAAATTCCGACCTTTGAGTTGTTTGGAACGCAGCATAAATGTGAAGCTTGACTGCAACTTCCTAAACTTCATTATCCCTTTCAGAACTTCAGCACACATTCGCAAGGGAGTTAAGGGAAACACGAGCAGAGGAAAAGAGTAAAGTGACTTTGGACTGTGAGACCAGGCAGCCAGCCAAGCGGGTGACCTGGTTGAAGGGTATGGTGGAGCTGAGGTCCGGTAGGAAGTACGTCATCAGGCAGAAGGGTGTGGTGCTGTCCCTGACCATCACCTGTCTGGAGAAGTCGGACATGGATGTTTACACGTGTGATGTCGGTACCATGCAGAGCCGGGCACAGCTGACTGTGCAGGGTGAGCACATGGTGAAGGGAGCACGGGGCAATGCATCGCTGTGGTTCAGGGGTGTTCATTTAAATTCAACCTGGGCCAAATGCTAGTTGGGCTAAAGGTGCTTGAACGTATGCCACATCAGCACGGATCTTTATATGAATTGTTAATTTACCAATTCTGGGATATTTTTTTCCTTTTCACTGAATCATAAATTGATTGACAAAGTAAATACTGAACAATAAAATAAAGGAATATGCATGCAATAGCAGACAGATATATAGATAGAAGTAACTGTAACTCCCCATCATTCATAAAGCTGCTGCTATTTATTATTATTTTTAGCTGGTACAAAGAACACATTAAAGTTAAATAAGAATATCCCAATAATATACAAATAATAGGCGACTCACTGTCCATTAAAGCCTTCATTTCAAGGACCTCAATGAGGCCACAAGACTACAGAGATTTACTGACTATAAACTATTGGCACTAATTTCCTTGCTATGCTATGCTATGCTATGCTATGCTATGCTATGCTATGCTATGCTATGCAGGAGTACCTCTCTCAGATTACACCTATGTGTTTAGTAGGAGAGATGCGTTGATATGAGTAAAGCAGATTTGAGGTCCAGCTATATCTGTGAGTGGGCCTGGCCGCATTTCTTCAATTGAGAGATAAGATGCGCTAACAGAATTGCAATAATTGTGAGCGACATAGCATACCCTTACTGTGGTTGTAAATGCTAAGTTAAAAATCCTTTGCCAAAATGACCTAAAACCACGCTTCATCGTTACTCAGTGAACTACTAATGCTGTTGATTAAGGCTTCATCTACACACTGTGCATTATGTTTACGGGATTTTTGACTCTTTCATCTTTTCCACGTTTCTCTCAGGTCAGAAGGTTTTGATCCTGGATGAATTAGAGGATGTTGAGTGTCTGGAGGGCGACACGGTCACATTCAGATGTCGAATTTGTCCCAGTGACTACATCGGGGTGAAGTGGTACCTGGACGAGACTCTGCTGTACACCAATGAGCTCAATGAGATCCAGATGGTTCCCGGAGGATACCACACCCTCACTTTTAGACAGCTTGCCCGCAAAGACACCGGCACTATCTCGTTTGCAGCGGGGGACAAAAGATCGTACGCCTCGCTGTTGGTTCGAGGTGAGGATCCAATCTGCCCGGCAGTTTTATCGTGTGTTTTCATGTCACATTTCTTAATTTGGCTTCATTTCTTCCTGTTACCAGAGAGGCGTCCAACCATCATCAAAGCACTGGAAGACTGTGAGGCTATTGAAGGAGGTGGTTTGGTTTTGTTTTGTGTGGCCTCCAAGCCATGTCACATCCTGTGGTACAAAGATGGCTGCCTCATGTGGAACTCCTCAAGATATTTTGCCAGTCGTTCCGGCTGCGAGGCCCGGCTGACGATTCGGGAGGTGTGCAACAACGATGCCGGCGTGTACGAGTGCAGCGCAGGATCCGTTACAACTCGGGCCGTTGTAACTGTGAAAGGTATGATTTTTATTGAGCTGTTATTACAGGATGGGTGTGCTTACTATTGCTCAACATTAACCGGTTCAGAACCCAAATGTGTTCCAACTTAGAAGAAAACATATTTTAATGGTGAATTTCTACTCTAAATGCAAATAAAAACGGTCGGAGGATCGGAATGAGTTAAAATGGCAGCGGGTTGTGACTCATTATATATGTAATGTGCAGGTAAAACTTTTAATAATATTAGATTTTCTCGTTTTTTGTCGTCTTTTTTAGCCATCCCAGCTGAGTTCACGCAGTCTCTAGAGACTGTGGAGGCCAAAGAGGGGGAGACTGTGACCCTGACCTGTGAATACTCTCTGCCTGGAGTCCAGTTCCACTGGAGGAGAGGTTATGAGAGTATCCGGCCGGGAGACAAGTTCCTGATGAAACAGAGAAAGACCATCAATACCCTGACCATCAAAACCCTGAGGCCGGAGGACTCAGGAGAATATACCTGTCAGTGCAGAGATCACCGCACTACAGCGAGCCTCAAAGTACAGGGTATGTCATTAACTCTACTGACCTTCATGTGCATTTTTATCTAATTTGACCAAAACGGTTCAAACGTGTGTTTGAAAGTCAATTGAGCATTTCTTGTGTGTTTTACTGTGCAGTAATATTGATGCATGCACATGAACTCAGGCATAACAAAACACACAATAAAGTGCAAAACATATCATTTAATTATTACATATATAATGTAAATGTAATTATTCCATTTTATATTATGCACTTTATTTATTTATATTATTATTACAATATTGCAATATATATAATATAATACATAAAAATGTTTACAATAAATATTACCAACCCTTTTTTATTTTATTTTTTTATTCTTTCTGTGCGGCCCAGTACCAAATGATCCCCAGTGGTTGGGGACCCCTGATTTAAACTACAACCAGCACTGAAAAAAGTTTTTTACCTTCCAGGATAAAATACAACTTTGTCACTATAATTTTGTATCTTAGATCTGTCTGCATGAAACTTTATTACTGTAAAGCCAGATTATCCAGGATAAATGCCAGCTTGGGTGACGCATGTGATAGATGTCATGAGTCATCTGACAAATTTAACCGATGTTCTGGTCTTTTCCTCAGTTAGAGAAAAATTGGGCCGTTTTTTTTAAAATATAAACTTACAGACGTGCTGATGTAGCTGTTGCTGCCTGACACTTAGTAAGAAACAACTTTAGCTTTTATATACTCGTATTTATGAAACCACAACAGCAAAGATAAAACAATTACTTATTTATTTTATAAAAGCACAAATGGGCTGTTGCTTGGGCAATAATGCACGTCCTTGAGTGTTCGTGTAATTTGTGTATTTTCACCAATACTCCGCCTTTATCTCCTTGCTCCTAACCGTATATTCAAAAATGTCGGCTCTTGTTTTCCAGCTATTCCCATTACATTCATACAGCAGCTAAAGAACATGCAAGCGGAGGAGGGAAGCAATGTCCTGCTGCGCTGTGAGCTGTCTAAACCTGGAATTCCAGCGGAGTGGAGTAAAGAACAAGACCTGCTGAAGAACGGAGTGAAGTACCAGATAAAGAAAAGGGAGACCACGCTGGAGCTCCTCATATGGAAACCTGTTCCCGAGGACAGCGGGCTCTACAGCTGTGTGTGTGCTGATCAGATGACGTCTGCCACCGTCAAAATCACCGGTAGGACTTTATTTTCCAATGGGTTTATAGTAATTTAGTATAATAATTGTATTTGTTAAGGCTCTAGAAAATGTCTTTTCTTCACAGTAAAACCTTGACTGAGGTATTTAAAATAATCTTTAAACATCTGTCATCATATCTTATGACGTCATCATCCTAAAAAAACCATCCTCGAACAGAATCAATTTGTATAAAGTTAATCAGAATAAATGATTTAGTCTTTTTATTTTTTTTATTTATTAAACTTTATTTCATGAATATAACGTGTGTGTGTGTGTGTGTGTGTGTGTGTGTGTGTGTGTG